>VXAA01005234.1:1210151-1226502 GCA_013399115.1 Anseranas semipalmata | reverse complement strand
TGCATCCCCTGCGGCATCCTGCATGCACCCCCCAGCACTGCCCCATACCCCCCCCGGGTGGCCAGGAGGGGCTGGCTGGTGGGGAGCACTTTGGGGGGGTTGGTCTTCATGCAGAGGCGAGCCTGGGCGTGGGGCACTGTCCTTGCCTCCCCCAGGCACTGTTCAGGGGACAGCAGAAGCTTGCGGGATGTTAGGAAATGGGCTTTGTTAGGCAGTGGGCAGCAGCGTGCACAAAGGAGGGCATTGGGGTGCCGTTGGGGTGGACGACGTTTCCCCATAGCAGGATCCCCCTCTTTTCTGCACCTGGCGGCTGGCCGACCTGTTGGGTCGCGGNTCTGGAGCTGCCCCAGGGGGAGCTGCCCCGCACCGCGGCTGGATTCGAGCTCTTGCTGCCCGGCCCCGTGCAGCCATGCCCCAAACGGAGCTGAGATACTGGGGGCACAAGCTGTGGCTGGCACCCAAAGGTGCCCTCGCCACCACCCCTGCACCTTGGGGTGGGTTTCCCTGGGAGCAAGGTGGTGAGCTGGTGACAGCGTGGGTTCATAGGAAAGCAGCACGAGCTCCGCACTGAGGTTAAACCAACCTCAGGGCAACTTACGGGGCGTCTATCCTGCACCAGAGAGCCCGAATCTTCCCGCAGCTCCGGCCGCTTTGCAGGGGACACATCCCCTGGGAGCAGCGGAGGGAGGCGAGCTGCCACACCAGCGGCAGTCGGGAATATCTGAGACATGGGGATGTGCAGGGGCTTTGTGCTCCGATGGAGCGCGTAACGGCACCGCTGGTGGGACGATTCGCTGCCACGCGTGGGATCGGGTCCGTGCTGCAGCCTCCGCGGGTGGAGGGCGATGCGGGCGTCCCGGCGCGGGCAGGAGGAGGGGTTTGTGCGTGGCCGGCCCTTCCGGCCCGCCGCACCCTCCGGGGGAAATAAAAATAGTTTGTGTTACCCACAGAAGTAGCGTTGCTGAGAAACACGTTTCAGTTCAAAAAAGTACAAAGCGCGACGTGTTATTACCACTCCGATTAAGTGTCAAAGGCTGTTTTCCATTAGTGCAAGTCTGTGGAAAACCCACTCCTTGCATCCCATCTGTTTTATGGGCTTTTCCCTGAGCTTCCCCGATCGCTGGGCGATCGATGAGCAGAGCTGGCGGGCGCTGTGCGTGCGGAAGGAGGTGTCGGAGCAGAGCAGGAGGGGAGGATGGAGGGGGCGAAGCCGCCCTGTGGCCCCATGGGGCCTGTGGCCGGCAGCGCTGGGCCGGCCGGCGAGGTTTGGGTGCCCGCGGGTGCCCCCTCTCTCACCGCAGTGATTTCAGAATTCAACGTGCGTCCGCTTGCGTCCTGCTGGTTTTCTTTCCAAATGTGGAAAAACGGCAAAAGATGGGAAAAAAGGCTTTGTAACATTACACAGAAGAAAAGGCGCGTTCGTTCAAATGGAAGAAAACCAGCGTTTTGCTATAAATAAAGTGAGGGAAGTGCTGGGTGCCGGCTGGCCCCGGGGCTCCCACGGGTGGCAATGCACAGGGGTGGCCGGGAAGCAGACTTTGTCCCCGCGTGCTTTGCTACGTGGTGCACCAGGGCAGAGGCTTCACGTTAACTCTTTTTTCCGTGATGATCTCAAAACCAGAGAACTGCAGTGAGACACAGGCAATGCAATCAAGCCAAGTGGCCCGTCAGCGTGGAGATTACAGCAGGAATCAGGTTAAACCCCGGTTATCTGATGTGCGTGTTCCCAGCACGCCGGGATGCACCGTGAGGCCACCAGGATGCCAGCGGGGGGCTGAGAAGGGTCGCGCGTTAATTCAGGCCATGCACCTGGAAATAGCTCTTTCTGTAGCTCCCAGGCTTAACCAAATGAGTGAAAATTGCGCTGGTGTAATTAAAGCAATGTGGTTCACAATCTTGTCTGCACTCGGGTTATTCTGCAGCTTGGCTTTGGGCTCTCCACTGAAAAATCCCTGGATGGCTCCAGCTCCGGACCCTGCACGGCTCCAGCGCTTTCTACTCACCACCAGGATGCCCACGAACACGACTGTTAGCCTGGTCCAGCTCCGGCCTCAGACTCACTAAGGAGGAGATGTTTTGCTTTCAGTCCTGCTCATGGTAAAATCCTGTGCAGGAATGAGCTATCTGTGGAGCTCGCCAGCCGAAAATGAAGATTTGCAGCCCTCGTGGAGCTGCATCCCCATGGCTGATGGATCACGGAAGCAAGCGGGCTCTGTAAGTGCTGCCACCACTCCTAAACTGCAGCTCTGCACCTGCACCTTGGGAAATTCCTGGGTGCGTTTCCAGGAAATTTGTGCTTGATGGAGAAATCCTACACCTGCCTGTTGCGCCCCAGCACTTCTGGGTGAGAAAGGGGAGAGAATCGGAGGAAAAAGGTGCTGGGAGAGAGCTCCCGTCAGGGTGGAAAAGCCCAAAATCAACCCAGGAGGGACGTGCTGATGGTTTGCTGCCATCCAGCAGCTCTCCCGGCCACCAAAAGCTGAAGACAGCAGCAAAGAAGATTTAAACCAGAGATTAGGGAGGCAGCGGCATGCTCGGAGCAGGGAGAGCGGAGCATCCCCGAGCTTCGAGCTGCGGTGACACCACCGTCTGCCTGGCAGAGGTCTGGGCATGCGCGGCTGCTGTGCTGCACCAGGTCGGGCTGGAGATTTGCAGCAGGCTCCTTCTGCTCTGGATTTCTGCAATTTCAGAGAAATTTGCAGCGTTTTCTATCATCTGGTGCGCTATTCCTCTCTGGAAGGATTAAATCTTGATTGTCAGGAACTGGTGTGGCAGGCAAAAAGATTTCCCAGACTAGTCAAAATGTCATCCTAGTAAAAATGCTAGTAATAAAAAATAAAAGGAAAGGGCCCACTATGGACTCAGGCCTGTAAAAATATCGAAAAGATGGATCTGGAAGTTTAGAAACAATTTTCAGCACTGAAGCTCAGCTGCTAAAGGTTGCTCCAGGGACCGAGGGGCCCAGCACAGACATTCATGGTGGGGGGAAAAATTGATAAAGTTAAAAAAAAAAAAGTCAACCGTGTGCCTGGTCATGAATTAAAAGAAGGGAAGGAAACCAGACGTTTTTACTTGTCTCGAATAGCTTTTGGCTTTATTGGTATTTAAGAAATGAGGGCAATGAAGGAGATGCCCAAGCGGGGCTTGGTGGGGCAGGGGAGATGCTCCAGCTCCTGCCGCGTCCCCAGGAAGCTGCCCGGCCCCAAGCCCCCCCGGTGGCATCCAGACGAGCCCCGCTGCATCCCAGAGCACTGTCCTGGGACCAGGCATGGGAGCTGGCGCCCGTGCCAAGAGGGAGCTTGTAATAAACCCGGGACAAACCCAGCCCCACCCACTGGAATAGCAGGTCTGGCAAAAGCTGGTTTACGTGGGCGCCGGGCAGGGGCCGTGCCATCGCCGCGCGGAGGAGGATATTTCGGGTCCCCCCGGCCGGAGCCGCACGTCTGTCGCTGTTATTATGTCTGTCCCCAGGGCTAAAATTGGGCCCCCGCGCAGCGGCGTCGGGACTCTCCGAGCGCTGCCCGCGTGTCCGCGAGGGATGTGAGTCACCGGCAGGGACGGCCGCCCGCTTGCACCGGTGGCTTTTGCATAGCGAATGCAACTCCTGTGCTGTGTCCCCGGGTCGGTGACATCCCCAAGGAGCCGCTGTGACCAGCACGGGAGGCCCCTGCTGTATTTTCACGCCCAGGCTCAGCAAACGCAGTTGCAGCAGAGCAGGCACCGGGAGCACGAACGTGCGAGCCTGGGGGTGGAGAGATGCAAAGATCAAAACAACAGCGATTTCAAAATAAAATCCGACAGCCAAGGGAAAACACAGAGTGTCCCTGCCGAGACTATCATTTATGCCAATTAAAAAAAAATTGGCATGGCAATAAGGAGAGCAGCGTGGTATTTCCTGAAAAGGGTGTGGGGAGCATCCTTGGAAAGTCTTCCCTGCACAATGTGCTTGCTGTTTCCAGAAAAATAAAGTTTGCTGTGACCCACCTGTCCCCAGAAAGCGACTATTTAGGGCTGTAATATGGTTCTTGTTTCAGCCAGGCCGAGCAGAACAAATGTCACTGGCTGAACCTGTCTCACGGCAGAGCAGTTGGCAACTTTTCCCAGCTCTGAGGTTTGGGTATTTACCTGCAGTTCTGTAATTGCTGCGAAACTCTTCTGAAAAAAAGCACTCTGTCTGTAGGGCTGGGCTGTAGCAGCCCATCTGAGGTTGAGGGAGAGCTGGTCACACGTGTCCCCACGTCCCCACACCCCCCAGAAAGCCGGGGCTGGGACGGGCTCCCCAGCCGGGCGTGGGGACGTGCTCGGGGCTCACCCAGGGCGTATCCGGAGGTTTCAGCGGTGTAACAAGGATTGCCAAAGCCCAGCCCCCAGGAGCGATTACCTTTTGCATAGTACTTCAAGGGGGAGCACGGAAAACAAACAATAACCCACAGTTTTTTTTTTTTTTTTTTGCCTGATCCTGCCCATCCCTCCTCAGAGCTGCAGCCAGGCAATGTTTGTGCGATGAGACCCGGAGCTGCCGCCGGACGCGAAGCGATGCCGAAGAGAAGCAGCTCCACCTAGGCAGGCGCTGCTGCTAACGCAGAGCCAGCCCATGCTGCCGCACTGCCGGCTCAGCCACCAGCCATCCACCGTCAGCCATCGACCATCAACCATCTACCGTTCACCATCAACCATCAACCATAGGCCGTCAACCATCAACCAGTGACCATTGACCATCGAACATCAACAATTGACCATTGATCATTGACCATGGGCCACTGATTATCAACCATGGACCATCAAACATGGGCCATTGATGACTATTGACCATGGACCATCAACCGTTGATCACTGACCATCAACCATTGCCCCATCCGGCCAGCCCCGTGGGATTGCCCCGGCACCATCTGGTTCAAGTTGCAGCCAGGTTTCAAGCTGCACTGAGGTCCTAAACCTTGGATCCAGTTTAGGGCTGATTTCAAAGTTGTCCTCTCACCACAACAAAACAGCACCTTCAAAACCTCCAATGTTCATTTTCTTCCCCAACGAGGCTGGCAAATTGGGGGAAAACACCAGTTTTCAACTGGTTGCCACTTGCAAAGACACACTGAGAACATCAGGAGGGTAAATCCTGTAGGAAACAAAATTCAGCAGCAATAAAAACCAGTCCCAGGTGGGAAAAAAACCCTCGATGGGCTTTGAAATTTCTCGATTACAGCGGTGCAAGGCAAAGCGGGGCTTTGCGGAGCCCTGGATGTGTCTGGATTAGCCCCATAGGAATTTGCATCAGCAACTGGTGGTAAATATGGGTTTGCCCACAGGAGACAGCAGGGAAACACTCACCTATGCTCGTTTTGAAAGCTGCTTATTAGTCCTCATCAAAGATAATTAGGCTTCAAATCGGAATCAGATGTCCAACAGAATTTTAAACAACTATTAATGCTTTTAGACAAGGGAAGAAAAAAAAAAAATTATAGAGTGCCAGCCAGGCTCCGGGTGTTAGAATAGATGCTGCTGTAAGGGGGTCTGCAGCTTCTTAGCGGCTTTGCCAATTAAATGACTATTACTGACCAATCATGCAGAAATCAACCTGTTTTTAAGTGATATCTGATTAAAGAGGTCCTGCAGCTTCAATAACCATGAGGAAGGAGCAGTTTCTGGGTGCCAGCCCCACCGGGGTGCTGGCACCAGGCAGGGCTTCTGCCCACCCTGTTCCCCCCTCCCCACCAGCATACCTTTTTTTTTCTTTTTTTCAGGGGGAAACACACCCCAAACCAACCAGGCCATGGCAAAACCTTTTGGGGACAGCGAGGAAATGGGCAGGAAATGAGGGGAAATGGGGAAATGAGCCGCACCGGGAGGGTGGCTTCACCCCCGGCCCCCGCCCACCCCGGCAGGTTGCTGCCCTCATGCGCAGCCAGGGCCGCGCGCGTTCGCAGCCTTTTCCAAATATTATCCTAATGCTTTCTTTCAGCTTGCAGATAAATGGGCCTCTTCAGCAGGCATTAAGCTTGCTCTGTTCCACCGTTTTCTTTAAGGCAGCAGAGGAAAAGCTTGGATTACGCCGAGCTACTGAATTCGGCTTTTATGGGTGAGCTGCGAGGGGTTTTCTTCCAAGAGCAAATAGGGCCAGTGTGTTTTTTTTCTTGTTTCGTTCTGAAATACGAAGGAGCCCACGCTGCCCCTTCATCGCCTGGGTTTTGCCTCCCGTCCCGTGCAGCGGGGCCGGCAGGCCGTGCTCCCCGGCTTTCCCAGGGGCTGCACAGCATCTCCGAGCTGCAAGTTTCCAGCTCCGCTCAGAGGGGGCCCTTCGGAGCCTTTACCCAAAATGCGCTTCCTTCACAGCCTTAGTTGGTTTCTGAAGTCAAATATCACAAATAAAACCCTTAAAAGAACAACAAAAAAACCACCTTTAAGTGATAATCCAAATTGTCTTTCCTTGCAGCTGCTTTTGCTCTGGTAGCTCTGCTAAGCTTTGAATTTTGCGCTGCAGCCAGGACTCAGTGTCCAGCTTTGCAAGCCCCATGGGACACCACCCGCGGCCACCGACCTGCTTCCAGCCCATTCTATAACCACAACCAGCAGATCGCTCTGGACTGGGAACCCGCATTCAAGTGTGATCGATGCCTGTGTCCAAAACACTGCTGCTCCGGAGCAGCCACATGTCCCTGCTTGTGGTTCAGCCACGGGATTTTGAGCAAGAAAACCAAATTCGGTCACTGCTGGGTCCTGGGTGACGCTCCAGGCACCCAGGACCTGAGCTGGCTGCATCCTGTCCACCATGGGGGAAAGGCATGGATGCACCCGTGGCCACGCTGAGCCTCTGGGAAGGATCAATATTGCAGCCATGCAATGCTGAAGAGCCCTAAATCGGGGACAGATCCAGCCCTTGCTGAAACAATTATGTGCCTTCCGATTGATTTTGAAATTCCTGGGTGGGATCCCTCTCTGGCTCCGAAGAGGCAGCCGTGTATGCTGAATCACAAGCAGAAATAGGAAATAGTGCTGGGTGGGAGCAGCACAGCCACAGCACCCAAACGAGCCCCTGGGGGCTGTGGGGCCAAGGGCATTGCAATGCAATGGCCCAGGGGGTGGTGGAACCGGAGAAAGGACAAGAGCGAGCCAAACTTGGGAACAATTCTGTGCAAGGAGCGACTGCGCAACCAAGCCCCTCCGAGGGCTGGATGAAGTGACCTGCGGAGGCTCCTCCTAACCTAAATTATTCGGTGATTCAGCAACGAGCAGGGAGGATGCAGGGCGATGGCGCAAGCCGGGCAAGCGCCGTGTGGGCGAGCAGGGACCGATCGCTCCTCACCTCTTCCCAGACAAGGAGCGGGTGCGAGGGCGGCTCTCGCCCATGGGGATGTGGCGGCTGTGACGTCCCACATGGCTCTGGTGAGCAATGGGGGCAATTAGTGGAAGGAAAATTAAAAGATGCTGTCTGCGGCTCTGGGAGCCCCTGATCTGGTATCGGCCGGAGGGGAACATCGCTGATGGCTTGTCCTGGCCTCGTGCTCTGCCCTAGACGTTGACAACCCGGTCTTTCCGAGCCTGTAGGGGCTGAGGGAGACGATGCTCTCCAGGTGCTGAGACATGAGGGGTGCCTGGGGATGTGCCCCTGGGGATGTGTCCTAGGGGATGTGCCCTTGGGAGATGCCGCTGATACAGCCCCCAGCCCCAAGATGTGCAGATGCTCACTGGAGGGATGCTCGGGGGGGGGTCCAACCCTGGCGCTGGGACAAACTTGGTGTCCAGGGCACGTGGCACTGTCCTTGTCCCCAGGTGAGCTCGCGGTGCTGGGGAGGGGACGTCGCAGCTGCGGGATGGGGCACGAGCAGGCAAACAGCCCCCGAGGATTTGTGGCCCCGGGGGGGGGAGCGAGCCCCCTGCCCACCCTCCAGGGCAGCCGCGGGGCCGCACCGCTGCGCTTCCTCCGGCTGCTCGCTTCCCCCGCAGCGCCCCTTGGTGGGGGGGGACCGGGGCAGGGAGACCCCCGCAGAGCCTCGCAATGGGTGCTGGGGCGCACCCCGGGGTGCCGAGGGGCCGCATCCTGCCCCGGGGGAGCCGCAGCCCCAGCGCAGCCGAAGCAGCCGCTGCGCTCGGCGGGCACTAGGTGGGGATGGCAGCACGCAGACACGGGGCTGCCACCCCCGGCCCGCTGCGAGCAGCAGCAGCAGCAGCAGGAGGAGGAGGAGGAGGAAGGCCGAGGGCTGGCGGCCTCCGGGGCTGCTGCTGGAGGCTCTCGTCTCGGTGGGCTCCGAGGGATGCAGAGGATGGAGAAGCTGCGGGGAGGGAAGGGGCGCGGGATGCTGGCGGAGGCGCTGCGAGGGTGCTGGAGGCAGCGAGCGGCTCCAGAGCTGCCCGAGCCCCTCCTGTTCCCCCTCCCAGGCTCACAGATGCCCCAAACTGGGGCAGAATTGCCCTCAGCACTAGCTCAGCCACATGCACAGCACCTGCCCTCGCAGGGAAACGCACCCAAGCGAGGGCCCCGGCCGAGGACCTGCACGCAGCGAGCACCACGCGCTTGGTTCGGCTCCGCTCACCCTGCCCAAGCATCACGGCTGCTGCAGCCCCAAAAAAGCCCCCAAAAGCATTTGCAATTTTGGTCTTTCAGCCTGCTAAATGGGACTATTTGCCCTCCCAAAGAGCTCTCCCCGATGGGCTGCTGCTTGCTGCCCAGTGCGCATCGCTTGGCCCCAGTTCTGCTGCCCTAACAGGGAGGGCAGTTTTTGGGGTGCTTGTTTGCAGGCATCGGCCACAAACAGCACCGGGAGGGGCTCACACATCCAGACAGGTCCAAGGGAGAAACACTGCAGAACAAGGGAAAACACGCCTGTTGTGGATAGCGAGAGCCTTGCCCAGGCTGCAGAAAGCCATTTGCAAATGTCACTTGACTTATTGAGCCAACGCTCCCGAGCGCGCACGGCCAGAGGACAGTAACTGCCCATACATCATCCGGACGGGGGAAAAGAACGGCCCAATTCCACGTGGAGCAGAAACTAATTTGCAAAGTTCACAGCCCGGAGGAAACACGTGAGCACTTCGCAACCTTTCCCGTGACAAATGGCCGGAGCTGGCCGTTGGCTCCTGCAGGCCTGATCCTGTTGGGGAGCTTGTGCCCTGCTTTTCCCATGGTGTTGCTGGTATTTTGGGGGGCGAAGGCAGGAAAGGGGCTTGTCTCTTCTGTGCACCCAAGCTTCCCATCCAGGGGCAAAGAGGAGAGTGTTTCTACCCCAAAGCGTACTGATTTCTGCCCCAGAAGATGGGGTTTGCCTGGGGACGCAACATCCCGCTGGGTCTGTGCGTGTTGGCTGTCACCTGCCACGCGCCGATGGCAGCAGGGTCGAGCATTGGCTCCCACCCCGGCACTGAGGCTGCCATTAGCCAGGAGCACCACACTGCTGCGGAGGTAATGAGTTTCCATGTTTATTACCAGCATTAATTATGTCGTGCAGTTTCCAAAAAGAAACATTGCCCACTGATGCTTCTTGGCCAAACCTCCTTCCGTGGCCACAGCGTATTCTGTCACCAAAATCAGAGCGGGGCCATAAATTGTGCTGATCCGTGCCAGCCCAGCGCGGGGCAGTCACTGCTCCGCTCACGTCAAAGCTCAAAATGCATTCATGTTTCGGGGGGAGCATCGCCTCGAACCCCACAGCAGCAGCCAGAGGCGTTGCCCAGCCTCCTGCCGTGCCGGGGCACGCTGCCCGCATCCTGATCCCGCAGGGACCCGGGCGGTGACAGCAGGGACCAGGGATGCTCTCGGACATGGAGCAGGATTTTGGCACAGACAGGGAAAGCTGAAGCCAGTTCTGATGAGCTACGAACGTGCAGGCTGCACCCGGGCTGGGTTTCTGCAGTTTGCCTTTGGTGTGCAGCAAGGATGCTTGGCTCGTACGGCTCCCCCACCGGGGTGGTGCAGGCTCTCCCAGCAGCAGGATGTGGGTTCTGTGCTCGCGGGAGTTTTCAGAGCTTTTTTAATGATTTCAGGCCAATTTGGAAATATTCTCAGAAGAAAAAAGCAGCTGGCTTGAAAATGCCGAAGCAGTTGTTCTGGGGTTCTGAAAAGGAAGCACCTCGGAAATACCCAATCCTTCCTCTCGAAGCTTTTTAAGGAAAGCTGAGGTTTTGTTTTTTTATCTGGAAACAGGTCCTTTTTGTTTTTTTTTTAGCTTTAAAAAGGGGTTAATTGGTCTGCAAACAGAAACTTTGTATTTCTTTTCAAACTATTTTGAGCTGGTTTAAAACCCGAATACTTGGGGGATTTTTTTTAACCATGCTATTTCACATTAATCTGAATTGATTTTTCTCCCTTTCCCTCCCCCGTACATCTTTCAGATCAGCCCCCAAATGAAAAAAAACCCTTTCACCCCACAGCACGTGGATTTCCTGGGCTGGTCCCTCGGCATGCAGGATGCGGCCATCCCATGTGCTCACCTGCAAGACAAACCAAACCTGAGCCAAACGAGCTTCTCACGAAGCTCCCTGCAAATCCAAACCAGAAATAAGTGACCCCATCTCCAAAAGCACCCATTTTCCCAGCTAAATCCATTCACCAACATTACATCTCCCAGCAAACTCAGCAGCTGCTGGTGGGATGCAGCCGGAGCGGTGCCCCGAGCCCACTGGTGCCCGGCGAGATGCCTGTGCCCCAGCTCACCGCTGCAGATTCCAGCGGGCCGAGGCATCGCTTCCCGAGCGCGCTCCCAGCCGGGAGCCAGCACGCTGACTTACCGGTGCGTCTAAAAGGAAGCACCCGAAAGCAAGGGCTGGGATGCCGCGGCTCGGATTTCATATAACTGTAGAATAAGAAAAAATATATATCAACCACAAACTATTTGCATTTCGACATTGAAACCTTTACTTCCTTTGTTATTTCTGAGAGCCCTGAATGCAGTGCGTGGCGATTTAGGGACATTTAGGCTTCGAGCAGCTTGTGTGAGAACACTTCTTGTCACAGAGCCCTCTCTGGGGCTTTTCCTGGCACGCAGCGGTTTACAGAGCTGCACTCGGGCTGTATTGGTGTCAGGGCTGCTGTATTCAGCTTTCGGCATTCCGGGTTTTGATGCAGTTGGCAGCTCTAATTAAAGTCCGTGAGCTGCAAGGGTACACCAAGAAACCATGCTCGGACCAGCCTCGCCAGGTCTCTCTTTCCTGTCCCCACTCCAGAGAAGCCACGGCAGTGTCTGCAGGGGATTAGAGCCTTCCTAATTTCCAGTCTAAATTTATTCCTGTCCAGTTTCAGTCCCATTTGTTCTGGTGCCAACATTGTCTTTCAGCTCCAATAGCTCGTCTCCCTTCCTGGTGCTTCCCCTTGATGTATTAATAGCGGGCGAGCGGCTCCTCGCCCAGCCTTTGTTCCGCACACCCACCGCGCACCACGAGGGGGGATTTTGCTTTTTAGACCAGGGGCTGAGGAAAGAAAGCATCGCCAGCTGGGCCCGGGCTGAGCAGCCCCAGCTCCCTGGGGAGCACCCGGGATTCAGCAACGATGGGGCTCAGGCAAAGCCCCGGGCTCAGAGGCATCGCCGTGCCCAAACGCCCCAAATAACAGCACCGGGAGCTGCTTCCTATCGCGCCAAGGCAGGCGATGAGCCGTTTTCCTCTTCTGCAAACTGTTTGCACTCCAGCACCGCAGGGACCTTTCCAGCAGGATGATATTTTTGAAGTTTGCAGTCAGCTCGCCAGGAAACGTGATTTTTGGCAATCCCTGAAAAGCGGTGGGAGGGTGGTGGTTCCTCTGGAGGCTCCCATCGGGATGTGAGGGGCTGCTGGGACCGAGGCAGGCTGAGGCCAGGGACGATGGAGCCGGGGTTAAGCTGGGAGGTGCTGGGGAAGGCAGGAGCAAGAGGTGGGGCTGGAAAACCCCCAGAACAAGGTGAGCAGCCAGGAGCGACTGCTTGGACTCCTTTTTGTACCCAAGGCTGGGGTGCCAGTGTCACTGGGTCACTCGGTGCACAGACCACAGCCGTGGTCAAGTTGTTGCTTCATTCTGGCTCTTTTTCTTCCTTTTTTAACCACGAAGTCACCCCCAATCCCGTTGCACATCTCCCAGAATCCACGTTCACAATGGAAGCGGCGGCTCAAATCCACCAGTGGGGTCTGTGCCTTCCAACGGGGGGCACACAGCATTGCTCAGCAGCACCCGGCAGGAGCATCAATCACAATATTGATTTAAGCATAAATATTGATTTAACCCCTTCTGCTACGTCCCTGTGTTCCCCATGTGCTCGTCCAAATGGCAGAGAATATTGTTTCAGACACCCGCGGAGGCTGGGCACACACCGAGGCCGTGAAGGTTATACGCTCCTGAAGGGGCTCCCCAAAAACCAGCGGATATTAAGAAACCATATAAATACATAAAATGATATGTATAATAAAATGATACGTGTAATATCGCTGTCTCCCACCAGCACGGTGGCTGCGAGGCTCCCGGCCTCACCCAGGAACCTCCCTCCAGCACCTCCGAGGCTGCAGCCTCCCCCGGCACAGCAGCGAGCGCAGCGCGCAGCCTCCCCTTCGCGAACGGGGGAAGCGAGGAGCGAGCAGAGGAGAGGGCACCGTGGTTTGGGGGACTCCCTGTCCAGACGGAGCAGGCAGCGAGCGCAGCGGGAGCCCAGGAGATGCAGGATGCGCTCGCCCCGAACGCAGCCCAGCTTTGAAGCCCAGCGAGCGTTAACACTAACAAGCAGCCAGCGTGTTTACATCCCAGCTTCCTGCCAAAGGATCGGGGGGGGGATATTTTTGGCATTTTTTGGATGCTGCTGGGAACATCCCCAAAGTCCAGGATCGCTGCAGAGCCACTGGGAAAGCTGAGAGGCGACCGCACACGGAGCACGCTGAGCGATGCGGGCGATGGATGCGGGAAGATGCTCCGAGCCCATTCACACGGAAATTGGTTTTGCTCTGCAGAAAACATCCCCTGCTTTGAAAGGCTTGGGGGTGATGAGCAGCTGGTGCTGGGACAGCCCTTCCAAGCCACCTCCGGTCCCAGTCCCCGTCCCCTTCACCCAGTGCGGACGCGGCGCTGGAGCAGAGTGGGCAGAGCCTGCATGGGCTCTTCCTGTCCTACCTGTGCGGGGACATGGCCGTCACTGGGACACCAGCAGCGATGCTCTGCAGCCTCGGGTCCCTCCTGCAGCCTGCTCCCACTGCCTCTCAGGCGGGCTTACCGATAGGGGCTACTTAAAATAGGAATTACAAAGGAAACACAAAGCAGCATCCTTAATTCCACACTCACCTTCATGCCCCAGGCCTTCATCACGTTACTTCAACTCACTATTTTTAAGATAACTGAAGGCATCCCCATGCTGCCCATGCAACCTCCTTTCCCATGGGTTTGGGTTTGCTTCGTCCCCACTGTTCGCTTCCTACAACCTCTAAATAGGGAGGGCAGCTGAGCCCAGACACGGCTCGCACCCACAACCACCCTGCAGCTGAGGAGGAGGTGCCAGGGGCTCTGCTTGGCATCAGGAGCCTGAATCCAGCCCTGCCCTTGGGCGTTAATTCCGGCCCGACGCCTCGGCTTGGCCTCCTGTTTTAGCCGCAGCCGGATAGATTAAATTAAGAACATCCACATCCATTTTCCATGCACGGGAAGGGGATTCTGCTGCTCACTGTGCCCGGGGTGCCCCCGGGCTGGCTGGCGTGTTTACCTGCTCCTCCCTGCTGCAGGCAGATAACAGCCCAATTACAGCAAGGAGCCTCTGCTCCAAGCGTTCATTAGCCAGGCGCTAACGAACGAGGCATCCCGACACCCCGGAGAGGTGCCATCGCCTCTTGATGCGGAAGGAAATCAAAGCGCGGGCAGATTGAGCGATTTACTGAGGTCGCCGGGAGGTGCCCGGTGCTGCGGGCTGGGGACACGGGGCTGGGGCTGCCTGCCTGGACGGGGACGGGTGGCAGGGAGACGTGACAGTGGCCGCGGCTCTCGCGTGGCACCTGTGGCCGCAGGGACGGGTTGCAGGACCCCAGATGCCACCACCCCGCAGCAAGGAGGGGTCGAAGCCGAGGGCTCGCTTGCAAACAGAGCTCCTTGCGCTGTGACTCACCGGCACGAGCTCCTCAGTGTCACTCGTGGCTCCATCCCGCTTCGTCCCGGCAGCATCACGCCACTTTTTATCAATGAATAAGGCGCAGGGCGAGCGGTGCTTCCCCGGCTGCAAACCCAGACGCGACGCCGCTCCCCGCTCCTGCCCCCGCGCTGTCAGCAGACCGCGGCATTTCTGGACCGGCCTCCGCCTCCTCGCACGACCAACATCATCCTCTCCTTCCTCTTGCGGACAACAGGTCCTCCCGGAGCGGCTGGTCCGTGCGTCTCCCCGCGGACCAGGGCTGCCCTCCGCGTGCTTGCAGCAGCTGATACACCACCCCGATACGGCCTCGGCGTCGCGGGCTCCCCGTGCAGCCGCGCGCACGTCCTCACATGCACGGTGACTGCATGCTAAAAATATTCTTCACTTTTTCACCGATTAAAATTTTCCGGGAGAGTCAGAACCACAGCCCACACCCTATCTGCCAGGCCAGAGGTTTCCCCTCACCCCCCCACAGCCTGGCCAGGAAAATAAAGAATACTGAACAATGTTTCTGGTGCTTTTTGTCAGTTTAAAAGCCTGGCTACAATATCATTTTTTTGCAATAACTCATTTGGTGCTGTGCTGGGCCCTGCCATGCGCTGCCTGGCTCTCACGAACCCACCTAAGAAGCCCATGTGTGAGCTGGGATCGCCCCCGGTTCCCACCCCGAGCCCCATTTTGATGGTTAGGAAAGTCAAACCAAGAGAAAATGTTCCTGAACCAGCCCCCCCCCCCACTGTTACGCAGCACAGAGCTGCCCCCGGCGCGGCCACAGCTCCGAATTGCCACCCGGTAACTTCTGGCCCAGCCTTTCAGAGGTGCCCGGTGCGAAACGGGGGCGAGAAGCCTGAAGCGCTCGGATGCCCGGCTGCAACCCGCCAGCTGCTCGCCAGGCCAGTGCCTGCACCGTATCGGTGTTTTCTGGGCCCAATTTCGCTGTCGGCAGTGGCGGGAGGAGCAGGGAGGCCGCAGAGGTGTTTACACAGCAAAGGAATCGCCTCGACGAGACCGGCGCCTCTGCCAAAGCCACGGCTGAGCTGATACAGAGGAGATGCCGTCAGGGCGTTTTTTCTCCTTACCACTAATAGCTGTTTGTGTGCAGTCACTCTCAGGAGCTCTGGTTCTGGATCAGGCCCTGTGCAAGTGGAACAAACGGGGGGTTCCTGCCAGGCCCTCTCCATCTTCCCTTTGCTTTTCCCAGCACGTTTGGCCCCTTGGCCTCTGGTCCAAACCCGAACCCATCACGGCGCGATGCCGCCTCTCTGCTGGCACGGCACTTGTTTCCCTGCCAGCGTGCCCTGCCAGCTCCAGGGTTTCTCATTTCCAAGCCAGGGTGATTCCCTGCTCCTCCCGAACCCCAGGCCATGCAGGAGGGGGCAGCTGGCCCCGGCGGATGCTCGGTGCCTCTTCCAGCGCTGCTCGGCAGAAGCTGTCTCCTGTTTTCCCCTGAGCCCCCGCGATACCTGTGTACAAGAGCACTTAACCTGGAGGTAACTGGTGTCGATACTTTTCTTCTCCTTTCCTTCGCACCCTTATCTTCTCTGCCGAGAACAATGGAGGCAAGGTTTGCAGAGGGAGGTAATATCTTTTTTTAGACTGACTGAAATAATTAGGAGAAAAACAGGCAGGCTGTTGGGTACACGAGCCCTTCAGCAGGCCTGAAATAGAAGCAGAAGTCTGCAAAGCTGAATACCAATGGAGAACAATAGCTCGAGCGTGACTAGTTGCGTTAACCAGCTCTGCCACCAAAGACCACTTCCCAGCTGTTTCCCTTGGGCTAAGACATGGCATCGCCCCGCTGCCGCAACCGCTGGCCCGAGACCACCGCGCTACCAGGAGCCAGCGCTGCGGCCAAGGGATTCGTGCCAGCACGTGGACCCCAGCCCCATGAGACGTGCTGGGGCTTTGCTCCTCAGCGCCCAGATGGTACCCGCATGGGCATCCCTCACCTCGCTGCACCTTGCGCCCCGTCCTGCTGCTCCTGGGGCCCTGCTGTCCCTTGTCCCCATGGACGCTGTCCCACCTTGTGCCCTGCCTGACCCTGGGGAGCCTCTGATTCCAGGGACCCCATCCTACCTTAGGGGTCTGGCCTGACCCTGGGGACCCTAACCTGACCCTGGGGACTCTGGCTGACTCTCAGGGACCTGTCCCACCCCATGGTCCTCTGCCCCACCCCAGGATCCCCAGGGGCCATGTCCCACTGCCGGGTACCCTGTCCCACCCCATGGTCCATGTCCCACCCTACAGACCCTGTCCCACCTCCACGGTCCATGTCCTGCAACCCTAGCACCCTG
>VXAA01005234.1:1177930-1201703 GCA_013399115.1 Anseranas semipalmata | reverse complement strand
TTTTTTTTTTTTTTTTTTTTTTTTTTTTCAAGAGTAGCATATGACAGGGCAAAAATCTACTAGGCAAAGTGTCTTCTAGAGACCAGAGTCTTGAGACCTAGAGACTTGGCATTTGGCTTCCTATGTGACCTCAGTTGTGTAGTTAACATCTGTATTTCTCCACTGGTAAAGTGATAACAATGTATACCCAAATGTGATTTATTAAAACACTTTGAGATCCTCAGATGGAGAAGAGGATTATTATTTCAAGCAGTCTAGACATCGTACAGTGAATGGAGGGTCACAGACCATTAATGTATATCAGTGATGAGGTCTTTGCTGGAAATTTTACTTTCAGATAAATAAAAATTTCAGTGCGTCTTTTTTCCCTTTTTATCGACTCTTATTTCAGGAAATTGTAGGTTTGCCAAGTGTGATTCTTTGGTTAAGCACATGCATTAATATGTATAGGTATTTAGTAATTTTCTTCCTAAGGGCCAAGTGAAACACTTACAGACACATACATGTTTAAGTAGCAGCTTCTGCTCCATGAATAGCTAATGGAATTGTTTTTCTGCATTAAACCGTGAGTGTAGGGTTTTCTGTATCAGGATTTTAAGTGTCTTATTGATTGTCCCTTACAGCGAGTACAAAAGCAATTTAAAAAACAAGCACTAAAATCTGTAGAGGAAAGGAGGCCTGAAGGGAATTCCCTGTTCCCTGGTCACATCTCTGTAGCTATGTGAGAGACGTGGTGATCGGCAGCAGATGCAGCGCTGTGGGGCAGCCTGCAGGCTGTGCTCTGCTGGGAGGCGAGACTGCTGCGTGAGGATTCAGGCAGCTAAATTCAGCCTTTGTGTCTTAGCACAACGGAAAAGAATTGCTTTAACTTCCTTGGGACACTAGAGACAAAATGCAGTGGGAACTTGTCTAAAAAGTGTTTGACACCAGTTTGCAGGAGCAGGGTTGCTGAAAGCAACCTTGTCTCTGCCTGATGCTGAGCATCCTGTGGGTCCCAGGAGGTTGGAGGGACCCGGAGACCTGTGGCAGGGTCAGGCCCCTTGGTCTTTATCTGAGTCGTGCAGAATAGACATAAAGGATCTCTTTGTGACCAGGTAGGCACACAGAGGGGCTGGCCACTTGCCAAGGGTAAAAGAGAGACAAAAGCCCCATTCTGGCACTGCCTGAACTCAGAAGCTTTTTCCCTTGCCTCATACATGGAGTTTTCTTATTTCTCTGGCTGCTTTCTTCCCTGCCTTCCCTGAAGAGGATAACTTACTTGAGAAGTTCCAGTCTCTGAGATGAAGGAGCCACACCTTGCGAAGTCAAGCCAGTGCTCCTGGGAGGCAGGGCCCTGCATGTCCCCATCCTCCCTGCCTTTATTCCCTGGCCAGGCCATAATCCCAAAGCCTCCCCCGGGAGGAGGGGAACAGCTGGAAGTCAAGAGACAATGGCAAAGCAAAGCCACAGCTCCTCAACCTGCTGAGTCCTTCTTATCCCCCAGCTCTGTCACAGCCCATGGCTGTTCTTAGGATGTGGAGGATGGCTTGCACGGGATCTGAGGGCAGTTTCCTATGCAAGAGGCAGGAAGGATGGCATGGACAAGGAGGGTGACACAGAGCCACTGTGCTCTGCTGGGGGCAGAGTTGCTCTCAAAGGATGGGGAGCGTTGCCAGGAGGCTTTGTGCGGATCTCTCTACAGTGCCCAGCCAAGCCATCTCCATCCTGAGCCCAGCAAACTTTCATGTAGGAGTTGGTGACCGCACCAGCCATGTGGCAGCGCTGTGACGTGGGTGGTCATCCACCAAAGGCCAGGATGAGATCACCCGTCCCCTAGGCAGTATCCCTGACCTCACCCTTCTCTATCATTTGTTGGCTGCTGAGGGGTTATTATTTCCAGCCCTGTCCTTTTGCAGTGACATTGCAAAACCAGGCAGCAGGAGCCTTGTACCTTCAAAGGGCTCAGTAATGTCAGCAGGATTTTATCTGTGAGGTTTTAAGTTTGGGCAGGATTAATCTCCTCCTACTAATATACCCTTTCCCAGTTCTCTGGTCACATTCACCTACTCAGTGTTAAACGAAATAAACAGTAATGTCATTAAAATAATAAACCTAAATTAGATCCAGACATCTCTCAGTGGCTCAGAACTTGCTGTGCATCCTGGCATTGGCTCTGCTGGGCCCCCATCTCCAGATAGGAGGGTTAAAAAAACTGAATGCAGCCTGAGCTCTGCACAGTGACTTAAATGTCAAGTGGTAAGCGAAGGAAATTCCCCGCAGCCCACTTCCCTCTGAACTCTCCATTCCCTGCCTCCAGCCACGCAGTAACTTCCTGGCTACGACACATTTCCTCACCCCACACCCCCTCACTGCTACAGGAATTGCTAAATACAAACTTGTACGAGTATGAGCCGCTGCCCTGGGAGCGGCATCAGAGCTGGGGATGGTCATGGCCAGAGGTTTTAATTTAGGATGGTAATAGAGAGGTTCATGAGGCATGCTGACTGTAGCGCTTTACTGGCAAGAACTGCTCTGTGATTCTCACTGCTTATTTGTGTAATACGTAGCAAAGGGAGTTTTGGTCTGTTCTACTGAGACATAAAGAACATTATCTGCCTGGCGTTACACTGCAATTCCTATTAGGGATGGTGCTCTGCAGCTGAACTGAGCCACGCACCACTTGTGGAATTTTAGTTATGTTATTGGGTAAAAAGAGCCAAGTTCGTGGCCTGCAGTCATCAGTGGAGATACACCAGAGATAAATATTCCCCACCGAGACATTGGCCCTGGCAGTTGTGCTGGCTGTATGGGACTGTATTTCCAGTCCTTAGCATTTTGACAGCTCAGAGCATGGCTGTGAGAGAAGTGTGTCCCAGTCACATGTGGCTGCCACTGACCTTGGTCACAGGAGGGCCAGCCTGCCTCAGCTCGGCGCGTCGGCAGGGCTCAGCTCTCATCTCAGCTCCGCCATGGGCTTTCTGTGGGGCTCGGGCAGTTGTGATGCCTGTGCCATCTTCTGTCCTGTGAAAAAGCAGAATAACATTGACTTTATTCATTGCAGGGAGGAGGTGATTTAACCAGACCAAGTGGGAGTTTGGGGGATGCTCTGAGATCATGCCAGGAAGCTTTATAAAAGTGTGGTGTGTTATTCATTGGACAGAGCAGCAAGAACCCCTGCAGCAGGACTGACAGAACATTCACAGCCTGTAGCTGGGCAAAGTCCTTCCCACGTTGCTTCTGGCTGCAGATCCTTGGATGAGGCCGACAGAGATGGCAGAGGCTGGTGTTCTTGTCCACAACGTGTTATTTGCTCAGCCGCTGTGGACCACTAGCCACAAATCATCCTATAGCTTAGAGACCTGGGTGTTTTCTTGGTGGGATACCAGCCTGATTTATGGGGACTTGCTGTCTGCATGCAGATTTATTTTTAAGGCAGAAGAGCTTTTAGACAGATGCAACAGGAAGACATGCAGAGGTTGATGGTATATGATTGATTTCAATGCCTCCTATTCATAATAATGTTTCATTCCCTCTCTGCAGGACGAACAGAAATGCATAGAAACAGTGGAACTGGAGAGTTATGACAAGTGCCAGGAAGTGCGTGCACTACTAAAAAAGAAAAACCGTTTCATTTTAATCCGCTCCCCGGGTAAGAAGGTAGGATTGCCTTTCTCATCACCCTCAATTCTGCTAACTCCAAAATGAGTCCCCAGGCAGCTGTGCCCAGAGCAGACAAAAGGCTCTGAGATTTAGCTCTTTGGCAGCTGGGAGAATTGACCTACAGCTGAGAATGGCCTACGATGTGCAAAGAGGAACACTGTTGTCTTGTAGAGTTTATTCTTGTTTTGGGGAATGGGTCTTCCTGCTACTCAATTTACGAGAACATTTTCCTTTTGATATTTTTCTGCCTTATCATTTTCTTTCTTCCAATACTCCCTGAACAGTGGAGAATGACCATACCCTGTTGTTTCCCCGTGTGCTCTGGGCGAGGAAGTGTCCCTGTCCCAGCTGTACGTGCTGTAGCTTTGCTGAAGTTGCAGTGAAATCAATGATCCTGATCCGTGTACTGAGACAGTTCCTGGATTTGGAGATGCTGATATGAGAAACTCCAGTGCAAAGTTACTTGCAGCCAAACAGTTCCTAGGAGAAAATATTTATTCTGCAGATTTAACGAAACTCTACAACCTTAGGTTCCTGTGCAACACCTGGTTATACCCAGAACCTAATAACCAGGCTGGTGTTGCAAAGAAGTTATACGTCCACCTGAGCGCTGACTGTATGCAAGGATGCGCTTGCCTTACCTCCTATGTATGTTCATCATCACTACACATACTTTAGAAGTTTGTCTGCATTCCTGCTTACACTGTCTCAGCATCTTTATGGGCTAGGATGTTTCTGTTATTGCTCTTAGATAACTCACTTTGACTTACATTCTAATTTTATTGGCTTAAAAGATCTTATTAAATCTCCCCATGCAGATCTGAGAGGTTGTGAGGGGACACAAAACATATTAATTTCCATAAGAATATGAACAGCCAAAAATATCAACTGACATACATTTCCTCATCTCCATTTTGTTTAAATAAATGGAGATTGTTTAGTCGTTGTTGTCATTGCTGCTTATTCTTTCACTCCAGTCACTTAGTGTTTATTCATATAACGGTGCCTCAAGACCCCAGCTGAGTTCAGAGCATCATTGTGCTAAACTTCATTCAAAACAGCAAAACAAAAGAACAGTCCCCCTACCCCAACATGGAGCAGGATGGGAGTGGAGAGAGAAGGTGAATGATGTGTGTTTTTCAAGTAGGCTCAGCCTGTATCAGGGAGAAAAGGGATATTAAGCACAATGCACCAAGGTTATGGTAGCCTGGAAATATGAACCCCCTGCTAGTGAGCTCCTGCTTAGCACAGGATCACAGAGCAGTGAGTCTCTCCAGTTTGGCTGGAGGTTTAGTGTTTGTTTTGTAACTTCATTAATCACAACTAATGTCAATTTTAGATTGAAAATGCCTAACCCCAGCAGGCTTGGTGTGTTTTCTAGAGGGTGGCTGAACCACTAGAACTGCCCCTGCTGAATCCTTCTGGCTACTTTGTGTGTGCACACCTACCCCCAGGGAGGTGAAAAGTAGCCCGTGTGCTCAAAGATGGGTGGCATAGTCGGAATTGTTATTATTATTTGCAAGTATATTACTTAGGCAAAGTGTGTAATAGCTACATATGTTTCCACACCGATGCATGAATCTACAAAGGGTGTGAGACCTGTTCCTAAACCTTTTGTTTCTTGCTAGGAGAAAGATATGCCCGAATTCTGCATCAAAAGGGAAAAATCATCCTCTTGGTATGCTGGCAAGTTTACAGCTCCCCTGGTTTTCATGCCAATGATTAAATGGAGACCTAGATAGAGGCCACTTTTTATAAGGCTCTTTTGGTGAAAGGGAGGGCTTTTATAAATGAAAAGTTCCCTGTTTGTTACTCCCCTCCCACCCTCCTTTTGGCTGGGAATCTGGTGAGGGTGTTGACACACAACATACTTTTGCAGATGTTAGAACAAGCTTCAATTAGGAGGCCAATGTACACAACTGTCCTTCTGTTTTGAAATTGCAGCTGTGGCAATAGATATCTGCTAAACATTTTCCTTTTGGGAGACTTGCTGCCATCTGCAGTGTGCACTGCAGTTTAAAATCACCCTGTGGAGTGGCTTGCCAAGCCCTTCCAGATCTTGCTCGTTTTCTTTGCCCCCTATCCTGAGCAAAATGCTAGAGAATGCAGAAAATGAGTGAGTAAGCTAGGAAAGGTCATTTTTATTTTAGTGCACAAACAGAAGTTTTCCTGTTGAAAGCAGGGACCCCAGTTTAGCTATAGAGGAGTCCAGGTTTAAATCTTTGATGCGATATTTCTGAAGAGCAGACAACACTTGCAAAGAGCAAATAGTAAAACAGAAACTGTTCAGATGCTGTCCAGTGTCTGAAGGACCTGTGCCCAGTATAGCTCTGCTTTCAGTGAATCAGTCAGTTAAAACTACTCTGCAGCTATTGCACCCGAATAAATGCATTGCCTTGCTAAACACTGCTCTTTGATGGAAGTACCCTAGATTCTGCTTGCCCTAGTCACAAGGATGAAATTTCTGTTAAGCCATGACAATATGAGCATGTCACACGCCTGCACTGGTCAGCTTCCTTGTGCGGAACTGAAACAAAGCGCTGCCCCTGAGCTTTGATGCTTCAGCAAAGGAAGCTGGAA
This sequence comes from Anseranas semipalmata, assembly GCA_013399115.1. Classification (NCBI taxonomy): domain Eukaryota; kingdom Metazoa; phylum Chordata; class Aves; order Anseriformes; family Anseranatidae; genus Anseranas; species Anseranas semipalmata. Next base: position 1,195,484 of record VXAA01005234.1, on the reverse strand, counting down.
GTGTGCAAAAGACCCATTCTGCTTAGAAATCTCAAATGCTTCATTCCATCCACAGCAATTAAAAGAAAACTGTTGGATACGGAGAGCTGAGCAGAGAACTTGTAAGAAAGGGCAGCAACCTTGGCTTGGAGACTTTAAAATGTACTCATGATGCACAGAGCAGTGTAAACGATGCCTGGTGTAAACTGCCTAGAGACTCCAGGGCTTGGCACAAGTCTGGTATTCAGCAGGTCTGAAAGCCTTCAGCTACAGGGAAGAAGAATGGGAAGAAAGAGACTGGTGGTAAGGGAGAGTCCACCAGCAAGTGCTGCAGCTTGCCACAAGTCCTTCCCTAGCACTGCTGGGCACAAACTCAGCACCTGCATTCAGGGGTGGAAATTTCCACTGCTTATTTTTCCCTTCATCAACTTTGGAGGTACCTGCAGCTCCCTTGTCCAGGGGCCTGGAACTGGAAGCTGCAAGAGACTGCAGTGAAGCACGTTTGCCCTGAGCTCTGAGGAGTCTGCTCCCGGGGTCTGCCCGGCCTGAGTTTGGCAGAGATGCTGCGTTATTCCCAGCGATGAAGCAGCTCTTGGTTCAGCTGCAGAAAAAACACAAGAATCCCCTAATTGACAGTCCCTTTGCTTCCACTTTTCCCTTCATGATCTAACCTGCCAAGGACCCAAATTCATGTAGAAGAAGGCAGGAGATGACCTCACATCTGGCAGACGGACTCTGGTGCACTCTTGATAGTTACTGACCCAGCTGTGCTCTGGCATCTGCTGGAGGTGACCACCCAGTACCAAAAGCCAGCAGAAGGGAACACATTCCCACACTTCAGCCAGCAGTTCACAAGCAGTTCATGGTCCAGTTTAGCCCACTTCCAGCTGAAGCTTTGCACTGAAACGGCTGAGAAGGCTCAGGTTTCTGTCACCCACCTCTGCGACAGATCGGCTCAGCAAAGAGCTGCTGTTGGTAAATGTCTTAAACTGCAGGTTTTTGGTTCTCCAGAGCTTGTCAGTTAAATCACTTAGTGCAGGTACAATGGGCTGGCCCTGGGAATGCTTCTGCTCCCTGGAAAGCAGGGTCAGCATAGCCATGAGGCTGTCCCTGCTGGAAGGAAGATTGATGTCTCCGAGAAGACACGGAGCAGTCAGGGAGCTGTGCTTGCTGTCATCACAGGCAGTGACCAGAGTGTGAGCCTCTTTTGTTGCATGACATCCAGCCCGTGATTCAGCAGGAACTGACTGGCTGTGCTGTGCTCTGAGCTAACTTACAGTAAATTGCGTACACCGTATTCATGGCTTACAATGGCCACTATCACATTAGGTTCAGCCAGGACAGCTTTTCCTGGCACACCAGGCTGTTGTTTATGTCATGACTCAGTCTCAGCTGGCTTTAGCAGGCAGGAGAGCAGATGTGTTGCCCTGCCTGCTGCCCTCTGGCTTTAGGTTTGCTGTCACTGTCTCTCTACCTAAAATTGCTGCTGGAGATCAGACCTTGCCTAAAGCCATGTGTGGGGGGGTGCCCTCTGATATCTGTGAATGCTCAGATATAAGTAAAAATACAGACAAAGTAAATTCATTTGTTCCTTGTCTGTAGAGGACCTGGGGATCTCACACCAGTGTACAGTGCCACAGTGGCAGGCAGAACTGAGAACAACTCCTCCAGCTTGTTCCTGTGTCTTCTCAGCTTTATAGCGAGCTTCCACCCCCCGGTGGGTTAGCCTCCTCTCCCCCGTGCCTGTGGTGGAGGACAAGAGCCACAGAGGGGTGCGGACAGGCAAGGGACCGCAAGGAAACAATAAGGCTCTGTCTTGCAGCATCGCAGGTGCCAGCCTCGGAGCCCCCGCAACCTGACTTTTCCTTAGTATCGATGGATATTGTGCTAAAAAGGAGAAAAATGTTCTTGAAGAAGGGTAACTGGGTGCACTGGCTTTTTCTGCTGCGTGCTGTGCTGCTGCCTTGGGAGCATCTTCCCACGTGTCCCCTTCCTCATGCTGGGTCTGTGTTAGGTGGCCACAGCAGTAGGTCAGCATGAAATGGTGCGTGCCGGAGGGACACCTCATCTTCTCATTAATGTCAAACAATCCCCCAGGGCCCTTGCTCTGCCCTGCCACACAGTCGCTAGCTGACACCGGCGCTTAGTCACAGTCCCAGCTCTGGGAGGCTAGCAGCTTTTGTCCGGAGCCGAGAATGAGGCACAGAAAGTGGCATTAGAATAGGAAGCTTGAAGCAAGGCAGGAATCTTTCCCTTGAACAACATGTACGAAGATTTCTAAACCCTAGTGTGGGCTGCCAGGTCTTTGCCAGGCAGTGCAACAGCTCAGCTGCTCACAAGTAGATCTTTCTCGTAAGCTTTTGTAATCACAAAGCTTTGGGGCAAAATCGTTTCCAAACAAAAACGTTTTTAAGCACACACAAAAACAGGCCTGCTTGGGCTAAAACAAAACCTGGCTGTCACTGTGTTTTGGAGCCTTGCCTTCCCTTAGGTTCCCTGGTTAGCATGATCCTTCTGCGCCCCAGACAAAGAGCTCTTTTTCCAGAGCGCTGTGGTTCAGGCCCTAACCTCTCCTCTGGGCTCTTAGGAAGACATGTGGCCCCATCACCTTATGTGCAAACTAATCAAACAAATACACTTTCCCAAAATTGTTTCTCAACTCCCTGCTGGCCATGCTGGTTGTGAGGGTGTTGCACTTTGTCCTTGTGATGTGCAGGTGTAACACTGTGTCACTGAAGTGAGCTATAAATACAGAAAGGAAGGGCAGTAGGTTTCTAGCTAAATAGCAGGATTGGATGTAAGGAGATCAGGCTTTAGCTCTGCAGAATTTCCGATGGTGCTGTGTTGGTCAGGAGAGCACTCCAATAGGGATGTCTAGAGCATAGGCATGTAGGATTTCAGAAGCTGCTGAGACCCAAAACAGTTGCTGCTTTGTTGTACCATCAACAAAACAGGAAGCCGCTAAGAGCATTCAACTGTCAGTCACCATTAGGTTTGTCACCCTCATTTTATATAGTCTGGAGGTTCTGACCCTCTTGTGATTTCAGAATGTGGGGCCTGATTTACGAAAAGGCTGAGACTACAACTGCTCTTGAAGGCAGTGCAAAGGTGTTGGATAACTGTAGGATGTTAAATACCTGAAAAAATATTCCAAATTAGACACTTCTAGCATGTATTTTGGATGAGCCTCTCTGTAGCTCACCTCCCCATCTGTAAAAGGTGGATAATTGCTCTGAAAAGTAATTTGTGAAGCCCCCAGATATTGTAGTGATAAGCAGCAAAGAAGAGATCATCAGGGGAATCAGTAATTCTGTCTTCAGGGCAGTGCTTGAGCAGAGTGCAATCAATAAGACATATTGACCCATAAAACACACTATGGCATAGCTCTGTAAGAAGCACCACCCCTGTCATTAGGGATGGTGATATGAGGAACTTGTGCAGCAGGCTGAGTTAAGACTGCCTAGGCAACTTTGGGATTGTTTAATTTTTGTGTGTTTGATTTTGCAACTTTCGTGATGTTCTTTAGCACAGGAGTATTTCTGTGTGCCTGTACAGTGCAGATTAAGGCACCACAATGGAGCTATTTGGATCCAAGCCAGTCTGCCACAGAGCCACCTGTAATGTGAAGATGATATTTCTCTCACCTGAAGTGTACTTTGGGGCAAAGCTACACAATACCTATAAGGTGCTCAGAGAACACAACAGAAAAATAAATAGCACCCTACCTACTGTTCCTGCTGTGGTCAATAAGAGATTCAAAACACTGAGCACAGCCCTGGGATAATCCTGGAGGACAGCCATACAATCGCCCATTGCTCCTGTCCTCATTTCTGTCCCATGCTTTTTGCCAGCTGCCTCTTGTACGGCCTAATCTTTCCTTATTCTTAGGACAGCTGTTCAAACCCCAGAAATTGTATGTCTGTAGTGTCTGCTGCTTTATGTTTTAATTTGCAAACAGAAAAAGATACGGTTAATTTGTTCACTTACGCTGCCCTTACGCTGCATCCTGTCCACACGCAGCTGAAGCGGTGTTAATGCAGCCAAAGTCGGAGCCCTGGATTCTTGTATCGGTTCTGTTCTGCAGAGCCGCAGGAACAGGGAAGCAGGCAGAGCCCACGGCATGAAGGTTTCCTATTGCTCTCTTCTTGCAGCCTGTGGGGAAGTTGGGGATAAAGTACATTATTGCATCTGAACCACCACAAAACAACTTGGACTTTCAGTCTGATTCGCTACACACAGTCTGACCATTTACTGTACATACAACTTGCTGCTGCCATAAGAGCTATTCCATGCAGTTTGCAGAAGTAAAAAACTCTTACTTTCTTATTTCTTTAGTTATTAGTTGCAAAAATAAAACGACAGCGACAAACAGTTCAGCATAACAAAATTCTGTTCATGGGAGCTATGAAGTAAAGTACTTGCCAAAGCGCAAAGGAATCTGTAGTTTAAACACAGGTTGGAACTGGATATTATATAAAAACTGAAGTGATATACAGACAGCAGAAAGCTGCCTCTCTGTTCCTGACAAGTAATGCTTAAGCAAAATTCTCTCTCCACTTTTGCAGGTTCATGATATCAAATTTCAAGCTCCAACTTTGGAAGAAAAGGAATCATGGATAAAAGCTCTTAATGAAGGGATCAATAGAGGCAAAAACAAAATATTTGATGAGGTAAGAGAAACAGTTCTCAAACTCGTGTATTTCTGTGTCAGTTCTCATTCACTGCATTTTTAGCTAGGAACAGAACTTGCCTGAGACCCCACACTCCCCGTCCTTCCTGAATGCCAGGCACAGTCAAAGGAAAGAGAAAGCCCATTCACAGCTGGTATGCAAGGCAGACCAAGTTGCATCCCCACAGGCTAGGAGCTTTTAGTCACATCAGTTCCCAGCCCAAGAAGCTAGAACAGGTAGAGAGGTGTTTGCACCCTTCTACCTCGTGCTGCTTTTCCCTTTCTTCTGACAGGTTACATGCGGGGAGGCAAGGGCAGCAGGGTGAGTAGATGGTGTGCCAGAGGCATGGTCTGTGCTGCTAAGAGCTAATGTCTCACTGAGAGACCCACGGGACACCAGAGCTCACCAAAATCAGTGGGAGATGGTCTGGTGGCTTCAGTGGGTTTTGGATCAGGCCCACAGCGAGTGCACTGGTGTTCCCCCGTCCCGGAGGAAGCCACTGGTGCACAGAAGCAGCTGCAGTGCCAAGCTGCTGGAGTGCCAGGGCTGCAGCCGGTGAGGACTCGTCTTCCCCACGCTGTCGTGATTCTCCGCACCAAGCAGCCTGGAAATGGAGGTATTTGGTTAGGACATAGCCCAGTCTTCAAGACTGGAAAAATCTGCAGTGACTCAGTCCATCAGCTATTCTGCCTGCAGTCTGGAGAGAAGGCCAGTGGAAAGTTACTCCATGGCTTCTCAGCCCATCCGCTCTCCCTGCCTGCCTCTCAGCTGGCCCCAGCGCCTGCGCTCCCCAGTCCTGCTCTCATCCTGATGCGCAGAGGCAAGGATGAAAACTGCACATCCTAGAGCCTGAGTAACCTTGCTCTGCTCCCTGTTAGTTTGTAATCAGCCCCGAACTAAACGGAAAGAGCAGTCTCTATCCTGCAGTTGTTTCTGTAACCAAAAGGAAGTGCACAAAACCACCATCATGGGAATGACCCAAGAAGAATTGGGCAAGGGTAACTTAGGAGACTAAGAAATCGGCAAGATCTGTTTAGCAGAGGAAACCAAAGCAGTGAGTAAAAGTTTTGAGAGAAGGGCTAAGCCCTGTCGATGTGGTGCTGGAGAATTTAAACTCTGAGAGCTGAGGCTTTGCTTTTATTCAGCACAGGGCAAAAGCTGGAGGAGGGGCTGGAACATGCTCCTTTTTTGCCTGAGCAAATCACATCCAGGGTCAGGTTTTTGCTGGTGGTTTGGGCCCTTGGACCAAGCGGGAAGCAGCGTGGGGAATTACAGGGAGCAGCCGGGAGCAGCAGGCAGCCTGGGGAGACATTGCAAAGTGGAGCAGCAGAGAGCTGAGCAGCCAGCTCTGTCTGCTCTCGTGTTACAGCGGGTGGGAGGTGGGATGTCCTCTAAGGCAATGCTGCTCAGCCTTTGCTGGAGCGACCTGATGCCGACTCAGAGCTCAGAGGGGCACGGCGGTGGGCAGCGAAGCCTGCACGCCCCCTCCCCAGCACGGCGTGGTGGGGTCTGGGGTCACCTCCCTTCCCCTTCCCCTGGAGGTTACGCTCCTTGCGAGGACCTGGATGCTCAGAGAGAGCCAGCCTTTAATTCTCCTTCATTCCAGTTAGGATCAGACCTCAGATTTAAAGTGTTGCTGCACAGGCTAGGTACAAGCTAATGGGTTCAAGCTCTCAGCTGGCTTGGATTAGCTGTTCTTGTAAAACCACCCTGCTGTATCAGCCAGGGATTGGGACCCATTTTTCCTTTTAAATCCCTCTTTCACCCTCAGCAGCTTTTCCTATCGTACAGACTTGTGGCCCAAAGGGCAGCAAACCACGCTGACCTCTCACCGTCCCCAGTTACCGGTGCTGCCCCTCCACACAGCACTGGTCCGACCCTCAGCCATCGCCAGCAGAACGTGGGAGAGCTGAGCGGAGAGGAGAGCTGCACGACAGCCCCTCCTGGCTGCCCACCCCTCTGTCGACCCAGCACTGACACCCCAGCCACCACCCCAAGGACCACCTCAGAGTGACTGGGCTGGCTTTAGCTGCTCTGCTGCCCACAGGGTGCCTGGAGATCTTCAAAAGCCATCTGGACGTGGTCCTGGGCAACCTGCTTTAGGTGGCCCTGCTTGAGCAGGGGGGCCGGCCAGATGACCTCCAGAGGGGCCTTCCAACCTCAGCCATTTTGTGATTCCTTGCTGCCCACGTGTGGGAGGCAGTGGATTTCTACTCTGATTCCAGGAAATAAATTTGTTAATTCAGCTACGGTTGCAATTAATCCAGGTCACTGCTCACACCTTCTATTCAGCTTCCTGCAGTCATTAGAGCTGTACAAGGGAAGGTCTATTACCAAGAACTGCTGATACAGTTCACCGTCAGGTCACGGTTATTAATGGGCTTTCACCTCTAAGATGGCAACAGCAATTTCGGTGCTGTGCTCTGCTCCTGTGCAGGAGTTGTTCCAAGCCCAGGCTGCGGTGGGGACAACAAAGCCCTCTTGTGTCCTTTTGGCAGAGGGAAGGTCAGCGATTACAGACCTCTGAAGGTTGGATGCTTTGATCTGGAGTGCCTTTTAGATAAACACAGCTCTACAGAGGACTGATACCTTAAATATCCATCACATACACACAGGGCTCTGCAGGCAAACTGTAAGTAAGGTCTGAGGCTAAGCCTGTAGTGGTGAAATATTCAAAAACCTTCCTGGATCCAAATGCTGCATCCCTTCCTGTGCGACAGCGATAACTTTACAGACAGATTGTGAGAAAGTAATGACCTTTCTTTTCTCCTTCCCTCCTCTTCCCCCTTTTAAAGGTGAAAGTAGACGAGAGCCTTTCCTTGGACCACGTAACTCGGGACAGAGTGAAAATGACCCACGGTCGCCGGCCACCCACGAGAAGCCACCTAAAGGAGGTAAGTGCACAGCCTAGGGACTGGGCCATCTCCCCAGCTGGGATCAGCACGAGCTGTGCAGCAGGCTGCTCCTTCCAGCTACGTGCAAGCCCCCAGGGAAAATCCAGGTGCAAACAGCCCAGAGAAAGCTCACAAGGGAAACGGCTTCCTCTGGGAAAGACGGCGCCAGCACCTCTTTAACAAATCTCCAAGTTCCCATAGATCTGTAGCTGCTGCAACATGTTACGATATATTTAGCTTTCCATAACTCATGAGCTGCTTCGCTGTCTGGTGAGAGCCATTATAGTTTCACTTTAATCAGAAGAGACTGAAGCTCCTATATTTATTTTCTAACAAGTGATGATTTTGTAGCCACAATGGTCTGAAGGTACAAGAACTGCATGGTCTGTGGGCAGAAGCGGTATTTTTTCTTAAACTAACTGGAAAAAGCAGACAAGCTTTCAGGTTTACAAACCCTTCCTTAGGTCTGAAACAGAATACATTATTCTCCCAGGCAGTTTTATAGACTAGCCTGTCTACTCTTAACTGATTTTCTGGATCTGTAACTTAAAAAAAAAGGAAAGAAATAACACCACAAAATAAACCCGCAGTTCATTTCTATGGGAGAAGTTCTTATTAATGTGTGATTCCTGTGATTTATGAAAAAGCTTCCACAGACAGATTGATATTTTAGCAGACCATTAATCTAAACCAATGAAGGTTTTTAAATCAAACCTTCTTTCTTCAGACTTCCCAGACTCTGACTTATGTGTCTGCACAGCACTCAGATGACCCTACTGCAGAAAATGAGATGCCCCAAGACTTTTTACTTTGCATAGAAATGGAGGGAGAGTCTCTCTTCTAGAGAAATGCATAGGAATGAATCATGGGTTCCCATCTATCCCTCCAGAAAACAACAGAACAAAACCTGACAGAATTTGCAGAAGCAACGATGCGTGGATTCTCTGATGCCTAGAATGGGCTCAGTAAAGTAGGAAGCCCTTCCCTAGGCACTGATCTCTCTGCCCTACTCAGCTCACTGTTTTCGTGAGATACCTCAGATGTTAATGTCTGCAAGAGCTCTCACCTTCAGCCAAATCTGGGGGAAACGGGTTTGCAAATTCAAAAGCAGGAACGAGGAGAAAATGAGAGGATAGAGCCTGCAGAAAGATGAGTATCAGAGTTGCTGGCTGCAGCACTGTGAAGGAAATGGGATGAGTGATCATTTTCAGTGTCAAAGCAGGCCAGGTAAGGACGGGTCAGAGCCAAGCAGCCAGGATGCAGCTTGCCTCTGTCTCTCTTAAGGGCTGGAAAGGCAAGAGAGTCTTTACCTAAACTCTCTGCACTGCAGGAGGCTGGCCCTAGTTGCAGCTGCACCTTCGTGCGGCGTTGGGTTCCCTCACACAGGACCTGCCATTGCATTTCTCCCTCCGGGGCACTGAGCTCACACCCTGCAGAGTGTTTACCGTGTCCACCCTTTTTAGGATATCCCCTCCTGCTTGAGAGATTTGCACGCAGCCTGTGGTTTGAAGGTGTAACCAGCTGAGGCTTAGCCCCAGTGAGACAGCGGTGACATCAGGCTGGAGGGAGCAAGCAGAAGGCAATGGTCTTACAATAGCATCCCCGGCCAAGCGATCTCAACATATGCTGCAAATTCAAAGATCAATTTGTTTTATGTGTTCAAGTGAACATGTAATCAAATATGTTAAAATATGTCAAATATGACAGTCCCGAAAGCAGAAAGCAGCAGTGCTTTGGGTAAGCACACTGTAAATGAAGGGGGCAAAGGGATCCAGCTACCATAGGGTAAAGAATTCAAATCGTGCAGAGCTGACTGCTTAGCACCAGCAGGAAAACAGAGAAATAACGTTATTGTGGAACAGGTTTTGAGGTGATCTGCTCAAAGGAAGTATTAAAAAAAAATTCTGTGCTTTGGTCCTAATTCTTGACTGCTTGTGGCTACTGGCTTTGTTATTCTGGTGCAAGTTGCTGCACCATCGGGCAGAAAATAACTCAGCAGCAACAACACTCATGACATTCACAGAAGATGTTGGTCTGGAGAAAAGGCGCGGCTGTGCAGCGGGATGGGGGTGCTTCATTTGATGCATTCAAGATTTGCTGCAGTGTACGTGATCTGACCCTACTTTCTTTTTTGTCGGGTGAGATGTTTGGGACTCATGATTATCACAGCTCATTAAATTTTGGCATAACAGATCTCACTGAGTTTCACTTATTAGATGAATGCAACTGCTGTTAGCGGGTAGCACAGGGTGGTGTGCTGCATGGAAGAAGCACAAGTTCCATAGATTGCTCTTGAGCTATAGAAGCAGCTGCTCTTAAGAGCACCATTTTTGTAATCAGTCAGATTCTCCTGGCAGTTTCGACAGATGTAAGTCTAAATAGGGGGTGGATGTGTGAAACTGTAATCCCTCGCCTTCCCCTTACAGCTTAAGTTTTATGCTGCAAGTGTTTGTACCACTGTATCCATAGCAATTCCTCAAAGTTAAAGGATTGAGCACGGGATCGATGGAATAGAAACTGGAAAAGTTCTCTCTTGTGTTTCAGGCTGCCAAGTCTACATCAGATGGTATCCTGCGACTAGATCTGGATATAGTAGACAATGGACCGCCAAATTTTGACTCCACTACCAGTGAAAGTGACAATCTGCCACCTCAGAAAGAAACTCCGAAGCCACCTATGCCACCTACAAAACCCACTGGCGCAAAAGAAAACCAAGATGCAGAGAACAGTGTTCCTGACCAGGAAGATAAAAAACCTCTGTCCCCTCCATTGCCTCCTGATAAAAAGCTTAAGGAAGGCTTAGCATCAAAGGACAATGTAAGTGCCAAGGAAGAGGACTCTGTAAGCAAAGAGGAGAACGTGGAAGAATCCAATGCACCAAGTGAGGAGAAACTTGTTGAGATCAGCAATGAGGGCACAGCAAAAGCTCCAATTCCTCTTCCTAAGAGTGTGCCAGACAAGCTAAAAGTAGCTTGGGACCAACCAGTCCCTGAGCCTAAAAACACAGAAGACTTGAAATCATCAGGAGACAGTAGCAAAGACAGCCTTGCTGAGATTGCTGCTGCAGATGTTACAAAGCCTCCCGTTCCTCCTCCTAAGATTCTGTCAGAAAAACTGATAGCCACTATGAACTCCAGCCACGGTGACTTGGAAGACCTGGGGTCTGGCAGCTCCAAGCCCCCGGTGAACGGCATCGAAGCCAGTGAAGCAGCAGAGTCCACATCCCAAACAGCTGAAACTGAAGAAGGAAATGGGAGAACTTTGGCCGAGAAGGAACAGCAAACTTCAGCAGAACAGAGACAGACTTCCTTAGCTACAGAAGCAGGCCATGAGAGTGTAAAAGCAACTACTGAGAAGAAAACATCTGTAGAAAACACTTCAGATCTCAAACTTCGCAGCTCTTCTCTGGGAGACTTGCTGTCTGATTCCAAAAATACACAGAGAGCACTTCCAGGCCAAGGTTTCCCCAAGGATTCCCGTCACTGCTTAGCTAAAATGGAGGAGAAAGTTGCTAATGAAAGGGAAAAGGCAGAAAAACTTCTGCAGAAGGTTTTACGTGGAGGGTTGGAACAGGCCCAGGAGGGGAACGGACCCCCAGTGATGGCAGAGACATTACTCAATGAGGCAGTAGAACAACTTCGGCAAGCCACGCAAGTCTTGCAAGAAATTAAAGGTCTTGGAGAACTGAATAAAGAAGCAACACAGAAACAGAAAGAAAAGCAAAAGGATCTAGTGACTCTTTATAGGAGAAGTGCTCCCTGACACACTCTTCAAAGAGACTTCTTCCTCCAAATCAAAGCTAAACATTTGCCATTTATGATTTGTACCATTGCTAGGCCAGTGATCAAAAGGTGGTGTTTTGCTGTGCATGCACCATGTTTATGGGACAGAATTGAGCTTTCAGTTATAGCCTCTTTCTCTCTTTCTTCATGCTGTACATACTACTCTGGTTCTAATCCTTAGCACAGCAGAAGGTTACAGGACTTTAAACAGCTTCAAAAATGTGAATGCTCTGTAGGGACTTGGTCCAAAGTACTTTCAAGTCAATGGATCAGGCCTTAAAAATTTCTGGTAATCAAACCAAGACAGATTTTTGAAAGGACCAGAATGGCTATTCTAGCAAAAGCCCCTGTCTATCTGTATTTACAAGCAGATACCGGATTACACTGGCACCTGTCTGGTTTTCCCACTTAAATCATTTAAGGACAAATGCAGTCAGAGAAAATTTTACTTTGTTTATACACTTGCTGGCAAGGTTTCCTGTAGCACCTGGCCCAGTGACATCTAGGAATGTAAGGATAAATGGCTTAAACTTCTCCGAGGATGCTCATAAAACCACATCCACAGTTAAAAAGTGACCACACGCAGAGGCAAGCAAAACTGGCCACCTCCTGACTACAAGGAGTGTCCTCAGATCTAGTGCAGCTGCATGAAGGCACTCTTCTGAGTCCAGCCAGGCAGAGCTTTAGGTGTGCTAAGCACTCTGTAAGTGAATGCAAGTCTCAATGCATCATTTCCAGGCAAGTATTAATTGTTCTGTTTCATTAATAGGGAAACTGAGGCAAAGATACAGAAGAAATTACACTTGGCCTTTGGAGAAGTGTGTTGTAGCAGCACAACACGCTTATTTTTAAGGACCATACCTATCTGATAACTCTGAATCCTCACGTCATAGCTGGGAACAATTAGCCAGACGTTTGGAGAGCTTGTGTCCAGGAGATGCCCAGGATCTTCCTAGAAGAAGCTCATTTTTTAAGGATGTGTGTTCCCTTAGCTGTTGGCTCTCTGTTGTTGCGGGATGTTAACTGACAGGAGCATGCATATCAGGCAGCCGGTCTGGATGAGATCCCTCTTCCTATTTAACAGGTTTCTACCTGCTGTGTCCTGGCTAGCCTGAGAGCCAAAGTTTGGCACAGACATCTGTAATTGGAGTACAGAGGGAAAGGCATTTTGTGCGCACAACTTTGGGGCTGGTCCCTGTAGCTTAGGTATATTAAAATAAAAATGCATTGCTACGTTAGGGTCTGAGGAAGGCATTGCAGAAGGCTCTGGCACAATTCCCACAGCTTCCCCACCCACCTGCTGAAAGCAACCACAATTCCCGTGGTCTCTAGTGATTAAAGTTGTGATAAAATCATGTCTTTGCACCGCTGCTATATAGCGCTGTACCGGAGCTGAGTCCCCTCACCTATTCTCTATAGTATTTGCTCTCAGGAGAATCATATGACAGCCTGAAGGGCTTCTCCTTTGCTTAAGCCAGACTCTGGAAGCACAGAAAAGGATGATCTTCCCAGACTGGTTTTAAGGAGTGACATGCTCTCATTTCTCTCATTGTCAGCATTTTTATTTTCTTCTGTTATTCTGTGTAAAATTTCCCAGTTTTCACAAGGCTGCAGCGGGCTGCAAACGCCTCCTTTAGCAGCAGGCCGGTAAAGCTTCATCTGCACCTCTTCTTAGGCTAGCCCCTGGGCTCTTCAGAGCTGAGCACGGAAATGTTGTCTTTGGGCTTCCAAATATCCCGTTTTTCACCACCCAGAGACACCAAGACAGGTGGTGACCGGAGCTGATGCTTCCATCTCTTTTGATTAAAGCAGCCAGGGTGGTCTGTCCCCCTCTCAAGACAGCTGCAGACATTGCGTGGAAAATCACTTATTATTCTCTCACATGGGAGGTTCTACGCAGTCAAACACTCAGGGCTCAGGTGCCACAAAAGCTTTGCTTTGAGACAAAAAGATTCCTGACTCCCAGGTACACAGCCTGGAGCAAACTCTGGATCTGTAATTTGCTGCTGTAGATTGAATGTGAACAGTGGGTCTTATTCACCTTTCAGATATTTTTAGGACAAGGGCTAATCACACAGACAATACTCAGTGCCTATCTGCTATCTAAATGTATTTTTCTGCATGTGCACTTTTGTTTACCGAACACTGTGTGGTATGAATGTGAGCTGTCAGAACCTGGTGTGCACTGGAAGTCAAGGGACATCAGCTTCAGAGAGCAGGCAGGCGTTTGCAGGATGCAGTTCTGTAACGAGATAAACTAGATGGGGAAAAGAAGTTCACACTAACAGGAAGACACGCGAACCAGGGCGAACTCTGGGTACAGGTTCATATCCCAAAGTGGAAGCCAGTCCCATATTCCAGGATGGGCAAATCAAAGTCTGGAACTGAAAACCCATGAGAATGGAAATAGCTTGTGGGATAACTCAGTCCCCTAATATAAATACAAATGCTTTTGCTCTCACAGGTGTTTCTTGTGGCAGTGTGTTCTGTGGATACCGTCTGGCAAAGTGCTGGTGAAGATACCGAGACATCCCTGTCTGTTACAGCCAAACCTACAGGATGTGCTTATATTTACTGTATATTTTTATATAATACTGGATATTCTAATGAATAAATGTCTGACATTTTACTGAATACCCATCAGTAGGAATCTTAACAGAAACAAGAACTCTATTTGTTAGGAAATGGGCACGTTAAATCATTTTACATGCTACAGCTAATTACTGGTTTTGCTGTACTAACAGAACTTATTAGATTTGTATCATGTCTTGTAAATAGGTATAACTTAAGTGGAATCTCCATAGCAGCCAGTACGTCTACTGCTGAAAACATTCTGGTAGAGACTTTTTGTTTTTAACTATTTTTTCTCATAGGGTTAGCAGTTTCATCCTAAAATGTCTAGCCCAGCCATAAGCCTGATTCACTTAGACTTTCCAGAAAACAACAGATCATGTTGCTTCTGCAGTTTTCCCACTTGTTCTTCTCCTTCTGGTCGTAAGCTGGGCTCTGCCTAAGGCAGGAGGGTGGGTTACCCTGTGTGACTGCCTCCTGGAGTGCTTCTACATGCTCCTCTGCAAACGGCAGTGCTGGTCATGCTCAGAGATGGGATCTCGGTCTGTTAAGCCTTTGCTCTGACCTCCCACAGCACCTCCCATCCTCAGTGTACATCCTGCCACCATGCACTTTTTTTTTTTTTTTTTCCCCCTTAAACTTACACATCTGATTTCTGGCTGCACTAAGGCTGCTTTCTTGAACCTGAAAACCCTGTGGGCATGGAGCGCTGGGGTGCGATTCTGTGTTTCAGGCTGTGCCACCAGGTTACATTTGTGACAGGAAGGAAGTGAGCTTGCAAGCAAGCAAACGTGGATGACTATCTGAAAAGCAGCTGCTGCAGCCAGTGGAAAGGCAGCACTTTGTCTCCTGCTTGTAACGAGCTTTGAGATTTGGCAATAAACCCCCTTTTAATATCAGCTGTTTAAGAGCCATTTGTCCTAAACAGGAGCAAAGAAGAGCCACCAGGCCTGGCACACGGAGGCTTTGCTGTGGAGGAGGGCGCGTTGCAGAGGCTGTGGTCAGGCCGGGGTGAGCTAGCTGCTAACCACAAGCCCGGAGGAAGGAGAAGCACTGGGGCTTGCGGGTGGCACAGAGCTGGAGCTGCTGCACCCAACCGAGTGCAGTCTCCAGCAGCGCACTCCGGGCTGTCCTTAATGCCTTCACATGGACTCTGGTGTGTAGCAAACGTTAAGCTCGCTCAGCAGTCATCCCCTCGGCGGTGAGCAGCACTAGAGCCTCGTTCCTCTGCACAGATGCCAGTGAGCTCTAGGAAGATAGGAACTGGTATCGTAGCGAGTGCTTCCCTTCTGTGAAACTGGGTGGAAACTGGCCACAGGGCTCAGAAGTTACGAGGAAGCAGGGAAAAGAGTGCAAGTGTACAGGCCATCCTATTGCACAAGCTTAGCTTCATCTGGGTAAATGTGCTTGGTAAACTCTGTAAGCCTTGCTAGGAAGGGGGCAGTTCCCCCAGGGAATTTCCAAGATACTAGGTTGATTTCTACAGATATACTGCAGAACAAGGCGATTTCTCCTATTCTGAGAAAACAGACAACACATCACATTTTGGCCTTACATTGATGTTGGTAAGGAAGGGAAGTGTCTAGCACTAAGTAAAGCCCGTGAAACATGATTAAAAAGCCCACAAAAATGAAAACATACATAGTATTGGCATATGAAACATTTGCATGACTGCTTTTAATTCAATGCGTAGTCATAGTTTACTGATTAGAAGAGATTATGTTATTGCATATCTGAAATAGAGAATGGGGGTCCTCGGTTTCATCCAGCAATCCCATAGAACTCAGTAATTTGCAACTGAGAAAGAGCAGAAAGAGCTCTTCCAGTCCCAGGGTGCCAAAGGATTTACTAGAGCATTGGCTAGTCTCCTGTGATGACTTACTATTCTTGCTATTAAAAAATGAGTGTTTTATCTTAAACATGAATCATCAACAGTAAAGCTCTCCAAGATTTCCCCTTCCA
Organism: Anseranas semipalmata; assembly: GCA_013399115.1. Lineage (NCBI taxonomy): Eukaryota > Metazoa > Chordata > Aves > Anseriformes > Anseranatidae > Anseranas > Anseranas semipalmata. Next base: position 1,179,626 of record VXAA01005234.1, on the reverse strand, counting down.
GTCTAAGAATTAGAAAATCTGCCGGCACAGAACATATCCACTGTGTTTAGAGAACAGAGATCCCTGTTTTGTTATGCTATGCAAGTTCACATACTTCAGAAAGCCAGTGCTTAATTTGTTCCAGGAAACTTAGTCACTGTGTTCTTCTAGTGCCTTACCTCATGGCTATGCAACCCACAATATTGCTGTGAAAACAGCCGATGTGATGTTACAAAGCATTAAGGACTTCATTCTCAGCAGCAATCCTGCTGTCTGGGGGCAATGTGAGGAACTTTAAGCAAAGTATTTTCCATCCACTCCTCCCCTCTTCTCAGTGTCAGCTACCCAGTCCAACAAATGTCCCTTCAGAGAGCAGATGGAGGCTGACCCTCACATCTGCTGCTGCTCGGTGTTGGTCTCTTCTCCCTGAGCTACCGGGCTGGTCACTTCAGAGTTGGTGAAACTGTGTCTGGGGAAACAGTGCAGCAATCCTACCTTAGTGCACCTTTACCAAAGATTATATGTAAAGCACTGGTGCTCACACCTACAAATAAAAAAGAAAACTTCTGTGGAATATTACAAGATCCCATTTGTAAGAAGTTATTACAGGAGGGATGGTTGCCTGCAGCTGATCATATCCACTGTGTAAAGGAAAACATGAGTTGGCTTAATTTGCAGCAAAGAAGACAGAAGACTTCAGAAAGCTCTTCCAGGCACAGGGTGGGGATATTCTAGAACAGGATCCACAGGAGGACCTCCATCAGTGGGATTTCTTAAGAGCAAATATGCAGCGAAGGCGGGTCTATCTTCCCTGTTCCGCACGGAAAGGTGGATGAAACCGCTGCCCAAGGTCCTTTCCAGCCATATGGTTTCTGCAGGACACTGGCAGAAGCCTCAGCACGCAGGCTCAGCGGCTAATAAGCCCCACAGGCTGTTCAGTTCTTTAACCTTGTTTGCCCTCTCACTGGGATCGTGTGGAACACTCGGAGCAGCAGGATGACAAACAACGTGGTGCTCTAGAAGTCCCTGCTCACACCTCCCTCAGCCTGCCCTGCTCTCCCCAGCTTTCTTCTCCTCTCCTCTTCTGCTCCAGGCTTCAACTCTCTTCTGTCCCCACTTTCCCATCTTGTGCCCCCTTCTCTGCCAGAACAACTCCTTCCTAGAAAGCTCAGCACTGCGTTGATAGGAGCTCTCCAGAAGTTTTAGATGCACCACTGCCAAGAAAACCTCCTTGCTCCTCGCCCCCATTGGATCCATTGGACAGTTTCCACATCCCCACGGGGGATAAGTTTATGCTTTGTGACATAGGCTTTTTTCAAAGTCAGGAAATGAATTTTAAAATGATTTGCTCAAAATAAATGAATGGAATTGAAATGCTGGGAAACAAAGCTAAAACTAGCTCTTTTTTTTTTTTAAATAAAAACACTATTGGCAGTTCTTGTATAGCATCTTCCAGTATGAAGACCTTACGGTGTTTTGTGGGCATGAATGAATTCAGCCTTGTTGTGCGGCCAGGAGAGACAGTGGAGCACAGCTGTCTCACCCTGCGGAATGAAGGGAAAGGCACGTGGCATTGAAGTGCTGGACTCCGAACCCATTTTCCTGCAGCGGATACTTTCAGTTTTAATTGATGTGGTACTGACATTTTGCAGCAAACATTAGATGACCTGAACAATGTTATCAGCCAAAGTCCTCTTAAAAACAACAAACCAAAATA
>VXAA01005234.1:1166233-1177916 GCA_013399115.1 Anseranas semipalmata | reverse complement strand
AAAAAAAAAAAAAAAAAAGAAAGAAGACAATGCTGAGAATTTGTCCTCTGATGACTTTTCTAACCCTTTGTAGGAACAGGAATGGAACCCCAAATCCTGCTTCTTTGGTTGATTTGTAGTTAAAGAATTATTATTCCTAGCCCGTACACAGACAAGACATAATGTGCAAGTACTACGGATAGCTGTAAAATCTACCATACTGTTCATTTAAATGAGAAATAAGAACCTGAATTATTTCGGAGATGTTCTGGCTTAAAGAGAAAGCCATGTGGAGCAGAGACTGTAAGGGGGTGTACTAGAGAAGAGGTCAGAGGTAGGAAGAGGGCAGGCTGTGGGGAGGCAGTGCTATGTACTGGCTCCATTCACAGGTAAGGATGTGGCATATACGCAACGTGAACAGATCCAGACCCTCCTTCCCCTCAGAACTACACAGCAGGGTCATAGTCAGAAATTAGGATAGTTGAACCTTTGTTACTGGCTTCCCCTTACCCCCTGTTGAAGTAGTTAGTTCCCTCTTGGTCTCTAAATGGCTTTCAGATGCACAGTACATTTTTTAACAGTACTATTTTTCCCTCGCACCCGCAAAAACTCAGTAGTTTTGGTGGAAAATTATTATTTTTTCCTTCCAAAGAAACCTACCTTGCACAGAAAAAATGCTTATCAGTTTTATATGTAAGTTGTCACTGCACACTGAGGTATCTGTCACTGAAACTGATAAAACACTAGAGGACCTCCAGAAGTCCGGCAGACTTGCAAGCCAGTGTGACTCAGGGTCTCAGGGTGAAGAACTGTGCAAACAAAACTGCGAGTTCCTCTGCTATTTCATTCGCAACAAGAATTTCAGTTTTGAAATACTGGCAGAATGCTCTGCATTTGTTTAGCCCACATCACCATGACAGCACAGCACTGCCCAGCGATAATGCATTGCGTATATTTGCAAGGAACAGTGGTGAAGGGGAAATGAAGCTCGAAGAAGAAACACGGCCAGATGTCATAAGGGAGATGGCAGCAGATACAGATCTGAACCTACGTTCTCCAGCGCCAGTCCCACGCACGTGACAGCCTTCCCGTCCAAGCCAGCAGGCCTCCCATCAGCTTCCTCTGGACCAGCGCTGAGTTTTCAACAGCATGGGTTGAATTTCCTGAGCCAGGCAAATGAATTCCGCTCGTTTTCAACTGCCAAGAACTAATGAACTTCTGAAAGGTTGTCAGTTCAAACAATAGTCATGTATTTGAACGACAGTACTGCTCTCAGCTTAGCCACGCTTCTGCCTTTCTATCCATGCGGGTTCAAAACCACCTACCTCTAACTGTGAAATCAGGGCCTCACTGGAATTGCAGGCAAGAAACTTTCTGGCAAAACATTTTCAGGGTAAAACAGCAACCCAAAACTGTTAACAGAGGACTACATATTTAGAACAGTGTCCCAGTTTAAAAAATGTACAAAAAAAGCTTTCAAAAGTTGACATTTCAGAAGTGGACCATTTTGCTCTGCAGCATGAAAACACAATTTCAACACCTCAGTTAATTTACATTTTTTAGATAATTTTCTCTAAGAGTTTTTAAAAGGCTGAAACAGAAGTTACACATTTTGATGGAGCTCATGTAATTACTTCCTGCCTACTTACGTAAGTTTTCAAAAAGTTTTATTTTTTGCCTTGATCTCAATAGGGGAAGAGAATTCAAACCCTTGGTAAAGCTCAGAAGATGGCAAAGCTCTATCAGCCTGGCTCTGGACAGACAGAATAGGATTCCCGTGAATTTCAGTCCTCCAAATAGGGCACAGGGATCCAGCCTGACTCCTCTGGGACTGTTCCCTCCAAGGACGATCATTTCTTTCTCAGGTGGTCCAATCACACCACAGGCTGTGGTCCATTTGTTCTGGCTCAAGGCAACAGCAGCTGCACAGGTATGGGGTTGGTTTTTTAAATGGGTCTGCTATTGCCCAGAGAGAAAGTGTCATTTTCTGAGGCAACCACAATAAATTTACAGATGTCAAAAGAAGCAGTCCCTAGAACTTCTTTAGGAGTCTGGCTTCATTCCTGCGACATGTTTGCATTCAAGAGTGTCATGTTCTTCTAGTAAACAGCTCATTTGGAATTAAACTATTTTCAGTGCTGAACACAAGAGATGTAAATCTGGGGGCTTGCAGCCAAAGCCACCATTCCTATAGAACAGAAAGAGCACAGGCTGTTCTCCACCGCGCTGCACGTCCCCGCTCAGCCCTTTGCAACACAGGCAGAGGGCAACCTCCGCGGCAGCCCCGTCCCAGCTAGACATCGTCCCTGCGGACCACGAGACACGGCAGCAGAACAGAAGGAATTTTTAGGCCTCCAAATCAAGGACCCCTGGAGGACCCCTCGCATTCACCACAGTGAATAACAGCAAATTGAAACGCAGCCACTGCCTACCCCAGTTTCCTGGCATTTAGCAGACACTTGTGTGGGCTAATCATTGCCAGTCTTGTACTACCCAGGGCTCCCAAATCTTGCAGCAAACTTCTTTAGGGAAGAACACTGTATCTGCATAGGACCCCATCAATACCACAGGAACAGCATCCAGGTTTGAAGATGCAATGTCCATAGGTTGTTTCTGCACTGATGAGGGGAGCCAGCCCTTTGGGTTTTGTCTGCAGTTTCCAGATTCAGCAATCGCTAGCAAACAACAGAAGCCAGCAGAGTTTAATTATATTTTTTTCCAGAACGGCTAGGTGCTCGACTGCAGAGTACTGCGGCTGTAACGCAGCTGTGGTACAAGACATCTCCAGCAAGAAGGCGCTGGAGCAGGAGGTAATTGAGGGCTGGCTCCCAGAGGGAATTTTCCCTTAAAAGGATAACTACATTGTCATGATGAAACCAGCTTGCTTCCACTGCCCGCAGAGCTTTTTGCAAACACGTCTGCCAGAGCTGGGGGCGGTGGCAATTACTACAGCAGACAGCTAGGAGCAGCAGGGCAGTGGCTACTGCTCCAAATGCTACAGGAACGCTGGCCTGTCTCAGCCATCCCCTCCCGTGAAGGGCAGCCCCAGAAGGTCACTTCAACGCCACGTAACAAGAGGCCAGCTCCTGCCGTCCACTCGGGGAAGAGGGACACCTAGGCTAGGGTTGCAACCAAAGAGACCGGCCCCACAAGAAGTGCTCGCACTCAAAATCAGAAATATTTTCAGAGGGGCAGGCAGGATGCCAGCTGAAAGCATACCAAAGCCACACAGGAATTTTTCCAATTAAGTATTTTTTTCCACCAGAAAATAACTGAAACCCCAGCTTTTAATTTGAGAGTCCATGGAACAATTCTGATCAAAGCTCTTCAGATGGGACCAAGGCAAACGATGAGAGAGCAGAACCCCAGCGTGGCCTCTCGCCCAGCAGCAGGCTGCTGATAAGGGAGAGCCAGGTTTGGGGCCAAGTCCCCTCGCTGCCAGATCTGGACCAGAGACTCGAACCTCAGCTTCCCACAGCCCAGAGGAAACCGCCTTAACTCTAACACAGCCGCTGCTCCAGGCCCGAGATCCTTCCGTGCCCTCCGCACAGCCCACCCACCTGGAGTTCTGCTCTTGTGCAGTGCAGGAAGGGCTGCACTGTGGTTTTTACATGGAATGAGGCTGAAATGGGAAAGACTGGTTTTGGCTCAGCTGTAGTGCCAGTCACGGGTTCCCACCTCGCAGCTAAAGCCTCCCTGTGCACATCTTGGGTGAGATTTTTCAGTCTGACTAATGCTCATGCGGTCTCTCTAACACAGAATAACCCACCCATCATGCCATGAAGGAAGGGACCAGGGACCAGAGTTTCCCTGCACCCAGATCAGCAAACAAAACACGTGTGAGTGAGCCACAGCCAGGTCTCACGTGAGCAGAGACTCCTGAGCTGGCAGTGCAACAAGGGCCTGCACAAAGTAAAATACTATCCCTTCCTCCGAGGACAAGCAGCCTACAGGACTCCAAGCCGCTGCTGTCCTTGTGTCACAGCAGGGAGTCAAGGCATGGGGCAGAAGGCCAGAGAGCTGGCGAGACAAATTTCCCAAACATCTGGTCCTCAACAAGCCGCTGTCCCTGGAAGCGGGATCTGCTAGTGCTGAGCACCTATAAGAGGCAGACCACCAGCAGCTCCCCGCAGGCCAGCGGTCAGCTCGGGAGCTGCAGTAACTCTGCAGCCGTTCCTGGATCCGTCTGGTGCTTGCTTCTCCTGGTGACAGCCCGTTGCTACCCCCTGTGAAGTGCCAACTTGAAATAGTCCCATTTCAGGAGCTCTGCAAGCAGCCGCGGAGATTCAGCACTCTTCCTCTTAGCTTTAGGGGTAGAAAACTTTACTTTCTAATCAGTCCTTCTCTGTAAAGAGAAGCTTCAACAGGCTAAGTGTGTTAGTGCCGATAAACAGAAACTCATCCCGAGATAAACAGCAGAAAGCTGGAGAATTACAGGTGTCTACAGGCACAGACTGGTTGCCATTTGGCTTTCCCTTTCTATGAGTAATACCCTGAAAATGAATCAGGCTCTATAGCTGAGTCACAGCAAGTGAATGTAAACTTCCTCTCCAGACTAGGAGAACCTGGGCAGGTGGAGGAAGAGCCGTGTATGTCCGTATGTACTAGATAAACGCAGCACGCCGAGCCCACGGAGCTGTGCAAGTCCTGCTCCAGGGCTGGGATCTGCAAGCCTGTCCCAAAGGAAGACCCTGTGGTGGAAACGTATGATAAACATATGACAACATCTGCCTTCTGTTTCCTGTGCTCTGTACAGATTATCGCTCTCTACAGATAACCCCATCCTTTCTCAGAAAGAAAGCTGGGGTTGGTGCTTTTTAAAGCTCTGCTGAGACCAGCTACAATTTGAGCCAGCGCATTCTATATGTGTTCTCCTACCACGTGCGCCCACTAGCCACTCGAGCAATATGATCTCACATCTGCCCGAGGTTGTTTGCTCTCTCATCCCTCCTTCTACCAGCCCATTGCACTGAAACCAGAAGCAGGGCAGGCAAAGTGCTCTCTGCATTCAAGCGTGCTCTGGCCATGAAGGGAGCGGAGCCGACGCCCAGCTGAGCTCCCCCAGCTCCTCTCCGCTGATGACATTATTTTCCACGTTGCTTCTGCCCAGCAGCAAGGAAGCCCCTGGAACGCAGCAGCCCGTGTCGGAGCTGTTCTGCACTGATCACCAGCAACTCTAGCAGCAGACTTTAAAGGGAAGCCTGGTGGGCTGCAATAAAATAAAAGTCATCGGGCTGCGATTTGACATCCACAGAGCTCCTTGTAAAGCACGCGACTCCAGCTGCTGTCCCAGCCCCCTCCCCCTGCCCGCAATTCCAAGACCATGAAATTACTCATTAGGCTTGGAACAAAGTTTCGGTGCACTTGCATGTGGCTGGGACAGAGACAGATGTTGTGGGCTGTGGAAGAAAATTGCTGAGAGACAGAAATGAAACGCTTCCAAAGCTGCACTGCTGCCTCCTAACAGCATGCTTTCCAGCTCCTGTTGCACTCCGTGGTTTACCACGGAGTCAGAAACAAAGGCACTGATGGCATCACAGCTCCATCAACCCTTTGCTTCCACTTTGATTTTATTAAGTGCTCAAACATAAGATTTTTTGTGTTGCTTAAAATTTTGCATTGAGCCTTACAGGATGACATTCGAGAAGCTCAGGGCTGTGCCTCTGGCAGTGTTTCAGCACTTGAGGTTTATTGGTTACAAAATTCTGCATTTCAGCTGTACTTTTTTCCTGATAAAAGCAGGGAAAAGCTTGCCTCTAAGAGCCAGCCAGTCCTCAGGGGCCCAGGAAGCAGAGGATCCTCCCTCTTTTTACACATGCAGAAAGTGAGAATAAAAGCATTGCCTGCAGGCATGTCGGCGAGGGGATTAGGAAGCAGTGTCCGATTATGGTTCAGTTTATGCAATGCAGCATCCCCACCTCCCATAACCACTCGCTCAGCTAACCATTGCATTCAAACCAGGTAGGGACAGGACACCAGCTCCATCACAGAGCGTCTGTTCTCACATTCAGGGAAGAATATCTTCTGCCCTTTTGATCCTTCCCTGCTGCACTTGCCTTCCTTCACATGGTAGATGTTTTAGGAGAATATCAGTCTAATATTCCTGGTCTTGAAAGACCAGGCTGACCTCTGCCAGTAAGGAGTACAGTTCAAAGCAAGGCCGGGACGACCACTGAGACCTGACAATCACTGTGAGATAGAAGTTGTCACACCAGTAATCTCCCAGCTACCGGTCAAACCTCGGACTAGTGAACTTAAGAGAATTTGAACACAATGAGCTTTCACAGACCTCTTTCAGCAAAGCATCACAGAAATAATGAATTTCCCCTCCATGTAATACTTTTTCTAAGATACCATTCAGGTATAAGTATCTACTGAGCAGATTTTTTTTTTTTGCTTCTCATGTATTCCTGCAGGATGGATGTGAGCTCAGTTCTCCACACCTGCAAGAATACACTGAGTTAGAAGATGCAGTGAACTGGTGTCAGTAAGCTGTGTGTGAAGGGCAGAGATCACAGGAGTGACCTGATCATCAGGAACAACCCTGCCGACAGTGCTAATTGAGTGTAAGCTTCACTTTCAAAGCTACATAGAAGCTTAAGCCCATTTATCTTTTCAAGGGATTTAAAGGCCTATGAGCTTTGGAAAATGGCACTGGCAGGATAGGAAAGTTCAAATCACCAACTGCAACTTCCAGCTGCTGCTAACACGGACTGAACTATCTGTGTCAACCCCAGACAGCATCTTGCCAGGCAAGACTTGCTCACCTGCTCTGATATTTCCTGGGTTCCTTGAGACTTTTCCTTAAAAACAAACAAAATACCTTACATTTCTCTAACATGTGATTTCATCCCAATCCCATAACACTGGATTCTTCCTACACTTGAAGACAGAGAAGATTACTTTGTGATACAGGGTGCTTCCTGAGCTAGGAGCAACAGCTCTGCTGAAATACCTCTTTCCGCGTTGTCTGAAAGGCTACACAGGATAAGCAGAGTCTGGGAAGACAGGAAAAAATGGAATTATAGGCTTGTGAAATGGACACCAACAAAAAAATGAAGTGTCAAGCTCACTCAGAGGCCGTCTGTGTTTAATCCAGTCATCAGACAGTCTCTGTTTAACTAAATATTTGATTTCAGAATTGAGCCTGAATTATTATTGGCAAAGTTTTCAAGCTCCACAGGTCCCTCTAACAAGCTGTTCCTCTGTGGAAGCCTTGCACAAGGAGATGAATACAGCCTTTGAGGAAAGTGATGGATCCTTTCTCAGGCTTCCAGAGTGGGTTTGTGGAGTCCCGTTAGGTTTCCAGGCTTTCTGAAAGCTTCGTATGTCTGACTGTTAGAAGCTACAGGGCTGACGCTTGTTTGTGTGCATTGCTGGGATGTTCCCAGAGGATTTTTGGCTCTGCAGCATGTCACAGCAACGGAGTTATCAAAGAAAGCACCAAAAATAACCTAGCCTACAGGACAACTAAAAGCCTGGCCCAGACAAATAACAAATCAGATGAAGCCACACATGAAGACATGTAGCCAGAGCCCTAACGTGTCTTCCATTCTAATGGGACATAACCGAAAGTGCAGTTTGCAAACCAGGACACAGAGTCAGTACATTTAGGCCCTTTCATACCCATAGCAGGGACATAAAGTAGCACAAACATACAATTCCCCATGGCATCAGTGGCAGCCACACACCACAGTGCCCAAAGGAACTGGTTTAGGTGCTTCCATGCAGAGCCCAAAGTGGCCATCTCAGCACACCGTGCTGTTTGATACCCAGTTTGACAGTCCATCAACACAGAAAGAGGAATGCGGTCATCCCCTCTCCCATGCAATATTTAATTTCCTGATTGTGGCAGCATATGCCAGAAAAGACGACCCTCCAGGGCTGGAGGCTGCTCCCTGAGCCAGGCTCCCCCGCTGCGGGCAGCTCCAGGGAAGCAGAGGCTTGGCTTCCTGGACTGCAATCAGCTGCAGGCAGGAGGAGTCACCTTCCAGTTTTGCTTCCAAAGGAAGATTATAAATTAAAGTCCGATTTGCTAAACCTTTTGGTAAGCAACTGTTTCTGCATAAACACATACTGGTTTGTGGGCTGTATTACATGGTTAGCTGCAAATCCGACTGACTTTAAAATCATTGTGTATACAACTAAACCAGAGGGCAAACAGAGGCGCATTTTAAAATGGCATGGATTTAAACAGCCTGACTCATGATTTTTGAAAGCTGGAGATTGAGAATAATGATTATCCTAAACTAACACATAAAAATTGAGCACAAAATGTTACGTCAGAGAGCTTCACTTCTGAGCAAGAAAGAGCACGTAGCCAGCTTAGCTAAAATTATTCTTCAAGTGAAATAAAGTCAAAGACTAACACCTTTCTGAAGACAGGGTCAGTATCAGGAATATATTGCAAAAAGAGCTCCCACTGTCACCTGGCCCTGGCATTCGTTATGGTACAACATTAGTGGAAAAATCCAAATGCTCTTTTAGGTCTGCCAGCTAATAAATGGATCGCTAGGCAAGTGTTGAGCATTGTTAATAAATCCTTGCAACATTCTGTACTTAGTATCAGCAGAAAGCCTTCATCCCTTCCACACCTGAACACATACCTATTTCGTAAGGACAGAAGGAACTGCCTACATTGCTTTTTTGCTGCCCGCTGGAAACGCCCAAGCCCACAGATGCAAACTTCCAGTACATCTGTGCTACTTCTCTTCTGAGGTCAGCATTAAGCAGCATAAAAGCCAAAGGTGATCAATCCTAGCTGATTCAAGGTCTGGGAGAGGTGCAGACAATGATGTTAACAGTGACAGGTTAAGTCCAGACAGCTTTCCATCCACAGATCTGTTCCAGCGTAAGGAAAGAGCAGCAAGAGCCCGAGGTGCCACCCAAGGCTGGCATGTCGCTGGGCTAGGCACAGTACGCACATACAAGCAGGATTATTGCCTGCCCTATTCAGTGCTGTTTCCCCAGCCCTCAGGCACTAGGGTACCCAGTGGGGAAGGCTCAGCCCTTCTCAGTCATTCCTGCTGGCGCCGCTCCAATTTGTCTAAGACACTTAAATATTCATCGAGAGAGAGCAAGCCTCTGTCTAGCCGGGTGCACAGATTCCTCTCCAGGGAGACAGGACACCTGCCTTCTACACTCCCTGCTCCATCAAATCATTAATTATTTAAAATAACAGGAAAGAGCAAGAAAAACTCTCCGCACCAGACATGCTTGCAGCCTGCTGTTTACAGTACTCTCTGGGGTCCTGTGGAGACCAGGGTTTGCGTCTCCCCTCAGGCAGAGGCAAGGATCAAACCTAGCTTTTCCCTTTCCTAGGGGAGGATGCTCTACCCACTGAGCTATTGTACAGAAGGGCTTCCCCTGTATCCAGACAGCCCTTATGTTTGCTTTTCCTACCAGAGAAGGTTTTTTTTTTTTTTAATTCAATTTGAACAAAAGGAAAACAAAACACAAATCCAAAGCTCTAAGACCAGCAGCTAACCATAGACCCCCACGCAATCTGTGATTGCTCAAGAGCCTAGGGTCTACTGGGGCGAGAGGCAGCCCTCTCCGTTTCACAGCTGCAACCGCTGCCAATGGCCCTTGCAGCAAGACAGCTGCATCAGCGCAGCGCTTGGCTACACAGCCCTCGGCAGCGTGCCTCCGATGGGATGGAAACCGATGGCTCAGCCCAGCACTGAAGTCAGTTCTGGTGTCCCTGCACAAGGCGTAGCTGTGCCTGCAGAAGGACGTTTCTCTGTCAGCAGCTGGTCTCTACATCTCCGCATTGCCGTGGACGCTGACTTGACTTTGGGCGTGCCTCATTGCATCTCTCCATGCTCTCTCGCAGCAGCAGCAAAGACCTGCACAAGGGTCCCCAGGACAGCAGTGTCCCCCAAGACTGGCCTGAGCCCGGGGAGCAGCCCCAGCTGCAGCCCGGAGTTCATCGCTCACAGCAGCAAATCGCGGCAGGTAAACGGCACTGGCACCCTCGTGTGGTCGCCCTGATGTGTGTGTGCTCTCAGCCAACACCTGCGGTCCAGCACGGCTGGAGAGCACGGAGAGATGACTCCTCCAGGGATTCCTTCTGAGGAGGAGAGAGGGGCCCAGGACAAGGGTGAAGTCTGACAGAGCCCTGCAGGTCGGCATGGTACAGGGAGGGAATGCAAATCTGATGCTGCAGGGACTAAGCAGAGAAATCAGAGTAGTAGGGCTAGAAGGGTCCTTGCAAGGTCATTTCTCCTGTCCTGAGACGGGCCCCTCTCCCCTGTGACCACCTGCAAAGAACCCCCCCTTCATGCAGTTTATTCCCCTTTGCTGCCTTGGCCACTGGAAAGCTATACATGAGAGAAGCCAAAGCCCTGCCTACCGTGATTTAAGCTCATGCTTCCAGTCCTGACTATTCTGGGTTTGCAGGACAGGTTATTCCTATCTCTCCACACCACCTTCCTGTGTATTTGAAGGTCAACAAACAGCAGCACTTCCTCAATCAAGCCAACATGTCACTCAAGGTGTCACCACACATTAAAGGCAAGACAGACTGCAAGCAAACACAGGAAACCCTAGAAAGCGTAAGGACATGTCATTTAAGTCAAAAACATGGGGTCAGAGTACTTCAGAGCATCTGCCTAGGCTCCCTGTACCACTGAGCAGGCAGGGCCAGCAGGCGGCAGGATTTAGCAGACGTTGCCAGCAAATGACACGGTGAAAGCTCCAACATGCAGTCCTCAGCTAGATGATTTCGACTGTTTTTTTCAATGCTAAATTGTTGGAAATGGGGGTGGGAGAAAAGTAAGGGAGGAACCTGGGACACCTTTTACAGGGTAGAAGATGTACAAAGTAATTTGACAAGGTCTGGGTAAAGCATGCTGAACTGGACAAGCTCTGAACCCTTTGAGTCTACCAGCGGGTTTCCAGGACGGGTCGGAGGTTGCCACCAGAGGCTGTTCTGCAATGCAGTCTTGCTTCAAAATGTCTGCTCTATGTAAACCAACAACTAAGGCCTTGTTTCAGTAGCAGCTGTAGCTTACCACTCTGATATAGACCTCAAACAGCGAGCACCTCGCTCCTGAGGAACAGCCGTTGTCAGTTAGCCGGCAGCTGCTCAGACATATCCCAGAGAACACTCGTGTGCCACATTTACCCTGACAAATTAGATATGGCAAGAAAGCTGTGAGGGCCAGACCCACTTCAGAGACCTTATACAGGTTGAATTGAAATGTCCGTGGCAGAAAAATCGGCTCTCATGTAGCTTCGGGCGAGATGTGCTGCCAGAACAGTCACTACCTGGTCCTTGTGAAAAGGCAGCAGCACCTCTGCAGCTTGGATTTGCATGGTGGTGGGACACCACTGACAGGACCAAGCACCCGGCTTTGTAATTTCTTTGTACCCACCCACAAACTGGCTGCTTTGGACCCTGTTTTTTCCACTTACCTCAGACCTCCCCAAGACAGATCTGATCCTTCCCCAGCCTCAGCTCAACCAGTGCCTGGTTGCTTCCTCCTAGAATTTTCAAAATAGAAAAGAAAATTAAAGACAGACCCAGATGCTGAAACAGAAGAACATCAGCTAAAACCCTGAGTGAAGAGCACTTTTACCCCCTTCTGCATCCACTGCTGTGCCTGGGCCATGTGGTAAGTGAGTGCCACCAGAAAATGCCAAACCCTAAACCTTGCTTTCAGGAAAAAGAAAACAACCCACCCCATATTTCCCACAGAAT
>VXAA01005234.1:1136297-1165553 GCA_013399115.1 Anseranas semipalmata | reverse complement strand
GGCGCCGGCCTCCCCGGGCCCGCTGCGCGCTCTGGGGGCGGCTGAGGGGGCTCAGCGGGGTTGCTGCGGGTTCCCCTCACGCACCGACCACCCCCCTAACCCCGTCCCGGCGATGATTTTAAGAACAATGAGAAGTCCAATTCGAATTCCCCTCTGATATCCTCTCCCGCCTCCCGGAAATGCTTTAAAGAATAATAAAACATGCAAAATTCCATTCAGAAATAAGCTAGGTGTATAACCCAGCTAGGAATAGAGATTGCTTTTGCCCCGAAGCACCCCTAAGGTGCTGCCAGTAATGCCAGTACCCCAGTTCTGCGTTTCGGCCTCATTTCGCTGCCGGTCGCTGCCCGTCCTGGGTTGTCTTTGTGTCCTGCAGGCTCAGGTGGAGGCAGGCAGGCAGTTTTAGCACGTTTCTGTGCATGCGTTTCTTCTCCTTTGCTGCTTTTTTTAAATCTCTTGCATAATGAACTGTCTGTGATTCGGTGCATTGCACTGAGGATAAATCATTTAAATGGTTTTCAGGGTTGTTTGGGATAACTGAATTCATATTCAGTACCATAAGGTATGAAATAGCCCAGTACCCAAACTCAAAAGAGTAGGAACAACTGCTAAATACGTACTGAAATGCTGCCTATTGGGTGGGTGCATGCCACAATGAGGAGTGTACCTACATTTACAGGGCTAATTTCCACAGTGTGGATGCTGAGGAGGAAACTCAGTCCATCAAGTTGTTTCCCATATGTTGCTGAAAACAAATAAATTTCAGGTTCTGCAGCCTCAGCAATGCAAGGTTTGTTACTGCATCATGGCAGGTGGAGGAAAGAATAAGTCAAGTGACGGTTTGGCATCTCTTGGCAAGTCAGCTGGTGCTTTGTGTGTTCATAAAATATAAGAATTCATTTCTTTCCTAGTATTTCCTCTCAGATGAAGTGTCCATGTGGTGTGGAAATGCAGTCCCATTAACATACCTGACCAGATCAGAACAGGGGCTCAATATACAGTACAGAAAATCCTCTTTTGTTACATAAATCAGCATCCAAATGTACTGCCTTCAGTGAAGCATCAGGTCCAGTGGTCTTGAATGATCCTGTCTGGTATTAAGATTTGTGTTATTCGTGTTTCTCTTGAGAGAGAGCTTTTTGTTTGAAGGTAAGAGAAACAGAAGTTGGAGGATGATGTTATACCTCTGCTGCCCTAGGAGTCCACAGTAGGGACGCCTTTCTTCTGTGCCCTACAGAGAGAAATGGGGTAGTGCTATTTAGACTGGAAGTCTCTTGTTTATCTCCTGAATGTGATGGAACAGGGACAATAAAATGTTTTGATGCCTTTTTATGGCTTACGGTTAGTCTCCAGTTGGTAACATTTTCTCAGTATTAATGAAGTGTTATGCCTATATGTATGCAGCCACGTAGAATTAACAGAAGATGTTCACAAGTGGATTATGCATCAGATAATGCTAAGGCAGAGGCTTATCCATATCTAGATCAGCAGTGAAGTGAGTAGAATTACATTGATTTACACAGCTGAGAACCTGCTTGGCATCATTTGCCTTTCAACATCCTCAGACTTCATCTATATAGACAAAATATCTGAGCAAAACCACCCCCACCTAGGCCAGCTCTTCCTTCTCATCTGCTGGGTTTTCTGGGGGTTGATTTTTGGTTAAGGCAGGCAGCCTTGTTGCTCCTGCAGTCACTGGGCTGTGGGAACTTTTGGAGAGCAGAGCTGCTTGGGGGTTGTTTTGCTTGAGCATAAGCAGGACCAATTTGCTGATGCTCTGCATTTGCAGTGTGAATTTGGATTTGTTATCCTGTACAGAACTTGCAGCTGTTCACCTGCAAAGACCTTTTCACAGACTGGGACACCTTTTGTGGTACAGAGCAAAGTATAGAGGACAGTTGTTCTCCCAAGAGTGACAATCCTGTACAATCCTATAATGAATCAGGAAGTGCTTATAAAGACAAAGTTTGAAAGTGAGGATGAGGTGTGCAAGGCAGCAGCAAGAGTGTGAGTGAAGAATCATGTATAGACTTATGTTCGGGTTAAAACTTGAACAGATTTGGTTGACACAAGCATATATTCTTCACCAGGGGAAAAACAACAAATGAAAGTTGCATTGATTCCCCGCTATCCTCAAACAGCAGCCTGAGATCTGGAGAAGAATAGAAGAGAGCAGAGCATCTGTGCCAGCTCTCCAGCAGGATGTGACAGGCTGAGGGTCTGACTCAATCACTTCTCTAAAGAATTCCCCAAAAGCATTAGGCAGAGACTGAGTCCAACAAAGACTGGCACCAGCCTTGCCAAAAACCTTGAGAGCCTCCCTGTCAGGCTGCAGCAGGCCCACAGTCACATTGCTCTCATTTCTTGGCAGGAAGGTTTGTTCGATCAAGGAGAAGATTGCTGAGGCAAGGCCCAGCATGAAGAGTAAATACCCTTAAATTGTGCCTAGCTATGCAGGACAAATACGGCCATTTGTGTAAATTATGTGCAGAACTGCCACGGTCTATTAAGAGATGCAACACTAATCACAGCCAGACTAGAGGTTGTGTGCTGCTTGGCTGATTCAGGTTGCAAGACAGCAGGACCACGTGTAAGGGCATCTTTGTAAAGCAGCAGGATGTAAATGCAGGGACGGAGGGAAGGGTCTGTGTGTTCTGCTTGAGTCCTCACACCACCTCCGGGCCTTGGAGGATGACAGACCTAATGGATCGAAAGGTTTTGGGGCTGGAACAAATTCATGCAAACAGGAGACACTGAGTTAGAAGAGAAGCTGGTAGAACTGGAAGAGCACTGATGTGGCACAGGGGTGCTTAGGGAAGGGGAGACAGTGGGAGAAGACAAATCCAGCAAACATGCCAGCATCTGTAGGGCTGGGATTCTTGCTGGAAGAATCTTTCTGCAGTCTTCCTTCCTTGATGCCACTAGGGCTGGTGAGCTGAAGGGGAGGTTTGTTGGGGCATGCTGCTCCGTGCTCTTTGCCCGCGCTGTTTCGATGCCAGCTCTTCTGTCTCTGCTGCAGTGCTTCATTCAGAGAAGGAGTTCCACGATGCAGCAAAGCGTAATGACACGGCCAGGATGGAGGAGCTCATCAAGAGGGGGGTCGACATCAAAGCCAAAAACAATGTGAGTCCTAGCTTTTCCCACCTCCGAGCTGCAGGAAGTGCTGAGGGTGTGTTTCAGAACTGCAGCTCTGAAAAACTACTCTCCTCATTAGCTGCTCAATTGGCCAAAGCTTTAAAATGCACTGCCCAGTGCCAAATAGGGCCTGTGGCAACTGGGCAGTTTCACAACACACTGAAACTCACAGCACCGGCATCTTGGCCAGGCTGGAAAGTTGCAAGCACTGAGGAAGGATAATAATTTATGGTTCCCATTGGAACCAGCGTGCCAGATACACATGGCTGCAATGAATGGCTTTGATCTGGCTGTCTCTATATGCCGAGGCTGTGGGACTGATGAGTTCCTGATGCAGGTCTCCCAGTGTTCATCAGTAGGTTCCTGGAAATACCAGCTTGCACCCATCCCTACCGTTTTAATCCATCCATCCGTGGGCAATGATTGTTCCCACTCCTGTGCTGTTGTTACAGTCCATAACTGCAGTTTCTGAGTAGAGATAGTAGCAGAGGTCACTATCTGCCTGATAGCAGAGCAAGGAGAGAGAGGGCTATGGCCAAAGAAAACCCTGTACAGTGCAGGAAATTCTGGCTTCCTGGATGGCAAAGGAGATTTGGGCCTTCAGGGAGGATAGTGGATACACATGCATTCTGCGTACGTCAGCCTTGCCTCTCTCCTTCCTTCTCTTCCAGACAGACCGAACTGCCCTGCACTGGGCTGCAGGAGCAGGGAACGTGGATGCTGTGCGACTGCTCCTGGACCATGATGTGCCAGTGGATGATGAAGACAGTGTATGAAGGCGAATCTCCCTTGCCTGTCCTGCAAATGTGTTCTGTGTTGGGGGAGTGCTGAGGACTGGGTGCTGCGCCGGCAGTTACAGGTTGCACCTTAGTCCCGAATGGGTGGTACAAGGCATTGTGGTACTTGAGAAGCTGTGGCCTGTCTGCAAAGAAGGTGCAGTGACTTTTTGGAGCAAGCCTGGTTTTAGGGTGCCTTTGTGCATTGTATTTTGGCTTTTTCCCTGCATGCACAGTGGCCAGGAAGTAGTATGGGAGAATGTGAGGTCTTCTGTATAGCACAGGGATGCTTGGCTTCTTCTTGTCATGTTGGTGAGGCTTGTGGGAAGACTGTAACCATTTCTCTTCCCCATGACCATTGACTGGGAAGTGTCAGTTAAGAGGCAGGCCTCTGCTCAGCTGCTGAGACCATCGGTGGCAGGAATAATAGTAATTGGAGAAACTGGGGCTAAAAAAAGAGAGGGAAATAAAAATATTTGGGAAGCTTCATGAGCAGCTTCCCTCCAGGGTGAGGATGGGGTGTTCTGCATTTTAGCTATCAGTATTTCTCTTCTCTTCTCCCCAGTTTGGAATGAATGCACTTCTCCTGTCTGCCTGGTTCGGCCACCTCCGCGTCCTGCATATCCTCGTCAATGCTGGGGCAAAGATTAACTGTGTCAATAAGGTAAGAGAGTCACCGTACCTGGGTTCATCATGCAGAGCCAGAGAGTAACAGAGAGAGAGAGAGGCTTACCTATTAGCTAAGGTAATCGTGTGTGACAGCATCTGCTATGGGGGCTGCCGTCTGCACTTCTGCCTGATAGGGTCTCCTTGGGAGAGGTCATCTTCACCTGCAAGCCTAGACTTATTCCTAAAACAGTTGTAATAATTGTAGCTATAGGGATGTACGAGGCTTTCTCAGCTTTCATTTCTGCAGTGCTGACATGGAAGGTGTTACAAAACTGGGAAATGGGTTTAAGAAATCAGCAGTCCATGCATTTTAAAATAAACCTTGGTTGAGAAAAGGAGCATTAATACTTCAGAGTCATAACTTGCTGTCTGCAGCACAAACCAGTTCAGCCCTGGAGGTGCAAGGAGACCTTGCATGGGTCTTTGCTAGCCAGAATAGGTTGTTAAAAGAGACTGTCCCACGGTCTTTGACTTGCATAGAAACTGTCCTTTATCTCCTCTCCAGAATGGGAGGAACCTACTCCACTGTGCGGCTCAGAGGGGACACATCCGTGTGTTGGAGTTCATCATGGAGGACCTGGAGGACATCTGTGTGGATAAGACAGACAAGGTGGGAAGGCTCTTCACTCGTTTGTTTCACTAGGTCTGATCTTGCTCCACTGAGCTGAGCAGGAATGTTGCCCTTTGTTATAACCAAGGGTAACCCTCCCCAGCATATTTCAGCATTGGCTGATCTGTTCCTGAAGGCAACGTAGGAACACACAGGAGCTGGCACACACTTTTTTTCTGCTCCCTGGCCCTCATGGTTCCTAGAATGATCCCCATTCTGATGCTTGGGGGTTAAATGAAGCAACACGAGATCTGCCTTTCCACGAAAGTGGTTCCGACTCACTTGGTAACTGGAGTCTGAGATATTATCTTTTTTTATGCTTGCTTGCTATTAGTAAACTTTTAATTATCCTCTGTTTATATGAAATAAACACTGAAAAGATCTCATTTCCAGTGTTTTGTGAGAGAGCTTGGAGTTGTTAGCACCAGTGGGTAGTTCTGTTCCGCTTGTTTTGTTAGATTTGTCTCAAAGTAAATCAGAATGAAAGTTAACTGCAGAATAAAAGGTACCTATTTTTGAAGTGTAGCACTTTTCCCCCGTGTGGACACTAACCTTGCTGAGCAACTGGGTTATTGCCCAAGGCATTACTGTATTGCTTGCAGCAGATGATGTGATCTTGTGCTTTCTGAGCCATGCTTGGACTGTGTTTCTTTCTGTTTCCTTTCAAAGATGGACAGGACAGCATTTCACCTGGCTGCAGAGTATGGGCAGCTGGAGGTTGTGGAGTTCCTAATTCAACTGGGTTGTTCTCACAATGCTAAAGACAAGGTATGAGCATAAAACCACACACAAGGGAATACAAAATCCAAGGATCAGAGGATGTGAGAGTAACACATAGGATACCAAATGAGGCCAGTGCAAGCAGGTTGTCAGCAGTTGTAACTGGTTGTGATATGTCAGGGCTTTTCTTCCCCCTCTGCCTGCAACCCATTTGCTGCTCAGTCCATGTTGGATTTCTCTCCAGGACTTTTCAGACAGATACACAGCGAGCTGGGTGGACCATGCTCCAGTTTAAGGTAGCTGGGTTTTTTGACTCCCTGCTGCTTCTATTACAAGACTGTTTCAGACTATTACTACTGGTTATGACCTCCTCTTCAATCATCCTGGGTACACTCCGTGCAAAATTGTGTTGTAGAAACACTCAGTCCTATGAGATATATATATATATGTAAGAAGTAGTGTTTGCTTTCAGGAAAATAATACAGCATTGCATTTGGCTGCCAGAAATGGACATCTCTCTGTACTGCAGAAGATTGTAGATGTTGGGATGGACCCTGATGAAAAAAACTTAGTAAGTACATTTAAACAAAATGAAAATCACATCAGTTTTGCTCTTTCTCTATCTAGAAATACTCTCCTGCCACAGTCATCAGGCTGAATGATCAGTATTGAGGTTTAGAAGATAGCTGATTTTATCTAAAATGTATGTGTGTAAATGGAGATCACACTTGCAGAGTATCACTGAAAAGCAACATCCTTCTTGGACGAATATCCAATTCTAAAGTGTCTCATTTTCTTCTTACTGTACCTGCAGACCTACCTTATCACTCTATTATCTCCATTTTTCTCCCTGACCCTTGTACATTCAAGTGCCTAAATGGTTATTGAGTGTGTTTTAAACTAAACTTCAGTGTGCTTTATAGTATTGACATAGCCACTGAACATATGGCCCTTCTGTTTGAGATCTCTCTTTGATAGATCTACTTCAGAAAATTCTGTGGCTGGAACACAGTTAATGACTTAGGTAGCAAATATTGGCTTAGTAAAGCTAGTCTTTATTCCGCAGCACACTCCCAGTTAAGTTTATCAGCAATTTTTTTAGTCTTATTTGGTTACAGTCCTTGCAAAGTATATTTGATTGTCACTAAGATCTGAAAGAAAAAGGAAATTGCCTACTTTGGTAACTGGTAGTGTTTGTCACCCCCAGAATAGCTGCCCTCTGTGTAAGAGCAACAATAAAACCAGATTAATTCACTTAGGAATTCTGCTGGTTTCTGTTTTCTTGTAAAGAAATGAACTGCAGCCCTCAGAAGGGAGAAGCAGTGGTTGAGAGCCAGGGGCTTCCAGTTCTACCAATGGCTGTCTCTGGGCTCCTCTGAGAAAATGGTTTGTCTTCAGTGCCCATGTGAAATCCTTTTTCATTTGCTAATGGGCTGAGGGGGAGAAAAGGTGATGAACATGATGTCTGTCTTGTGGCCCATGGGCCAGCTGTTTCCAGTGGCGTAAGGACAGAGCAGTACTCTGATATGTTGGTGACAGATAATTGTGTCCATTATTTTCCTGACTATCAATTGGATATCCCTGGCCCTCAGTATTGGTATTTTAACATGTTATGGATTCAGAAGGTAGGGTAGAGGCTTGCTGGTTCTTCTCCTTCATCTTGGCCTTGTGTGTCATCTTTTTTGCCTCTCTCATCCTGCCTTGTTCCAGGAAGGATTGACAGCTTTGCACCTGGCTGCTGAGGGGGGTCACGGTGACTGTGTGAAGCTGCTCTTGGAAGTAGGTGCCGATGTCAATGCCCAAACCCAGGTAAGCTCTGTGGAGGTGACTCCTTTTCCAGATGCCTTCTCTAGTGTGGCCACAGCACCTGCAGTTCCTGTGCAGCCATGTGGGTGCAGCCAGCAGCTTGTGCAGGGTCAGCTTCGAGCTTTCTTTGGGAGAGCTGCTGTCTGATGTAGTGTGAGTGTGGAGGAGCCCTATGTGAAATCACTTAAGCCTCCAGCAAGAGCCTCTTGGTCCCAGAGGCTAGTCCCACTCTGTAGATTTCTTTCCACTCCTGTTGCCACCATGACAAGGAACCTGTAGAAAGGTCTTAGATTCAGGCCTGGCTTAGGAAAATTGGAGCTGGCAGAAGTAGAGCAGGGATTGCAGAGGAAAGCCCACACAGCTTTGTACAAAGAGGTGGGCGAAGCTGCCCTGGGACCAGGGGGCCATGGAGATGATGGAGATGAATTTCTTCTGGGGTATGGGGCTCATGCAGGAGGGAAGCAGGGAGATCTCTGTGGATAGTCTGTAACAACTGCAGCTTCTGAGAAGAAGCCCTGACTAATATCTGTCTCTTCTGATTTTCCTCTCAGAAGAAACTGAACTGCCTTCATTATGCAGCACTGCATGGCTATGCGGAGATAGCCAGGATCCTCATGGATGCAGGAATCCACACAGATGCTGTTAATTATGTGAGTCCCACTCATTGCTCTCATCACTTACTAATAGGCAAAGCCAGTTTGTGGAGCTTTTCAAGAGCACAAAGCAACTCTGCAATGACCAGTGCTGTTGTGGGATCTGTGCTTATGGGGCAGTATCCCTAGTTCCCCCCAAGTCCAGGCTGGCAGCTGTCTTACTGTGGACTTTGTAGGCACAGCACAGTCTTTTTGATGCCATGAGGTGAGCTCTTCCTAAGCACAGGGTCTTCTTTCCACAGCAAAATGCAACAGCAACACACATTGCGGTCCTGCAGAACTTCCCAGCAATGGTGAAACTCTTCATCGATGCAGAGTGTGACCTTGACATTCCAGATAATGTAAGCCTTGCAGCTCCTGTTCTTTTGTCTTTGAAACGTGAATCCGTTTTGCGGAGGATTTGATCACCTTGGGGACAGGATTAAAGAGGAGTGCCTTAAAATGGGAAAAAGCTGAAAGCGCAATTTAGGAAACATGAAGCCTGTGAAATGATTCTGAGTGTTGCAGTGAGGTAATCACTTGATAGCACTCAAAACGTGGGCTGTGCCATGTCCCTGGGACTTATGTACAGAGGCGTTGCATAGACAGACTCTCCCCTCTCTGCTGGAATCAGATGGGAGAAATTTCGGGCCAGAAAATATTCTGCAAAGTGTTTGGGGGACTGAGAATGAGAAGCAAGCCTGGAGGTAGCTGATTGTCTTGCCAGATTATAATTTTGTGAATGAGGGGCTTTGTTAACTAATTCGTAGCTTGTTTGTAATGTTTTGGTTAATATTCATTCTTGTGGTGATGTTCTCTCTCCATGCCATGATAAAATTGCCACGTATTGTGTTTGATTTTAACTTTTCCATTAAATAATCCCAAGGTGCATGCAGATTACAGTGCGTACAAATTAAGCAGGCCCTGTGTCCCCAGAACAAAGAATTGGCCACAGATCCTTTCCTCCCTTGGCCAAATTATCTGCCTACAGAAAATGTTTAAATAATGGAAAACAATATATTAAACAATATATTACTATGTTACTTTATGGAACTGAAGAGGTTCCTTCTTCAGACTGAAGGGTTATCAGAGAGGCCTCTCAGTACTGGTGCTGGGACAGGGACAGAGCAGTTCTGCTCAGCCTGAGGAGCCCAGCTCCAGTTCAAAGTAGGAGAGTATTTGGCCCTCAACTGAAAAAGGGATGGAGGGGAAAGGAGGGCAGAGCTGACAGTGCTCTTCCAATGCTTCCTTCTGGTATTGTTCTGTCTTATCCTTCCAGCCTCACACTTGCCCCTCTCTGAAATTTTGTCCTTTCACCCTCCCTCTGCAGAGGCAGCAGACATCACTCCACATCGCTGCAGAGCATGGCAGGCAGGACATCGCCGAGATGATTCTCATTGCAGGAGTTAATCTGAAGCTAACGGACAAGGTAAATGTTTCTGTGGGTTGAACAGATTCCATAGGGGTATGGAGGGAAAATAGGGATGGTCTTTGCCATTGTTTTTCCTAATTTTCAAGAAAGGCTAGTAATAATATTAAAATCTGGGTATTTCCAGGGATAAGGTCTTGAAACACTACTGAGTAGGTTATTTTGATGTTTTCCAGTAAGGAAGTGACTGGTTCTTAGGGAGGTAGAAAACAGTTCATGCAATGAGCAAACTTCCCTCTCAAAGTCGCTCCAGTTCCTTCTACTTCAGCTTGTGCTATTGTGCACACGAATATCAAAGATATTATGGAGTAATGATAAATAATATACCTCAGGGATCACAGTGCACGTTTTAATAGGTAAAAAGTATCTGGTTGATGTAGATCTGGTACCGGTGTCCAGGGCTTTTGCCCTTGAATTAAGAAAAAGGAATTCTAGAAGAATCATGCATGTTGTGTGCATCCTGAAAGCACCGTATGTGCCTGGAAAATGCTGAAGGGGAATTGGGCAGACATTCATATAGTGTCTGCCATTTGCATATAGGTTAAAGCTCATGCAGACTGAAAGCCACGTGGCTGAAACAGCCTTCAGTCACAGTGAATGTTTGTCATCTTCCAGCAATTTGTGGAACCACAGTGAGGCTCAGTGCAGGGAACACATACACACTTTTCTGTGTGAAACTGGGTTTCTGCTCACATCTGAGACTAGAATCCCTCTCCTTAGCATGCCTGATGGCTGGGCTGGCTCGCCTTCCTTCCTTCAATTTTCAAATCTTGTTCCTTTCTGCTATATGCTTTTAGATATATACACAATGCTCCCCTTCCCCCCAGTCAGTTCATCCAAAATCATGTTCATATAAGGAGTATAGTTACATTTTCATAGTCCCATCAGCCTGTGCTTCTCCTACGAGACCATTTCTAATCACACATATGTGGATCCTATGAAGTTAATGAGGTTGCATAAATCACTTCAGCTTCATTTGTCAGCAAACCTGCTGTGCAAAAGGCTATAAAATGCCTTGGACTGTAGCGCTGAGCTGGTCCTTGGAAGATCGCACCCATGGTCCTGGGTGCCTGAAAGCACCCTGCAATCCACTGTGGGTTACAAATGCGTTCCCAGCTGCTGCTGCCAAACTGACAGCTCCCCCATGACAGCAGAGGAGATGCTGCAGAGCCCAGAAAATGACTCTCCATGCCCTGCACGCAGAAGCTAACTCACATATGAGACAG
This sequence comes from Anseranas semipalmata, assembly GCA_013399115.1. Classification (NCBI taxonomy): domain Eukaryota; kingdom Metazoa; phylum Chordata; class Aves; order Anseriformes; family Anseranatidae; genus Anseranas; species Anseranas semipalmata. The sequence continues at coordinate 1,154,550 of VXAA01005234.1, read as the reverse complement.
TGTGTACAGGTGGAGAACAGAGGTCCTTCACTGCAGCTAGGTACATTGCTCAATAAGCTGTGCTGCCTGCAGTTAAAGACTGCCAGGTGGGCATGGAGATTGTACCTCCTAAGCGTGCAAGGTCTTTTCCAGCTCATTTTTCTCCTTCTCATTGCAGCAAGGAAAAACATCTTTGGATGTCGCTGCCCGAGGCAATCACATCAACTTGGCAGACATGATTATCAAAGCCGATAGGTTTTACAAATGGGAAAAGGTAAGCAGCTCCCCTGTGTTTTACAGGGTAGATGTAGCTTTATCCTCTCCACTGAGATTCCACATTACCAACTGTCAAAAGGACATCTTATGACAGCCTGACCTCAAGTTTCATTTTACAAAAACAAAAGCCCTCACCATGTCAACCACATCTACTTAAGACTTTCCTTATTTTAAAAAAGCCTCTGCTGGTAAAAGCCTTAGGCTGTGCTGAAGGGAACAGAGATTTTTCAAAGATTGTTTGGCAGTTGTTCCCAAAGCCCTGTAGAAAAGAGTGTGGTGTCATTATTTCCTTTTCCCAGAAGGAGAAACTGAAGCACTGGGCAGGAAAATGCTTGGCCTGAGGTCACCAAATGTGACCTTGGGAGTTTCAACAGTGGAAAGGAGGCACCTCGCGTCTTATCTCTTGTGAGCTGAGCGATCATTTCTTGTTGAAGTCATACAACCAACTTCCTTCTCAAAATTCCCCACAGCTGGGGCTGTTCCTCCTGTTTCCCTGTGTGGCACAGCAGTGCGTAGGGTGCAGCTGCTCAGCCTCAACACCCCCATCTGAAACCCTGCCTACCCCAAGCCTGCGTCCAACACAATCCAAGCAGAGGGAGCACTACAAACACAGCCAGACACCACATTCCTTGTCTTTATAGGACTTTGTGCATCCTCCAATACCAGGAAAGACAATACTCTAGAGGCCAAGGAAAAGGAAGGAAAGGAAGGCATAGGCCTGTGGCACAGGCCCAGCTTCAGAAGTAATGTTGTGTATCAGGCCCTTGCATGGGCATCCCACACAGCCCTAGGTAAAGTCATTTAGGCTGTTTGCAGTCTGGCATGTAAAGGAGGTGAGCATGTGCCTGTGTTCCAGGGGAGCAAGGAAGTTTAATTAAGTTATTCTGCGTACAAGTTCCTGATAAAAGGTGCTGTAGAAATGTGCAAATTGTGATTCAAATGGGCTTCCACAGCAAAGCTGCTATTAACAGTATTTGTTAACACACATGATTAGAACAGAGTGAAATAAGATAATAGATGTCTGACAACATGCTGCACCAGAATGAACTCCTAGCAACCTGCAGAGCTAGGGCTGTGGGAGATAGATAGCAGAATAACAGATATACAAAATTTTTTTTAATACCAGGAAGGCACGTGCAGGTCTTAGTCCAGGAAGCATGATGGGGCTGATTATCAGTAATGCCAACACAATAGAGCATTACAGTCCCAGCTGCACTGAGATTGTCATCCAAGAAAACCAGGCAGACCTACTGTAGATTAACATGAGAACAAGATGCAGTTTAGCACCTCACTGCCAGCAAAGCTCAATTACAGCTTAAAAGCAGCAGGACACACCAAGTTGCATCTTCACCCATAAAAGACTGTGATAATTCTGCAATATCCCTCACTGAAACTCCTGTTCTGGCTTTGCAGGACAATCTGAACAGTGACTCTGACTCCTGGGTGGCAAAGCACTTGACCTTTAAGCAAGACCACAGCGTGGAAACACAGCACATTCGCTCAGTAATGTGGAGATTAGCTACTAAATACCTCAAACCTGGTGAATGGAAGAAGCTGGCACATTACTGGAAATTCACTGATGCACACATTAGAGCCATTGAGCAACAATGGACAGGTATAAAACATTGCCCAGATATTTTCCATACTTCATTTGGACTGTATTTCTAGGACATAAGTCTGCAGTACTAGCAAAGCATGAAGAAAACTGTCTGGCTTAGCTGAAACAACCAAAAGATTAGGTTAAAAATGCTGTATTTAATGAATGTGGAGGTATCTACGCACTGGATTTGGTCTGGAAGTGAAGCACCCAAGCAGGGGTGTTAGTCCATTGCTCACTGCTTGTGAGGCACTGTCAGACCCGTGAGTCCTTGCTACAGAAATGAAATTAAAAATTGTTCTCTAGGACAGAATAAGCTTGTGTTATCTTTTTTTCCTTTAGGGAGCTGAACCGTGGCAGCAGCAAAGTCCCATTTAGAACTTAACGGATACCTTAGTAGAAGCAGGTTCTGAGTTTTGGAAACAGATCACTGCTGGTTTGGTCACCACAGGGAATCCTGTAGTTTGTGAAATGGGAGCAAGGGACTATGCTCTGAAGGTGGAAATTCTGTATTGATATAAAAGGTTGTCTGGCAAGCCCAAGCTCATCTGTTGCCCACTCCATTAAGTTTAATATTAATCTAGCAATCAGACCACAACCAGAAATTAAGCCAAAACATACTTTAGAGCCTCATAGTAAAATCCAAAGAGGAGGGGCGTCCAAACCCAGCAGTTCAGAAGTCAGCTCTAGAGCTATGGGCTGTGAAGTGCAGGATTTAATTTATGGCTTCATCTCACCAGGTACTAAAAGCTACAGAGAGCATGGCCACAGGATGTTGCTTATCTGGCTTCATGGTGTGATCACGGCCGGAGAAAATCCAATCAAGGGATTGTATGAAGGTCTTGTAGGCATCGGAAGAAGAGATTTGGCTGGTAATGCTTTTGTCTTCCTTTGAATAGTACACACTAAGCATTAGCTGAATTCTGTTGTTTTACAACACACACAGAAGAAAACTTAAGTGAAAACAATTCACATGAGCTCAAAGGTACTCTGCCCTGTCCCACCCGTTGCTACCACTCCATGTGTCATTTCTCTTCCTTTTATTTGACAAATTAACACATTCTACCACAGCTTCTGTGCAGCAGGACACTTACACAGAGGAGAATAACCAGTAAACACAGATCAAAGTTTTATCCTTTAGTGAACATACAGCACCATTGAGCAGTGTTATCAAGATATACCCCACCCCTTAGAGCTGAGAAAATTCTCTCCTCTTTTACAGAAAGCATTCGGAAAAAAGCAAATGCAGATTCTGTTTCTCCACGGAAGTGCACAGCAATGTGAACCTGAAGGGTACCAGTGGTTCCTTAACTGATGTATCATCAGCTTTCTTAAGAGCTACAGGAAAAACACTTGCTCTGTTACTTACCAGAAGGCAGCTGTAACTTACTGGCTTCTTGTCATAAAAAGCTGACATCACTGCTGCTTCTTTCTTGGTCTGAAACTATGAGGATATCAGCAAACAGTAGCAGTCTAAAATGCCTCTTTATACAGAAGTCAGATTTTATTGGGTATTCTGTATGTTCTGGATACTGTAATAAGAGGTAAGTCTCACTTGCCATGATGTGACTCAGTATCAGGATATACTACAATATTTTACTGTAACTTGTTTGCATCACATTTTTGTATATAGACTTTTAACTGTCAATTTTATAAGCTGAGGGGAAAGCCTTTGTTTTCAGGAGTGTTCTTTACATACCTTTTTTGTTTTTGTCTAGCACTCGTGTCTTAGATTTGTTCTCAACTTCCCTCTTAGCTTGGGAGTTTGTTCAGAAAAGTCAAGACAACTATTTGGTCCTTAAGGGTTATGATCTTTAAAGAGAAGAACATTAATGTACATTAGTGTAATATTTATAAATCAAATGGGTAACTTCTTTAATCCCTAGGTTGCCACTTGAAAATCTTCTTTACCTTAGAATATAGATAGCTCCACTCATCTAAGAGACAAAAACAGAAGAGTGAACTTGTTAAGACTGCCTGAAGGCTGATACTCTTGTCCACAGCGTTGCTGCGCGGATTTTACTGTTTCGACTCAAAGAGGTTGTCATTGGTTATTTTATACAGCCTCTGATAAGAACAGACAGTTTTCATAAACACTGATTTGTCTTTTAAGTTTTTGTATTTTTAGAGTGTTTCAAGGGGAAGTGATGTCTGTATTTCAATAAATCAGAATTTTACCTTTAAATTCACACATTATGTCTTAGTCATTCTTTATTAAAAATATTACATAATTCTTACTCAGAGCTAACTCAGTGCAACCTTATAATTAAAACTGTTCAATACAAGAGGCAAATTCAAGCAGAACATACCTTTTTTTTTTTAAACTTCTAAAGGTATCTGTGGAGATAAACCAAGACTGCAGTAACCTACACTACTGTTCTCTTGTAGTCAATACAAGAGGCACTTGTGAACTTGAAGTTTTATTGAAAACCATTTTTAAACAGCTAGCAAGAAAGTTAAAAATTTCAAATAGAAACTAACTTGCAACACAACATATGAAGCAAATAAGTGATGGCAACATTGGCACTTAACATCTTTTAAACAAAATATTTAACAAAAATATGTCAGCTTATAAGTACACAACCTGCATGTGGCAATATATACAGCTGAGTGAAAATATAAAAAGAAATACTGTTCTGTTCAAGAGCATGATAGTGAAGACTTTGGTAGCAAAAATGTCTTTGTTTTTAAAACTGTAGTCTTCAAAGATACTTTCTTGAATTCAAAGACTAAAAGTTAAAGAGATATTCCATTACATTGTTGAAGGTTTATTGTCCGCGGGTAATTCACTGACTATTGATCCTGTTGGAATCACACAGTGATAATCGGCTAACACAAGAAAAAAGGCAGAGTGGGAACAGACGATTGTACACAGGAAGACCACCAAACTGATTCCTCATTTTCACTGGCAGTCAGAAACCTACTGTTCTTCTTGCTCACTGCTGGTATGAAGACTGATCTTTTGGACTTCTAGTTCTTCTGCGCTGACCATAGAGGGATCAATGGCTGCATACCGGGTACCATGGAACTGCAGTAAATGAATCTGTTGGACATAGAAAATAACACTGAAACTGGTGTAGAAGCATAATGATCTGGTAAGAGAAACATTCCTTCCGAGTAGTTTTTCTGTGAGAATGAGATCAGGGACTGGAATACAAGAGTTGAGACAAAGGACAGAGGAAACAGGCAGCAGCCAAGCCCCCAAAGCCAACCCTTGATGAATGTGGCTGCTCTCAGCCCTGCTCTTCAGTACCAGCGATCTGCGAGATAGAGTGAACAGAGCTCAGGCAGGTTAAGAAATAAAAATAAGCACAGGAAAAGTTTCCTGCTGCTGTTCCAGCTATACATGTTAGTAAATTGGGTTTGAATGCAGACACTCACTTGAATATATAGGTTGACCTCAGCACTCCTGCAGAGATATGGGAAATTGCCTCCTGTTTTGAGATGAGCTCTTCTGGCATTAGGATAAAGCTTATACATTTCTTCTTTTGCTTCAGTTGAAAGCGCACTCTGGTCAAACACCTATGTAACAAGTCACAATGGTTAATTCTGAATCTAGTCAGATTCTGCTCATTAAATCAGGCTGGATATACGCAGCTCTTAGAAGCAACTGTCAACTTGCCTAGAACAGTTTTAATGAAACAGAAAACAAGCAAACAAGTTAGGCGTCAACAACTAGAAAGCTGACACTGATATGTAAACATATGGCTGTGTTATTACACAGAACATCCAGTAATTTAACACAGAAACATCATTGTTGTCCAGTCAGCAGAAGGCTTATCTAAATACAAAATTAGATTCTGCAAATATTTATTAAGTTGCTAACACAATATCCAGGCTCCACCTTCCAAGAGGAGGAAACAGTGTTAAAAAAAAGGATTAAGCCGAGATAAACTTACATCCATAATAGTTACAGGGATGTCTCGAATTTTATGAGGTTCTACATAGGAGTTCTGGCAGTTGAGGGTAAGTCTTGAAGCAAGCTCACTCTGGCCCAAACTCTCCAGCTTTCAGTAGAGACAAATATTGGTTAACAACATATTTCACTGCAGGAAGTTAATGCAATAGTAATAACAGAGCCAAAGAGAAGTCAGCTCCTTAGTTTTAAGGGAAACATGACTGCACTTCAGATGAAAATTATAGTTGCAACTTAGTATCTCACTGCACAAGACAAATGCTTAAAACATGTTTAGTTAGCTGCTCCTGCCTCCAGAGCATAGCCCATAGATGTTATCCCAGCACTTTTTTTTCCTTTTCCATCCATTTCTTAACCTCCTCTCTTCTAATCCACATAGATAAACAGAACAGTAAGGTAGACAGTCACAGCACCAGTTAAATTGCAAGGGCTGTGACAGCCAACACCTGCTAAGGGTCCATTCCTTACTGTTCACTTCTGGGTAAGTAAAGGAAGAAAGCAGCAGAAATCTATACAGCCTCCACTGTCTGCTAAGTGAATCTTTCACAGAGATTGACATCACAGCCATTGAAGTACACAGACACCTACCCTGTCCACCATGAAATCAATCCCATCAGCCATTTCAGGATCTACAGGACCAGATGCAAAATTCCCAAGGACAATTTTTTTCAGCATAAAAGCAGGCATCAGCCAAAAGCTAAAACAGAAACAAGATGTAACAATCCTCAAGCACCCAAGACTCCAGAATTAAGATGCTTTGCTGTAAGCACTCCCTCTTCTTGCAAAGACTTTGTGCTTAAATTTCAAATGAAACTGTAGAGCTTTGAGAGCACAGAGATGGAAAACCTTCCAGCTAGGTGCTTGAAATGCTCTGAAAAGCTTGCAAGAGTGTATTTTAAACATAGTGAATAACTTTCCTCACTCTGAAGGGTTTTGCTAGAAATCGGGTAGAATTTTTAAATCTGACCACACGTCCTCAGAGGATCACAGGAAAGATAAATACAAGACTAGGCTGTCAAATTCCACACTCCTAATTGTGAAAACTTCTATTTCCTTTGTGGCGTGCCTTTAGAAGTCACACTGTTCCACCCCTCACTTCTCTCACCATTAGCCACGCAGGCTGGAAACGGATTAGAAACGTGTCCAACCAGATCAGTGTGACACTTCATCACAAAAACCATTAATGCCACCCATCTCATTGCTTGTCTCTGTCTTCCTTACCTGTTTGCTGTCCATGTCTGATTGAAGATGGAAGTGTCACTAAAGGAATTACATAGGATCAGAGATTGAACTCTGGGAGATTTGTGTGTGTACTCAGCAAATTTTTGAGCCAAAAAGCCTCCCAGAGAAGCTCCAAAAAGGTGAACCTAATTCAACGAGAAAGAACAACCACACAAAAACCAGATCATGTTACATTTGTGAAATAAGTGACCCTTAAGCATGCTATTTCATTATAAAAAAGAAGTCATTAAGTTTTACTTTTCCTTACAACTCATTTTTTAAAGGAAAATCTCTTCTATATAGATTCTGTAATTTATAGGATATGATAAATACCGAAAAAAAGGAAGTGTTTCCAAATGACAGTTCAAATTCCTATGTGCTCATCATGCTTAAGTAAAAAGTGAACATTTCACCGTCTTCCATAGCTATTCCAATCTAAGATAGTTTATTGTTGTATTCTGTACAATATGAGTTATGAAGGATTACAAACAGGATCTCATGAAAAAATGAAGTTAATCAATACAATTTAATAGGCCTAAAACAGCAGTGAATTTAGACAAAATTTTTGAGGGTGTTCACCTTCAAAAATAAACTAGTTTCAAAAGTAAACTTGCCACACAGCCTCTTTATTTATAGGCTGGTTTTGTGTTGTATGCTATACATTTGCTCTTAAATGAGACTTTCAAAGGTTAGGCTTTTATGGCAACTATATATTCATTTCTCCATCTCCAGGCACTCACTTTATCCAGCTGAAGGTGGTCTAACAGTTTTCTGAATCCATCACAGAACTCAAGGTGATCCCAGTACACTGGATACTGCAACTAAAATAATAAAAATTAGAACAAGCCAGTCTCTGGCCAGTATCTGTCAGCTGTCTGCTTGAAAGTTATACCAATTCTCACATTAAAGGTTTCAAGATAACAACCTGTCTCTCCTGTATCACGAGGTTCAAGCTCCTCAGCAAGGTCCTACAGCCAGAAGGTAGGAAGACCTACCCCTCACTCAGACAAAAATACACAACAGAAAGTACGGCAGTGCAAGATCACTGGGGAGCGTGCAGCATCGCTTCATTCTGTATGCAGCAGGAGAAGATACTGGAATGATTTTTCAGTGATTTTGTAGCATGTAAAGTTGGTGGGTACAGACATTGTTAATTGCTGCAGGAGGTACAGCAGGACTCAAAGACATACCATTTAGCAGAAATATTATTGTACGAATCCATCATTTCAGTTCAGCTGTGGAGCTGAAGAGAAGCCACAGAAGAGTAGGCTGTTCGGATCTTAAGGAGTGACTTAGCATTTGCAGCTATACAGGCTAAGAACCAGGTTATCCATCATCACTAAGGCAAACACAGAAGCCCCGAATTAACCCATACACTTGTCTCATGGCTAACAAAGATCCAGCTGGAGGCAAACATGAGTCTTGTCCATGGCACACAAGGTAAAAAACAGACTGAGAATTTAGTAATGTGCACGCACAAGGCTTTGGATAAATGGTTCTGTGAACATACAACAGATCTCAGCCTGGATCTGCATACTACATATTCTGGAGTACAACCTAGCATCATATTTTGGGGGGATTCTACTGTCAAAACTAAGTTAATCTTCATTATCCAACCTCTAATTACATCAACACACACAAACATACTGAACTTTGACAGAGGACTGCAATACTCACAGCAATAACTCTGTAACCCCATCCAGTCAGTGCCAAAATTTGCTGGAAAAACACATCTGCAGTTCCGCTTACGGGAGGAAGAAATATGAGTGGGCACCGAATGCTCCTGGGTCCTGCATCGTACAGCGACCAGACTTTACTGTCATCATCGTCGACTATTATCTGGAAGAAGAGATGCACAGAGGGGAGGAAAAACACAAGGCTGAAATGAGTTTCTTCAACCAGCTTCCAGGATTGCTTTTACAAAATTTGTCATCCAGTAAATATTGTAATACTCAAGACGCTTTTGAACAAGACCATCTTTTATTCCTCGGCACAATAGCTGTCTTCTCTAAGGCTGTTTACTAACAGCAATTACAGCGTTTGTGCGGATGCAGCTGGAGACAACTGCGAGCACGCACTGTCACACCAAATACTGTGTGCCCGGACATAAGCTAGATTGCCAACACCACGCTGCGCTGAATCAGCGGCAGCACGATACGCGGCATCTCACGGGAGCTCATCCTTCTACGGACAATCGGAAAATAGCACAAGGGCTGAAAGTAGTGAGTTATGTTGGTTTTACAGTGCCTGCATTTCAGAAATTATACTGGGAAAAAAAAAATCTCTTCCTTTCTGAGGAAGAGCGGTTATCTGCAGTTTGAAGTGGTACATCTTGATCTGAAAATGCATTCAGAGATAAATCATGGGAACAGCAAGGCCGTGCCCAAAAGGATCAAGTTTATACAACATTCCCCAGGCAGAAAAATATGCTTGGCAGAGGAGCCTCTGTGCCACGGCCCAGCAGAGAGACCCAGGAGATGGGGTCTCAGGACCAAACACAACAGCCACAGGCTGGAAGAGCCAGCGCTGCCCCAGGGTCAGCTTTTTAATCATTGGCACTTGCATTCACTGGCCAAAAGATGTCACAGGTCTGGATACGTGCAAGTCTACTGAATTAAGCAGCTAACCTCACGAATTATTGGTCTGAAACAGTTATATCTGACTGCTAGAGACAGGCGTACACAGCTCCCAAAGCAGCACTGCAAAGCTGACCTGGGAAGCAATGGGAGCGCCTCGGGAGTCCCCAGGACACACAGCTGGCTGAAGCAGATTAAGCACACACAAGCTGCTCATGGAGGGCCCATCACATGCCAGAAGCAAGAAGTCCTAGCACAATTATCATCTTTACAAGTATAGGAATTAGGTCAAGGTCTTTTCTAGCAATGCTGGAGCCTGGCTACCAACGAGCTGTTGTGTATATTTAGTATGCTTGTTCAACCTTCCTCAACCCTGCAAAAGCATGAAGCTCAGACCAGATCAAGGAGCCCAAACCTCTGGGGAAAGCCTGCGTCACACAGCAGGAGTTCATCTCCTCTGTGTCAAGATTTTGTAACTTTTTGAATAGCAACATACAAGCATAATTGACTTTCCCATCACAGCAGTTAAGCTTCTCGGGGAGTTAGAGAGCAGTATCACAAATAACATTTGCTTGATTAACAAATCTGCTTGTAATAAAGCCGGTATTTCAGGCTCTGGGAACATGTAAGAAATCACATGATACTGTTGTTTTGTAAAGTCGGCACCAAAAAAAAAAAAAAGGAAAAAAAAAAGAGACTGCATACCAGGCCTTCCCAGACCACTGAAACAGTTTAAAAAAAAAAAAAAAACTTGCCTGAAAGTCCTCCTAAAACCTCCCAAAACCAACCCTTTGCACGCAACTCCAGAGCTCCAGAACTAGCAGTTCTCAGCTGCTGTTCTATAGTAACTTTGGAGACACTCAAAGGTGCTGTTTATCTTTAGGAGTATTTCCAAAGGTGAAGCAACACCTTACTTTGCACACTCCCTGCAATCACATAAACAAAGTTAGCTCACGTCCAGGGAACTGAGGCTCAGAGACAGTTTCTTTCCTCAAGCCCAGACAATGAACCAGGAGGTTTAAACAATTCTTCTGTTTGATTTCTAACCACATACTGGATAGTTTAACTGCAGCACAAAACAATGCTAAGTGCTGTGTACACAGACATTGGCATGGTTAAATGCTGATTTGATAGGTCACCAGTTTTTTTTTCTTGTCCAGATCTATCAATCAAGATCACCTACAGTTTACCAAAAGGGTAAAATCCGCACCTCACTGAAACAAGGGGCAGAACTTCCCTTGGGTTTAGCAGAACCAGGGTGTCCTCTGCTGATGACTTTTAGTAAGGACTTAAGACAGCAAGTGGTGTATTTTGAGGAGACTCCTATACACAGGTACAGGGTCCAGTCTGATTCAACCCTAATTTGTGCTCCCTCCTTCTTCACTGTAGGCTCGGGAAGCTGCAGTACCCGTGCTGACACTCAGTACGTCAGCCACAACAACGACTTACGTGGCTGCAGCTCCTGGTTCCAAGGAGGAACCCCCAGTCCCCCCACTCCTCGCAGGAGAAATCATGGGTCTCTCCATCACTTCTCAACTGAAGGCTGCCTACCCGCCCGCAAAAATCCCCTCTTTGCTACCTTGTGATAAAGAACCGCTGCTGCATTTGAAAAACCACCACTCATTTGAAGTGATACTCCAATTTTCCTCCAAGAAGAACTGCTGAATGACCTTCAGGTTGAATGTTCATCTGAGCTGAAGCATCATACGCCCGAGCAAGGACTCGCCCTGTGGCACTTGTCTGCCTTGAGGGGCCACAAACCCAAGTGGAGGCTCAGAGGCAGAGCTGAAGACTTGGCTGAAGAATGTTATTTTCTGTGCTGTACTTCCCGTATCTGACGAGAGCCGGAAGGGCAATGGAGCCGTGCATTTCCTGCTGCTTTCAGGAGGAGCATCTTATGCTGTTTTCAAGCGAACAGCTCTGGCTCTGCTTCCTTAGGTCAATCTGACAGCAGTGTGCTGATCAGCAGCAATGAAGGTTGGTCATTCCTTCCTCTGTAGTGCACGTGCTTTGCCTAAGCCTTTGGGAGGATAACGCAAGCAAATGTACTTTCCCCCTCCACTCTGAAGCCAGGACTCGTTTATTTTACCTTCTTTACACCCAACATTCATTGCTGTGGCATCACTTTACTTTGGAGTTGGCGGAATCACTCGAGAGGGAAAGGTATCCCCGAGTCTGAAGGTCACCAGAAGCCCCGTCAACAGCAGCTTCAGCTTACACACGTTCTCATTTATGAAATCCCAAATAGCCCGCAGCAGCTGAAGGCAGTGGCTCCTGGCAGCGAGCTGCAGTGCCACGCAGTCCCCACGGGAGCAGCAGCATGTACCTTTGCAACCACATCCTCCAGTTCCTTTCATCTGCTGCACTGCACCCCACAAAGCGTAGCCTCGGAGCACCCGACAGCTCCCCGCTCAAGTACTGCCGCCCTGCTTCGCTGGCCCAGCCAGGCACTGCCTGGAGGCAACAGCGTGGTACAGACAGGCCCTGGTACTGGCCAGAAATGGGAAGAAGATGGATAACCAGAGTCTAGGTAGAGCAGGCAGATCTTTCTTATTTATAGAACATACATGGGTGGCAAAAGTGAATGAGAAACCCTGAACAGAACATCCTGCAACCCTTTCATAAAGGTAATTTCTTAGAGGAAGCCACACAGTGCTCAGCAGAAACAATGCTAGGCATATTTAAGCATTGTTCTTAGGTCTGGGGACACAATCCCTTTAGGGTGGCCCAACTGCAACCGATTTGCTGTTGAAAGAGGTAGTGCTGCTCTCGCCTCTGCTGCCAGCACCATCCTGCAGCCCACAAAGCCATCCAGATTAGGGAACTGAACCAGCTGGAAGTCAGCGTAGCCCTGAGGGGTGTCAAGGCAAGATGGTCCTTCAGTCCGGCAGGAGTCCGGGCTGCTGCTGCCAGTTATTCTGTAACCACAGCCTCAGCAAGCCTTATCTACAAAGGTATGTGGGAGAGCGAGCCGGGGTCAGGAGCTACGTGTGCAGTACTCTGTGCCCTCTGCTGCTCTGCACGTATGGAGAAGTTCAAGTGCTGCACACCCCGAGCACTCTCCTGCGGTTCAGTGAAAGGAAGTGGAGAAATCCAAGCAAGAGGGGAAAGTGGTTGGACAGCGTGATAAGCAGAAGCCATCTAAAGGACATGAAGCAGAAGAAGCTTTGCCTTTTTCCACTGCAGCTAAGGCATCTCTCCACTCTGCGGAGCCCTGCCTGCAGCCTCACTGCCGAGAAGCTGCCTTCGGGTGCTCTGCTTCAGCCTGAGGCCGAGGTGTAGGAACCATGGAGGTGGCTCTGGCAGCAGGGCAGCATCACAGCCAGGTTGGCTGCACTGCCTTGGTGCGGCACAGCTCGCCAGCAGCTCCGCGAGGCCACGCACACGGTCCCTGGCACGTGCTCGGACACAGCTGGCACCAGGACGCCAGCCACCGCTGCCCCGGCTCACAACCGCGAGCTGCTGCGGAAGCGATCGCCCAAAAGCATGTGAAAATGAACAGCATGCTTTCATGCACTCGTGGGACAACTGTTCGGCTAGACGAGCCAGGGCACTAGCCCAGCCACAACTGTTCTGCGTTAACCGGAGTCAAACTGCTTAATGCCCCCACCGCAAAGCAAAAGGAGAGATGTTGCACACACGCCCATTGCAGTTGAACGTACCTTTTTAAGAGGAACCGTGCTTCTGAACCAGTTATAGTCAGGAGAGACTTTAATCTCTCCCATGATGTTTAGAAAAAACTCAGTTTAGGTCAGCCTGAAACAAAGAAAGACAATGTTTGAAAGCAAGAACACAGGTTTACCTTAGGCGGCACGCAAAAGCTGTGCCACACACACAAAGCATTGCTCACATCAGTTGGTTATACCACCTCTGACTCGCACCAGGTTTACTTATCCTCGGTTTTCATCACAAACCATGTAATTGTGCTCCCAAGAGGCAGTCACCTGACTACCTTACTGTACCGCTAATTAGGAAATGACAATGCTTTTGTAACAGAGCATTCCTGGATAACAGTTGTAGAGAAAGACAATTGTGTTGCAGGCTGCAAGTGGCTTAAAAGCTAGAGCATATTTTTGCTTTGTTTTTAAATTTAACTTCATAAAGTACTCCAAATTCATATCTAATAGATATTCGTACAATTCAGTCAGCAGTTTAGATCGACATTATTTCATGAACTTACTGCCTAAGTATTCAGACCATGCTCTTAGTCTCAGGACAACTGACCAAAGGAGTCCCGAGGCCCATGGGGAACATCAGCTGACCTGAAGCTTACTTCACAAAAGAGTCCTGAGGTCTTATATCTACCCACACAGAAGCCAGCTCTTGTCAGGAGTTATGAACAAAGATATCCTGGAAGCACACCAATTAATACAAAACTAATTGATTTCAGAATCAGATCCACACAGAAATCCACTAGTTTAACCTGAAATACATATTCAAGTCAGAATGTACAACTGCATATAGTGAAAGTTTCTTACAATACTCCATTAATTTGTAATAAACAACTTAGATAACTTCTAGATTTAACTTTTTAAAGCAACATTAGACCATTAGCTTCCATTTATACAACAGATGGTATCAAACAGTTTCGAAGCTTGCAGACTTCATAGCTTTACCCTGAGAGCCAAGTGCCTCAGGAGGTTATTTTCTTGTATTCATCCACAGCACTGAGCATAATAAAACACAGCAACTTTCGATCTTGTTACTTAACACTTGCCAAATATAAATCAATAGTTTTTGTTTCTTAATTCTTGACAAAGAACGAACCTCAATATGTTCTGCAAGTCATTCAAATTAATTTAATCTTGCAGAAAAGCTGCCAGTGTGCAGGTTCAATTAGCTTTTAGGGTTACAGCTGGATTAGCAGTTATTTACTATTTCCTCATCTTTCAGTCTTCATTTGCTATTTCTCAAGTACAGGAAACATGAACTTTAAAAGAAAGTACCTCCTAAGTCACAAGACGGCACATGTTCCACATATAGCTGGGCGATACATCTTTCACGCCTAACAGGGGTTTCAGAGGTAGGAAATTCAGCTGCATGGCCCTCATTTCAATTTTACGTGGCTTCATTTCAGTGCTTGCATCAACTATTCTGCTATTTGTCATAGTCTGGCAGCACATAAAACTACAGTGGAGGTAAGAATACCTTTTCTGCCAGCCTGCGAAGCAGAGCAGGCACACACACATTTCTGGACTAAGGGGGACAGCTGGTCATTACTGAAAGAAACAGCACTTCAGTCTAATTCCTTTCCATAGCCATGCTTTAATTAGTTTTCAAAAAGCCATTCAGCAAAACATGGTGTGACAAACTTATGGCACAAATAACAAATTACAGCAAATGCCTTAAAACAGCACGGTCTCTCCGAGTGTTGTATTACAGCACGGTCAAAAACCACGAGTCACGGTCGGGGCCTCACCACGCCAGGCAACGCCTGCACGCAGACACGAAGACAAGGACTTTCTGCCAATAATTCTGGTCACTGTAAATGGTCAGCAACGTCTTCCCACCGCGATCACCTCTCTTTCTGCCATCTCCATCTCTCAGCACCATTAAGCTAATTTGTGGGCTGGCACATCACTGGGGAGCGTGAAGCTGTCTGTCGTTAGACGAGGTAAGTAACGAGGTAAGTAACGGGCATGATCCAGCGGAACTTTGTCCTACCGCTGCCCCCTGGCCTGCCCCCCAGCAGAATGAGTCTGGCTGACACTTAGGGTTTGAGCTTCCCCGGTCCCTGTTACCACCGGTGGAAGTGAACCGCTGGCCACCAGGACCTGCACGGATTTCAGCTCCTTTCTTGCGCAGGTGCATCAGTGACTGCCGCTCCTGGGGTCTGGCCCCTCTTAAGGCAAAGGTAAACAGGTTTTCTTTGATTATAGGAGTTTTTATGGAAACACCAAAATATTTTTTCCTCGACACAGAAACGCGGCACTAAGTTTGTGCACGCAAATGCGTGCGTCAACAAGGACCGTGTGCTTTTCCAGCCAGAGAAAAGCTGAACCGTGAGCTCGGAACAGGAAATGGAGCAGCAAACGTAACCCAAGTCACAAATAAAGAACCCGACGCTGTCCGTGACCGATCCTCTAAAGACCCGAGTTTCATTTTCAGGAAAAACAAACAGCCTGAAGAACTCCACGCTCTTTCTAAGAGTTCCTCTGATAAAGGAACCCCTCCGGGTGCATTCCGAGCACTCAGCAATGCTCTCCTTGTGGGCTCCCGCCACGGCAGCGACGCTTCCCCCCCGTTACCGGGTCGGGAGGCGTTCGGCCCTGCCACCGGGGCCGCCACGCAGCCGCTCTCGCGTGGGGCCCGCTCCCACGGGCGAGCCCTGAACCGGCAGCACCGGGGCCACGGCGGCTTCCCGGCCGCCAAGCGGGGGCGGCGAGGAAGGAGAGCCCCGGGCAGGTGCCTTCCCCTGGCCCCCAGCCCCGGCTGCCCACCCCCGCGGCACCGGGCCCCCTCCCCGGCCACAANCCGGCCCGGTGGGGGTGGCGGGAGCGCCGCTCTCCTCTTCCGCCTCCCCCGCCGCAGCCAAGCGGGGGCCCCGCCGCCGGCCGCTACTTCCGGGTGCTGAGCCCGCGCCGGCCACGTGACGGGGAGGTAGGGCGGGGGCGGCCGCCATTGCTACCGAGGCGGAAGAAGGGAACCCATTGCTACCGAGGCGGAGACGGGGGGTCACGTGGCCTCTTCGCGGGGCGGTGGTTGGTCGGTGGGCTGTGAGGGGCGCTGCCGCCATTACCGCCCCTCAGGCTGGGCGGGCGCTGCCCTTCTCCCGCCGCACGTCTCCAGAGCTTCCAGACTTTGTCTGTGAGGTAGAAAAAAGGCGGAACGGTTCTCTGGTTGTGCTTCCCTCTTGTCTGCCGCCGCTCTGCACGGCGCCGGCTTCACTGTGATCTGTCACCGCCACCCTGCGGGAGAGAGTGTTATTTGTTGGTGCACGTGAGAAATCTCGACTGATCTCAGTGAAACGCTGCATTTTCCAGGCGAGGTCTTACTTTTAATACGTGTTATCTCACTCCCTGGATCTGAATGTGACGTGGTGCTGGCTCTTCTCGTACAAGATCTGGATCTTTTCATCATTCATCCATCAGAGAAAATTTATTTTAAAAAAAGCTAAATTCCAGCTTATGCTAAAAATGGAGGGAAGTGGCCATAAAGGACTTTCAGAGAATAAACCTCACTAATCAAAAAAGGTAACAGGGTACCAATAATATGGCAAATTGAGTTACAAGAGGTGTAACAGCACTGCCCATCTTTCATATATAAAGAAACTTACGCAGGTAAAGCTCTGAGCTGGAAAATTTTTCATTCAAATCATCTTTCATAAGTAGCATTTTACTGATCTATTTTCAGTACTTTCACGTATTTTCGAGTATAAGAGGGATTCAGAGGGACTGGCTGAGATCACCATCCTATTGCTGTTATGGTCCAAACGCACCATGAACCAGGTAACAAACCTTTATTCACAGCAGCGTGCTGCAACCGGTACTGCTCTCCTCTCCATGCTGTCGTGATTTGTGATTGCAAGACAAACAGCGATAAAAGCTGTTCCAGCGCATTTCGATATGTCCTTGAGCCTAACCTGCTATTCCTGCCTAGCTCCCTCAAAAGCTCTGGAAAGGAAACACAGTAGTGGATTTAATACAGATTAAAATCAGAACGGCAGCTGTCTGGCTGTAGGTGGTAGTGTTAAACCTGTATTTTACAAGGATTAAAAACCATCCAGACTTTAGCAGAAGTTAAAAATGGCAATCAGCGTTCATCCTGTATGCAGTTGCGTGGCATGGTGTGGATTATCTGCTGTTATCGTGGCCTTTGGCATTTGCTTCAGGGCAACTCAAGTTAATTGGTGTCAGGTAATGTATTCCTGTCTCTGAGTCATTACTAAAATTAACAGTTGGGATCAATTAGTTTCGTTTAATCAGTATGTGACAAATAGGAATTGAAGGTGAGCTGAAAGACCTATACAAGCCTGTCAGTTGTAGGTGTATTCTCCATGAGCTATGTCTAATGGATAAGTTTGACTGATTGGCACCCGTGTGTCATTTTTTCCCTCTCTGACTGAGTATCACCCATGATAAAAGGCATCATTTCATCTCTCTCCCAAAGTTGTTTCATTTTGCTTAACCATTTTCAACTGCTGCTTCAGTTTGATTTTTTTTTTTATGAAAGGCTTTTTAAAAAATACTTCTGAGATTTATGGGAAATATTTTTGGCATATTGTATTTAAGATTTGGAAGCAAAAAGTAAAAGGTTCACGTTACAAAAGTTTCTCTTGTGTGGCATGAGAAAACCTCAGATGGTGGCCAATCCCAGCTGGGTTTTCACCAGGGTTGTGTCTCTTAAATCCTACATAGACTATGTCTATTTGGGAATAACATCGAGTAAAAAATGAAAACGGGTGTGGGGAGAAAAGAGGTGAATTATCGCTCTAGAATTAGAAGTTAGGAAGTGCCTGAAATTGCTGTGTAGAGGGAGGACCGAGGGAGCCGCCGCGCTGCCCGGACTACACGTCCCATGATGGACCGCGGCGGGGGCCGCTGGCCGCGCCTCGCCCCCGGGACTACATCTCCCAGAAGGCCTCGCGCGGGCGCTGGGGCGGCGGTGGGCGCGGCGCGCTGCGCGCTGCCTGCCGGAAGCGGTAGTCCGCAGGGGAGTGCGCGGTGACGCCGGCCAGCGGGCCGCGCG
>VXAA01005234.1:1112711-1136265 GCA_013399115.1 Anseranas semipalmata | reverse complement strand
GCCGGGCCGGGCCGCGGCCGCACCATGTCCGCCTGCCACAGCTGCGCCGCGGCCGCGCGCCTGCTGGGCTCCACGCTGCCCTCCGCGCGGAGAGGTAACCCCCCCCTCCCCTTCCTCCTCCTCCTCCTCCTCCTCAGCGCGGGCCTCCTCGGCCCGGCCCGGTGCCCCGGTGGGGCTGGGCCCTACTTCCCGGGCTCCCCCCGGGTCCGGAGACCGTTGCGGGGCGCCTGGCAGGCGGCCCCCGTGCTGCCCTCCGGCCGCGGCTCCGCAGCCGTCCCGGGAGCGGGGCCCGCGGGGAGTCACGGCCCGAGCGGTGTCATCCGAGAGCCGCCTGGCTCCGCAGGTGCTCCCTGGAAACCAAACAGCAGGGAAACAGTCCCCCCGCCGGGCGCTGCGCCGCTCCGATAAGGGCTCCCGGCAGCGCTGGGCGGCTTCTCTGGCCTTTTTGTGTCATTAATCTGTCGCTGGTGTCCTCTTAGCGGCGTAAAGGTGCGGCAGCTGGTGTGCCAGGGGTAGGGGCAGTACCGCATGGTGGGAGGTTGTGGGAAGTTAGCTCTCGTTGGAATATTTTTTTGTGAAATGTGAGCATAGAGTGGTTTTCAGCACCAATTGTCCAGTGCGTGTTACTCTGCAGGGCTATGAAACGAGCTTTATTAGCTGACTGATTAAAAGCCTATTTTTTCAGCCTAAACCTGAAATATTTCTTGTACTCAGTTGGCAGCAAATAACTGTTCCCAACTTTATAGAAGAGTGAGGCTAGTTACAGGGTTGAGGTGGAGGGAGACTTGATGCTTTCTTCCTAGTTTTGTCCCTTTCATCATATTTTTGTGTGTAGTGAGAGTTGACAAACCATATACTGCTTTTAGTGTAAGACAGACCACCCCCGAGTTGTGTGGAAAATCTTTACTGCTGCCACATTTGCAACAAGTCTTCAAATGACCATGCCCTCAGGAATAGCCTGATAAATCAGAGAAGACGATTTTATTGCTTTTGAGAGGTGAGTTAATTCACTGCAGTTGGCTTTATATCTGCATCTCTCACATCACCTGCCCTGAAAGGGTTGAATGAGCACTTTCAGCTCCAGCCTGTCTGGCCTCATGCAAATCCACCGAAACAATACACTTTAAAACAGGTAACATTCTGAATTTACTTTGGAACTGTTTTTTTTGTTTGCATGTTTTTTTTTAATAAGTAACAGATTTTGTATTTTTTTAGTCAGACCTAAGATTTAAAAGGGATGTGTACAAGAACAAATGAGACAAAAACACGGTTATGGAGTAATAAGATTGTGCACAAGCTTTCTGTAGAATTTATTAAAAAAATAGTTTAGTGCATTTTGGTTGTTGTAACAGATCATATCTTGTGGAATTGCTGATGGGTCTGATGATGGAGTGTTGCCTCCTCAGGAGGGGGGACTTCTCTTTTGTCAGTCTGCCTGTGACATCTTTGGGCAACAGATTCTCTCAAAATATTTGAGGCTTGGCCCAAAAGTCAGTCTTTCTTTCTTCAACTGTCAATTAAAGGTTAATAAGGTGTAAAGGAGCCTTCCATTTTATCATAACCTTCTAATCTGAACATCCTGGATAGATGCCATTGCTGCTACCAAAATTCTTAGGTTTGGTACGTGTTCTTTAAGCTTAGCATTTCAAAAAAACCACCCAAGCCCTGACTGCCACTTGAGTGTGTGAGAAAATATTGCTGTGCTAGCCAGCTGTTAGTATTTGAACACGCACCCGTATCTGTATCACACGGTAGAAGCTGCCAGGCTAGAATTGCTTTTGAAAATTCCTCTGGGCTTACTTGCGCAAGAAAGTAGTTGTGATAACTTTCTTCCTACTTCATTCTTGAATTGTACAATGAAGTTGTGTCCTCCCCCCAAAAAAAAATCACACCTAGATTGGCTAAACATGAAAAGCCTTGTCCCAGTGCCTGAAGCTGAGGTAGCAGTAAGATGTTTTTTCTATCCGTACCCTGTAGAGTTCAGCACATGTGGCAGGGCGAGTTTAATGTTGTTCTCTAAAGGCTGACTGATTAAGACTTGTGTAAGAGAAAGAAGAGAAGCAGGAGAGAAGTTAAGGGCAGCGCAGGCCCCCCAGCCCCGCTGTAACGCTGCCGCCAGCAGCCTGCCGAACGCTGGAGGTGAAGTCGCACAACTGCCGCGTTTCTGATGGACAGAGGGGCACAGTAGGTAACGTGGCACTTACCAGCTCGGACACTTGGATAGTTCCCTAGTTCATCCAATGTAGTTTTCAGGGCATTTTCTGTGTCACTCAATTAAAATTGGCCATCTTTGGTCCTTGGGTAGTGCTTAGTAGTAAGAATGTTTGACAAGTTGCTTTATTAGGGCTTTGTTCATTCTCCACAGGCCAAATCTCTCCTTATAGCAGGAGAGTTGTGATGTTGTTTATCACTCGGGCGAGTATTTCTCTCTTTTTTTTTTTTTTCTTTAAGAGGTCCTGTCTCAGTTCCCTTTAGAAGTAGTAAAAACAAATCTCTGTAAAAGGACCGTTTATGAGGAATAAGCCCCCAAGACAGAGAATTATCGCAAAACAGCTGTAACATTTCGAATGCTCACCACAGCTTATTCTGTACTGACAAGTAAATTTAGCACTCCTAATCTTCAGAGCTCCCTGTGCATATTCAGTCGACAGGACACAACTGCTTGTGAAAGTGAACCAGTATTTTAAGTTTACTTCTGGTGTGTAGCAATCTGTGTGTTTTCATAGTTTATCCTATGTTGTAATCCAAGGTGCTTTTCCGTGTTGTAGTGGCACTCGGCAGAGTTTAAAACTGGAAAACATGCTGATCATTAGACCTCCCTCGCTATTTTACAGACACAAGTAATGCTATTACTGATTTTTAACAAATTACGTTTTTAGTAGTGTTAAGAATAACTGCAAATCGTCTTTAAGTTCAGGTATATCAAGCAATATCTATTCAGTAAACAACTTCAAATCTCATTTGATTCTGTATTCGTGGTTATGACTTTAGAGAAGTCTGAGAGAGTTTTCACAGTAAATTTAGGCTTGTCTGTAGTGCTTTTCTTTATTTCTCTTTGTTTTCCAGTTATAGCAGTAAAGTGAATTTTCCTAAATGTCCTCTTTTAACTAAGATTCCTGATCTTAGTTGTAATTCAGAAGTGTTTTGGTTAAGAAATTAGCAGAAGTTAAATTACTTAGGAATATGTTAAAGAGAATTAGTTGTTATTTAGAGAGTTGTTCCTTCAGAGGCCTTCAGAATAGTTGGTTAACAAAGCTGCTTATGTGTTGTATTCATGTGGGTTTCTGGCAAAGTATGTTACGTTTGGGAACGTATCAAAATGGATAGTGCTGGATAAATGATAAGCTGAGTTATATGTATAGTGTATATATATTAAAAATATATATATTTGTATGAAAAAATAACAACAGGAATTGCACTCTAGTCATTCTTAGCTCTTCCAGAGCAAATGAACTGTACTTCTCTTGCAATTTTTATTGTTTTTATTCTTTTTAGAGGTTTTTTATTTTTTTATTATTTTTTTATTTTAATTTTTATTATTATTTTTTATTCTTTTTGGGGTTTTCTGTAGCTTTTTTTTGGGGGGGGGGTGTTCTATGTTTTTTGTAGGTTTTTTCTGTATGAACAGCAAGCTTCTGATTATCATTTTTGCTATATAGCTTTCCTGTTGGTAGTAATCACAGAACTTATTGAATACATAAAGCAAGTAAAAAATTTGGCAGTTTAAATTAAAGAAAGATAAAAGGTATGTATTACAGACACTCTTGTCTGTTTGTGTTGAGAGATGTTGAAATCACAGGCATGACACATGTTGATTCACATTGTACCTAGCCCTGAAATCTTACACGCTGTTTAGTTTCTCAATTAAGTTTTATTCCTGTTGACAGTAAGCTATTTCAACAAAGTTAAGGTTATGCTGAATTTTCTTGTGCCTGTCTGTAAAGGGTCAGCGTGTGCCAAATGCAATGCTACCTTTTAATTCTCCTCAGAACAACCTTTTTTGTCGAGCATTACCAGATTCCTGGAAATTAGTTTTCAGTAGAGCTCACGAGTGAAAACCAAATCCAGACGCATGGTCTGTGCCTCTGAGACTGATCTTTGATAATTTTTACGTGATAAGGAGACATTTCAATGATCTCTCTTTTCTCACTTTAGAGGTTGAATTATTTCATGAGTGCTAGATGTTGATTGTGTTTATTATTCTGATGATCGGTTTCACAAGTGGGATGTTCCCAGTCCCATGACACAGTGGGACCCTCTCTGACGTTAGAGGACATGCAATTAACTTCAGGTCGTTTTTGGATGATCTATGCAACAGTTAATGAAATAAACTTTAAGGTGGTGAAATGAATTTATTTTGGATAACTGAAATTTGGGTGTTCAGAGTTGAGTCCTGTTGCTGAATTTTTGAGCTCCGTTTAATATAAATCAGTTCTGGAGTTTGGTGGCATCAGGATTAGAGCTAGGGTATTTTTAATTGACATCCAAAATTTGGGTACTTAATGTATAGATAAATACAACATTTTGAACAGATTATGCTTAAGGAAAACACTTTTTTATTTAGTGATTTTCCCTAAAGACTTGGATGAAAGTATAAAACAGTATGTTGAAGTTATGTACATTCAATACATGTAGTCACAGCCAGAGTGCTTTTTAGTCAGATGCTAACGAGGTAGTTTTGTTATCTGACCGTGGTAACAGGAAAGTTTTCCCTACAGTGTAATGGTTGATGAAGTTAATATTTTTACTTTCACGTTTTCATTTGTTTTTAGGTATTACTTGTGGTCGTACGCGCATCCCTGTTTTAGGAAAACTTGGGACTTTTGAAACATGTTCCCTCAGACGAATTCCTCTTAGGAACTTTTCAGAAACACCAGCATATTTCGCCTCAAAGGATGGCGCAAGCAAGGATAGTTCTGGAGAAGGAAGCAAGGTAATCTCCATGTGTTGATGTTTTTCAATAATTTTTGTAAAATGTTTCTTAAATATTTTTAATAGATCTTTCCTTACTTAAAATTAGAATCTTCCTGCAATTTTGATAACACTTGACACTTCTGATCCTTGAAATTGCTGCAGCTGCCAGCAAAGCGCAAAAAAAAAAAAAGTATTGTGAATTTGTTAGCTGACAAACTATAGAAACATTCCATAATGCTTTTCCCAGTTTTATTAATCTTTTTGCCTAACATAAAGGGACGCTTGAACTTTATAGAACGTTATAAATTCACAACAGTTTAGGAGCTCAGGAAAGTAGTAATCAGAACTGTTCTCCTTCAAGTCTGCTACTCCCAAGTGGGCTTTTAGAAGTAAGTACAGTTCTAAACGTTTTTGTTGTCTTGCTTAAACACAACTACTAAACCAGTGCCAACAACTTTGTGAGGAGATCAGCTTTATTCTTGTTAGTAAATTTTAATCTATTTCCATCCTAGTCTTTCTCTATAATTATAGTTAATCAACAGCTTCTTCAGATAAATGATTACCTGAGAATAAAATTGCTCTTCAGTCAGCAAATAAGATTTTGAGAGTTCATGCGATAACTTCTGCCTTGGTATGGCATGTTGTCACATCTGAGGGACTGTCCAAATGACACAGGTGTGTTCTGAAGGTTCAGATTAAACTTACTTGAAAAATAAAGAAGGAAATTTGAATTTTTTCTTAGCCTTTTATGGTTGAGAAACATTGTGAGGAGAAATGAGTGGGCAAGTAAGGTTTAAAAAAAATGGGGAAGGATCTTGGAAGAGGAAAGAAATCTTGTATGTTTCCTAAAATGTAATAGCTTTTATTACTAGTCCAAGTATGAAGGTGTAGAATGAATACAGATTCAAAAAATATTAACCTTAAACACCACTAAATAGGATAACATGGCGAAAGACAAGTAGGAATCTGTTGGGGAATTCTGCATTAGAAGTCAGAAGAGAATTTTTCCAAACAATTTCTGAGATGCTTGTTTTATAGGTCATATCTGCCCTACAGCCATCTGCCAGCATAGCTACATCTGTCAAGGACATGCGGAGAGTTGTGGCATCAGGAATGCTTAGAATAAACACAGTTGTGATAATTAAATTACTCTCTCTATAAGTATGATTTGTTTTCTTCTCTGGGGTTAGAATAAACTATGTGTGAATGTACTATTAAAACATTCTTGACCCAGTTTAGCTTGCTAGTTCCAGTGCCAGTCAAGCAGTTTTAATGTAGATATGGGATGGCTCTTCCTCAGGCATCCAAAATTGATAGAACTGGGAAATGCAGATATGCGTACACTTCAGAATGTTTATGTTGTGTTGCTCTAAGTTTTCAAAGCCTTTAAAAAGTCCTGACAATAGTTATTTTGTCATTCAGGTATTACAATATTCACATTACTGGATTCCATTAACACACTGCTAAATGCCTAACGTAACAGCTCCTTTGTTTGGAGCTAATTGTCTGGAAATCTTTTTCTAGAAGTCTGTCGGTGAGGGGGGTGGTAAAAAGTCAAGCTCTGGAAGTTCTGGGAAAGGAGGGAACCAGCTGCGCTGCCCGAAGTGCGGTGACTTGTGCACACACGTGGAGACCTTTGTGTGTAAGTTTTGATGGATACTTTATTTTATAAATAGTTGCAAATGTGTTATATTAACGATCTAATATAGTCCTGATAGCTAAGTTTTGGTCTATGTAGAACTTCAACTAATATACAATGTGTTTTTTTTTTAAATGTTAATGTGACCACATTGGTGTAAGCATGTATTGTCTGTGTTGATACATTTGTATAATTTCCTATGATGTGTGGGGCAGAACATGGTAGGAGAATTTGGACTGCAACTGTGAACGTGCGTTTTTATAATGGCTTGTTACATTTTATGCAGTGGAAGAGATGCTTGTGTAAACAGTGCTACTTTACCAATATATTTCTCTGTCCATTATATACATAAATGCTTGTAATGTCTGCCCTTTGCTTACTAACTAGTAAGACTAACCCTGCATGTACTGTAACCAAAGTGCTTATCCAGTAGAGGGTTAGTATATGACAGAGGGCTTACTAGAATGGTTTTTATGGCAAAATCAGATTCATAATATATTCCAAGTAGGAAACAAGAAAGTCCAAATAGAAAATCCAAAATGTATCAGATGCCTGATGTCCAACAGCAATAGCAACCTTTCTTGAAGTACAGTCCAAATTAATGCCAGTTATGCTTTGGATTTTGTCAGACTCGATGACATTCCTCCTTGTTTCAGTGCTAATAAGAGCAGCCTAGAACATAGTTGTCAGAAAGCAAGTATTTCTTGTCAGTTGGTGGGGCTCAAGGAGGAAGTATCAGGTCCTAAGCAGACTTGTGCGCTGAGAAACTTAAGACAAGGACAGCATAAGCTTGTCTAACACTTGTTAATATCATAGTTGGTGAAAATGAGCAGATGTGCTTTTATTCACTGCTACTTACATAAAACAAATACTATTTAATTAAAGTGATTGGGCATCAGGAATCACAAGACAATTGTATAGTAACAGTACACTTAAAAGGATCAGTCATCAGTAGCTACGTTTTTTTAGAGATAAGTCTTTTTATTTGAAACTGTAGACAACAAGTATTTTTGAAAAATCTAACAGCGACTAACATAACTAGAAATATAATCCTTTGGGATGTTCTATATATTGGTCTCTCCCTGGACTACATGTGGTTGAAAACAGCGTAAGGATTTTTAACCTGATTTACCTTCTTACGAGGTGATTCATGGGTAGGCAGAGTCATTTTGAAACTGTCTCACTTCAGCAACAGTGGAGAGAATGCATCAGTGGAGATCATGCTTTTATCTGGAAATACCATTCAAGCGTTGCCCTGAAGTGGAGCAATCACCGCAGAGATTTAATTTAGCATATTTTCGTTAGCATTAGGAATCTTTAAGCATGCCTGAAAACTTTCTTATGAAGAAGATTCACTCATACTAATATTATGGGAGAAATGTCTGGTAAATGCAATCTCAGCTTCAGAAGTAGCGATGTGTCATTTGAATCATGGCATCAGAATGGCACAGGTACTGTAAACTGCTCGGGACTGGAAACCTATTTTTTTCTTTTGAAAACAGTGATGAAGCTGGGCAAATTTGTCAGAAGCTTGATAGTCAAAATATGAGGAAGTCTGCTTGTGAATAGCTGTATCTACTTCTCTCATCCTTGCATGTTCTACTCGGAGACTTCACGATTTTACATCCTTTATTTATAAATAAATCTGTTCAAACTAAGCACAGTGGCACTCGGTAATGGAGTAGAGTGGACTTTCTCATTTTGAGAACAGCAGTCGTCAGTTTTCTATTAATTGGTAACTTAAAATCTTTGTTTTCAGTTTTATTTTTTCATTTGGTCTAATTTCTCAGAAATTCCTCTGAGTCAGTCAAGTTTTCTCTGGCTGTGTTTCTTTCTTGGCTTGGTCTGTTAATTTGAGTATACTGCTTGCCAGCCAAATCATAGAATATAAAGGAGGTGGAAAACAAAAGGTTTAAGTTCTAATTCTCTTAAAAAAACAAACAAACAAAAAACTAATAAGGGGAAAAAAATGTTCCAAAATAAATGGGTTGCTAGTTCTATTACACATATTGTAACCTGATTTTCACATAAGCCTTTGGTGTTGCTTAGTTAGCAAAAATGACGAATTCACCCAATTCTGGTTTGAATTACAGAACTGTGGAGCCTTAAATATCAAAACCCAAAAGAAATTATAGAATTAGCAGTTGTTTCAATTTTTAAATGTTAGATTTTTAGTCATTTTGAGAGGACTAGGGAAACAAAACACAGAAAAAAGCCACATTCATTAGCAAATTAGTTTGCAATTAGCCATTGAGTGGACAAATCTTGCACAAGGAATTTTTTTGGCTATGGTTTTCCAGTAATCAACTACTAAGGAAGAATGAAACAAATGAAGAGATTTGCCTTTGACATATTTTCGCAGCAGTTCCTGTATTGTTTTGGTTTGTGCAACTATGTAAAGCGTTTTGTGATCAGTGAAATAAGATGTGGGCCTCAGATGTAGAGTGAAATCCAATAGCTTTAAAGCTGATTGACATAAGAAGCCTTAACTAGGCACCGCTTTTACTGTCTTCAGCTGATGCCATTAGCTCTCATCCTCCGAAGCAAAACTTTCCTGCTACTGTGTGTACTTAATTGGCTACAAGCTTCCCTGCTCTTTTTTTCCTGATGTCATTTCACCTCATCAGTTTGATGGTAGTCCATTATCTCAGCCCTACAAGTGTTTTCAAGATTAATCCTCGTCTTGTTTTGACTTCCTGTATGTATTGTAGAAACCCAGCATTCCTCTTTGGCAAGGTCAGCTTGTGTGGGCTTTAGAAATCTCTTTACAAATGCAGTCTCTGGCATGCTATGGTAGTGTTGTCTGAATCAAAAACAACACTTGACTTGCTTTTTGTTACTACATTGTAAATATTTGCAGATACCTTAATGATAGTGAGGTAATTTGACCTGAAAGCTCTTTCCTGTGTTTTTATGTATTTGCTAACAAAACATATAAAAACACGCCACTATTTTGAGAATAGACAAGTTGCTTGAAATTTTGAGTGTTCCCTTTTGGGAAGATAGCAGTATTTGAACTTGGTTTCTGTAGATTTTGAAGCAAAATTCTCAAAGTTTTTGCCACACAATAGGAGTTCTGTTAAAACTCCATTGATACTTGTTTCCAAGATGTTACATAGACAATAGAAACTGGCTGTTTTCACAGCTGTGTTTCGATAACTGAGGGCAGTTACTAAATTTGCCTGGGACACCCTATACATCAAGGTTTCCCTGTAACTATTGACCTTATTGGTCCTGCTGAAAATAAGAAAGATCTGTGATAACCTTCCTGTGTGCTGCTTGGAGTAATTGAAACAAATGTACTCTGCACAATAAATTTTATTTATTTATTTAGTGAATGATGTTTTAAGAATGTGTAATGGTATTCTTATAGCCTGCTGTTTATTTTCTTTTTTCACCATTCCTGTGGATCTGTAAAGGGGGCAAGTATTCTTGTGGTTATTGCATCCTGCAAAAGCTGTATTTTCATGTGATACTGTGACTAGATAATAGCTGTATAAGACAAATGTGTGCAAGTGATTCTCCGTTGTATTCCCATCAGGCAGATAACAGTAATTCGGAATGTTGCCAGTAGAACTTTCCAATTGTTTTACAATTTTCTGAGGGGAGTAGAGTTAATAAAGCCATAATGGTCACAGTATTATGTGCTACTTTATTAAAATAATCTGTTGGTCTTATTTATTCAGCCATAAGGTGTATTTAATATTAAAAAATGCTGATGCCAGCTCTATGGAAGGCAAAAACAAGTTATAAATAAGCAGCTAGTTTATTGCTAGAGGCTGTTAGTAAAGTCAGCTGGTACTAGACTGTACAAGCCATATTTTTTTATGAGTTCAGAAGTTCTGACACTGAAGTTTTTCATGTGGTTGTCTTGCTACATTTACTTTGCTTTTAATTTAATAAATTTATTAATATATTTAGTTTTAATCAGTCTTGTTGCACTCAATTTGTATTTAATAGAAAACAGCAATATCGTTAGAAAAGATCTATTTCAGATTATAAACTTATTTTTCTCCGTATTTTAGATTATTTCAACTTGGATTTTACAAAAGAAATAAAGTAGTGCAAGTTCTAGTTTGCAGGTTTTGAAACCAATCTTTGCAAATAACGTGGCTTCTTGAGGAATGATTTGCAAAGTCAGCAGTAGGAGCATCTGGCTCTTGAAAGAAATGTGTTCTGTTCTTGACAATAAACAACAAATAAGCAAAAGATGTTTCAAAACCTCAACATCCTGATCATCTATTGCATACCATAGCTGTCTGTTGGTGGTGTGTGATGCCACTGTGCTCCGTGTCCTGGGCTTAGGTGACTGACTCGAGCACACTCCGGAGCATCATGCAGCCAGTGGGATGCAGAGACCAGGAGCTGCCATGGCTGTCTTTTCCTGAACCTGCTGCGTGCTGTCTTTGAGATTTATACCATAGATCGCTTTCCCGCACTATAGAGTAGCCTGTCCCTAACCACAACTTTTTTGCCGGCTAGTTTGAGAGTTAGTAACTCTTCCTGCATAGTTAGAAGCCCTCATTAATTTTTCATCACTCTGAGATGCAGTTTCCTCTTCTGAGTGTAGTGCTCCTGAAAAGGTATGAAATAGAGTTTTGCTTTCTAATCCCTTGTTTGGTAGCTGCCCTGCATTGTGACTTTGGGCAAATTGCATTCTTTCTATGTCAGATTTCATAGTCCACTAATCGCTTTTAAAGCTTCTAAGGTAAACAAAGGGAAGGTGTGTGAACAGAGGTGACTGTGCTGTCTTAAAGGTGCTTGTCGTGTGTACTAAAAACTCAGGCAGCTGAATGCATAGTAAGTAGTTTCTTACAGTTTTGTTTCACTTTTTCTGCAGCTTCCACTCGTTTTGTGAAGTGTGAAAAGTGTCACCATTTTTTTGTTGTACTGTCAGAGGCAGACACAAAAAAGAGCATCATTAAAGAGCCTGAGTCAGCAGCGGAAGCTGTGAAATTGGCATTCCAGCAGAAGCCACCTCCTCCACCGAAAAAGGTACAGTTCTTAATGTCACCCCAATGTTTCCTTGTATTACACCATGATGGAATACTTTACTTCTTAATCTGCATCATGTGTAATGGTCTACTGTGACAGAGTGACAAACAATAAAGACGATTAGTTCAAGATTAAATCTTTGAGAGCTTTGTGATGCAGCAAAGCACTGATAAAGGAATAAGTAGATCCCATAAAAATAGTTGGGCTTGTTTTCTTCTGTCTCTGTCTTGTGACTGAGGTGCAATACCTTAATTTTCTCCTTGTGACCCTGAGGTAACCTCAGTCCTCGCCAACCATGGTATTTTTAATTTCCTGCTATGGCCTCATATTCTACACCCTAGTATTGGTAGGCAGCTTCTTTCTGTAGTTGCAAAACCTTTTGTTTGGCCTCTTTCTGGGCGAGAATTATGGCTAGTTAGTGTGTGGCTGCGACCTGTCTGCTGCTGCCTCCACATGAAGTCACTAGGTTTCCTTCTCCCAGACAGGGAGCTTACTGTGGTTTGCAGTTCCTAGTGGACTGCAACAGTTTCTGAAGCTGCATGTGGCTCCTGGATAGGCCTCTTGTAAGAACTTAAATATACTTGAAATTTCTTTTCCTTTTACAATTTTGGGTGAAAAAGACAATGGGTTCAAATATTAGTAGAGGAGAACTTGCAGACGTAATATGATTATGTAAGTCTCACCTTTTTTAATTAATTTATCAGTGGGAATCTATTTTGTATTTTAAATATTGGGTTTCTATTTCTCAGTTCTGTAATGTTCTCTGGGTTATGTTACAGACTGAAATAAACTAAAGTCAGAACTATTTAGTCCAACTTTGGGGGTTAGAGCTTTTGTTTATGTCCTGTGTGTTTTATATCCCAAAATCATAGGGTTCATCTTTGCTTAGTTATCAATATGTCAGAATATAAGTGAAAATCTTAAAACACACACACACACGTGCATACAAATAAAGCAACACTCAAGTTTAATTTTTGAGTGTCCTGTAAAGTCTATCTTTGTCACAATCTACTATTTTTTTCTTGCTGCAAGGTTGTTTAGAAATGTTACTAATGTTGAGTCATTTTTCAGATTTATAACTACCTCGACAAATATGTTGTTGGTCAGTGTTTTGCCAAGAAGGTGCTTTCGGTAGCTGTGTATAATCATTACAAGAGAATCTACAATAATATCCCAGCTAACCTGAGACAGCAAGCTGAAGTTGAAAAGCAGACTTCTTTAACACCAAGAGGTTTGTTTGATGTTTGGTATTCTTCTGGTCAAATAAAATTCACCATTTCAGGGACCTAATTTATGGTTTTGGTCCTCTAATGGTAGTAGTTGAGCTGCAGTCCATGTGCATTTAATTTTAGTTCAGTAATGTTTCCCAAAGGAAATGTTGAAGCTTCCTAAAATGACTGTTGATAGACTTGAACATTATTAGGTAAAACGCAACATTTTCAGAAACCCATATATAGGCAAATCCATTGCATTCATCGTTTATAAAAGCTCAAAAGTGGACCAGTCTGTTTTCACTGCCTAAACCTAGTAAAGTGGCATCAGTGAGTTAAGAAAATCTCACCTAAGAAACATAAGAAGTTTTACCTTGACAGTAGATATTCTGTAATTGAAATGATTAAAAAAAAACTATAAAATTTGAATTGCACTGTATATGAACTTCTGTGATTTATTTAAATAGTAATCCAGAAGGTGTATGATGCCATGGGTATTGTCTACCCTATTAAATGTATAGCATTTTTTACTGGCACATATTATTAGGTATTTTCCTCTAACTTTATAAAGTGAGCCTCTTAAATTTTTCTTTTAATCTCCTTTACTGCTTAATGGCAAATCTGGTGCTTAATCTGCAAGCAACAATGCAGATTGCAAAGACAATATTTTGCACAGTGAATTTGATGAATAGCTACCTTTCTAAACTTGAATACTGCTGTTGGCAGCATCTGTTGGCCACCGTAGTATTGTTCGATATCTAGCAGGTGTAGTTTGAGCTACTCTTGGCAGTACTTTTGCTACTGAGTAAGTGTGTAGCTATGTTGATCTAATTTATTTTTAGAAGTAGGATTATGTTACTGTCTCTGATTCAAAGTGTACCTTGATTTTTTTTCTTAAGGTGTTTTGTTCTGTATTCCAATTAATAGTATGCTAAGCAAACAAATCTTGTTTTTTTGTTTTGTTTTGTTTTTTAATTTACTTAAAGAAACATTTAACTGGGGGAGAACTGTTCTGGTAATGGTAGGAGAGCAGTTTTGTACCTGCCATAGGAAAGTTCCTGATCCTCCACAGAAGTTAAAATGGTGTGCACCCAAAGAGACTGGCAGCGAATGTTTATAATTGAATGTGTTTCAAAGCATTATCAATCTTATTTTGTAACACTCAGCTATAAACATGTGACTTTAAGGAAGTCTTTTCAAAACAAAGTTGTATTACAGATTTTTTTTTTCCCCTCCGATAAATGCTTTTAAAAGGAAAACCTAATTAGAGGTAATAGTCTGTTAATGTTTTAAGTAGTAGATAGCTTGCTGTCATTTTACAAGCATGCAAGTTGGCTTTGGGGCTAAATTTGACAGCAATAAAAACTAATTCATATGGGGATTTCGTGTTAGAAATACCTTCATACACAGTGATGAAGTGTATTCAGAAGAGGGCAAGAGGTGGAGAATTTATAAGCTTTTATAAACTTACTTTTTATTACTGTTTTCATCCTCTCTCTTAGAATTAGAAATCAGAAGACGGGAGGATGAGTACAGATTTACAAGTAAGTGAACTCTCTCCTCATGTCCTCCTCTGCAATATCTACACTTTGGTGTTAATGTAGAGTAGTGTTTAGTGACCACTAGTTAGAAGTGCTGGGTAAAAAGTCTGTTTGCTCTTCTTCTGTAATTAAATTTAACTGATGGCATTGAGCATATTTTTGACTGAGGTGACTAGGATCCGACTCTTTATTTAGTTCTAGGTGGAAAGCAGGTAAAATGTAAAGATACCTTTTATAAAGTCGGTTAAATAATTACTTGTCCTTTCGAGATTTATTTTTTAACTTAGATCTGTGGTGTGATGATATCAATGCCATACAAAATGTGATGTGAGGTAGATAATAAGGGAAGTTATGTAACTGTTTTCTGCAGGGTATTTGTACTCTTAAAGGGCATTGTCACCTTGAACCTCAGTGCATTTTCTTTGCCCAGGTGATGTCAATCATTTATTTTTGGTCCTCCGGAACTCTCACTGGTTATTGAACTTTGTCCTTAGTCTAGTGTAGATCAGTTTATAATCCCAGTTACACCTCTTCAAACCAGTTTTCTTAATCTTCAAAATTCTACTCTTCGAGCCAACTAAAACTGTAGTGTTATGGAAAAAAGGAAAATTCAGCTCAAATTCCGTATCCACATATGAAGAGAAAACCTGTAACAACTGAACTAAGACAGATTTTTAAGTCTTGAGAGTAGACCTGTGCATTGCTTTTGTAATTGTTACAGTATGCCAGTTCTTGTACTTTCTCTTCATAGAGATGAACAGTTCGGGTTTATTTCTTTTCATGTGTTTAAAAAAAAAAAAAAAAATTGCAATGAAAATGAGTCAATGTGTGTAAGGACTGAAAATTTCTCTAGCAGTTTTCTAATGTAGAAGAATATTTTTAAACAATCCACTGTACCATTAGAAATTCTTTCCATATATGTAAATACACACTTGTGCAAAAATATGGTTGGAACTCACGTTTTTGTAATAATTGCACCAAATTTCTGTTGCAGTCCTAGCTCTAAATTTCTGTACAAATAGGTGGAATTGTAGGTTCACAGAAAAAACAGGAAAAGCTTTTATTATGTATTTAAGGTAATGACTAACCTTGTCAGTGCTCAACCACTGTTATTATTGTTCTCTTCAGAGCTTCTGCAGATTGCTGGGATTAGTCCACATGGTAACGCTTTAGGAGCATCAATGCAGCAACAAATGAACCAGCAGATACCTCAGGAAAAACGGGGAGGAGAAGTACTAGATTCACCTAATGATGACATAAAACTTGAAAAAAGTAATATTTTGCTGCTTGGACCAACTGGATCAGGTATACAGCTGTGTGATATTATACATGTCTAATTTTTCTTAGAATTGAGTGATTTTTTTTTTCCTTTTGTGATTATTCGAAATTGGTCTATGTAAAGGTAAACTGTAAATTCCAGCACTGAGCTAAATGGACTTGAAAAGGAAGGAGGTCTGTTTGTGTGTGTTTTTTTTATGTGTGTGTACGTGCACGTGCCTTTATATACTGACCGATTAAAAGATGTAAGTTTTCCCTAAGCCGAAATAAAATGCATCTAAAGTTTGTCTGCTTTTTAGATGGCAAGTTGAGATGCTGTGGTTAGAAAGCGATATTTCGCATCTGGGACAGATCACTTACAGGTGGTTAAAAGAAATTATATTTGTGTGTTCATATGAAATGGGAGTGTTTGTGCTGATGTGATAGCATTTTGCAGACTATCTGGGAGAATATTCACTAAAAAACATTTGAATTCTGTTTCTCCCCAACTTCAAAGCAGGAGCAATGGGACATTGCACTGCACCCTGAGTGTCTGCAAAGGACTACCGATTGATTTAATCTTTAATCTATTGAAGTATATGGATTTTGTTTTGTGTATTGAATGACACTTTACTGTGGTACAGTATGCATTTCAAGCTGCCTCAGATACAGTATTGGTCTTATTCAAAAATACAGCTTGCCAACATAAGCTCTGTTTATGAAAAGTGGCTGCCTTGGAAGATTTTCTTATGTGAATGTATGAACATGCTGATATCATTTTAAATGTCTAATGACAGTAATGATGATCCTATGGTAAATACTTGGGTTTGTGTGCTCTAAAGAACTATATGGCAGTTATAACATACAGTTTTTATTTTACCAGGTAAAACCTTGCTGGCTCAGACCCTAGCTAAATGCCTAGATGTACCTTTCGCTATCTGTGACTGTACTACCTTGACTCAAGCTGGCTATGTTGGTGAAGACATTGAATCTGTCATTGCAAAACTGCTGCAAGATGCCAACTACAACGTAGAAAAAGCTCAGCAAGGTAAACTTGTACAATAAGTTTCCTGAAGTTCATGAATAGATTGTTAACCTTACTTAGGTGCTCTAAACTTGGAGATCACCAGTATTTCTGTAACTTACGTTTTTGTGGCATGTACCTGAATTTTACCACTTTGAAATCAGAAATAATAAACCCGAAAAGAACTTTAAATATATCTTGTAGTTCTTGCTGTTGTCCAGAGTTTTATTTATATATTCTTTATTTATGTATTCTATTTTTGTAATCTGAAATACGAAAGTAGAACAGATTGCTATCTTAAATTATTTTCTCCCCTGTGTGTAAACTTTTGCCTCTCTTAAAAAGTAGAATCTTCCTTAAATCCATTTTCTATAACTGCAGGAATTGTTTTTCTGGATGAAGTAGATAAGATTGGCAGCGTTCCTGGTATTCATCAGTTACGGGATGTTGGAGGAGAAGGTGTTCAACAGGTAAGTTCTTCCGTGGAGTGGCTTTACTTAGCTCATCAAGTCTGCTATGTCAGATAGCATGGTTCTGCCTAGAGTCGTAGTTCTTCAGTTCCTTAATTATTAACCTTTGAAACTCTCACCTTTCCTGTTTACTTTCTTCATTCCAAAAAACCCCAAAGCAACTCAGGACCGTATTGCAGAAAAGTTTTAATTTAGAAACATTTTTGCAGCATTCAGATAGCAAGTTGTGTAATATAGGCAAGAATAGATAACACTTCACATTTTTGACAAAACCCTCAAAGCAGTTCATTACTATGTGCAACTCATTATTTGCATGGTTGTTGCATTAAAAGTTTTTTGTCTATCCTCAAGCGGGATTGTCCGTCTCATATGGAAAACTGTTTTTTTTTTTGACATTTCCTGTTAGTATAAAGGCATACAGAATTAAAAAATGTAAGTACACCTGTGAAGATATACACAGTATGGTATGCCTTCTTATATGGTAGTGCACGTTTTTTTAAATTGTTTTTCTTCTCTTTAGGGCCTGTTAAAATTACTAGAAGGCACAATAGTAAACGTTCCAGAAAAGAATTCTCGTAAACTACGTGGAGAAACGGTGCAGGTTGACACAACAAACATCCTCTTTGTAGCTTCTGGTGCTTTTAATGGTCTTGACAGAATTATCAGCAGGAGGAAAAATGAAAAAGTAAGTATATCAGGCTGTTTTTGAGCTGAAAAATTATAATCCTGATTGCAATTCACAGTACTGACTCCTGAAGGTCTTGCTATATTTGTAAATCCACTAAGTTTGTGTGTAGAGCAGTGGTTTTCCATCTGTTATCTGGAGACCTGAGGTCAAGAAGCCTAAGAAAGGTAGCAAAGAGCAAGCCTATTGTTAGTAGGCTTAAGCAGCTCGCAGTGGTCTCTGCTTCCACAGAGAAATTTTTAGCATATGCGAATAGAAAAAGGTTGAAAACTGTTGATGGATCACTTGCTGTCCATCCTTAAGTGGTAGCTTCTTAAACTTTTTGTAATGCCCTATGTTTCTTAAAAACAGAATGAGAGACATTTAGTTCTAACAGTGATAACAGGATTTCTTTCAGTTGGAGTGTGCCAAGTATGAAACTGAGAAAACCTTTGTCTATCAGTAGAAAAAAGCTTTTTCTTTTTTTATACATACTCGGATATCTTGAGCAAATGGTGTTAAAGGCTATCATTTTATGGAAATACCTAGTCATGCAGTTTATTGCTTTGTATACTAATGTTTGGGAACAGTCCTGTAAGCTTCAGCTTTCTGACAAAGTGTGTACCCTGTTTCTACCTAGAGGAGTGACTGAAATACAAATTACTGGTTATGGTAATTCATGTAGCTTTTCATGTAAGCATCCTTGCATGCATTTCCTTTGCTTCTGTACAGCCCTTTCTAATGTCACTGTTATTTGAAAACTTCTTAAGACATGTCACCAACCTTTTTTATTTTAAGAAAAACCTACTTTTATTCAGTCTAACGTTTCATTCCCCCAGTAAAATATCAACATGTTATAAGAAATTGATTTTGTTCAAGGGGTTTAATTTTACTAAAAGTAATTTCTTGAGCTTAACTTAATATGTAATGACATCAGTCACTCCAGTTTTTTTATGCACCTGCAACATGGTTTAGTTACATAAAGAAAACTTATCTGATATATTTATATAAGCACAACATGTTTGTTTTGCAGTATCTAGGATTTGGGACACCATCTAATATGGGAAAAGGCAGAAGGGCTGCAGCAGCAGCTGATCTTGCTAATATAAGTGGAGAGTCCAATACACATGAAGATATTGAAGAAAAAGATCGCTTGCTGCGTCATGTCGAAGCCAGAGATCTCATTGAATTTGGCATGATTCCTGAGTTTGTGGGACGTTTGCCTGTTGTGGTTCCTCTGCATAGCCTAGATGAGAAAACCCTTGTACGGATTCTTACTGAGCCACGAAATGCTGTGGTTCCCCAATACCAGG
The DNA here is from genome assembly GCA_013399115.1 of Anseranas semipalmata. Taxonomy (NCBI): domain Eukaryota; kingdom Metazoa; phylum Chordata; class Aves; order Anseriformes; family Anseranatidae; genus Anseranas; species Anseranas semipalmata. Next base: position 1,117,237 of record VXAA01005234.1, on the reverse strand, counting down.
CATTATTCAGCATGGATAAGGTTTGAACTTCTGACAGCTTTTCAGTATTCTTGTTTATAAATACAGTGTTAAAAAGCTGCCTCACCCTAAAGATACATCGTCTGTTTTGTGGCTGAAGAAAATGATCTTCCTGTACTTACCAGCTTTGCAGGAAAAAGAATAACACTGACTCAGATGTGTATTTCCCCTGCTTTAAAGACTGAAATCGTTCCTACATCTTGCTAAATGATGGGGGGGGAAGGGGGTGTAACAACACAAGCAAACCAGATTTAACTTGACAATAAGCTCTTAAAAACTTGCATAGATTGCTGGGACAATTGTTCTGTGAGGAGTTTACATAAGCAATATTGAGCAAGAACTCGAAGCTCTTTTGTTTTTTGATAGGACTTTGAGAAATGAACAAAATTTTTTCAGGTATCTCTTTAACTACTTAATTCTTACGTATGTTGCAATTTATGCATTTGCTTCTCATTATCTAATTGTTCTTTCATTTCAGTGCTGTGTGTTCAGCTTTTTTGGTCCATGTTCTTTTTTAAGACAAATAATTAACTAAACTTACTTTTTTTCTGTGTGTAGTGCGAACTAAATGTAACTGAAGATGCATTGAAGGCTATAGCCAGACTGGCTCTGGACAGAAAAACTGGTGCAAGAGGTCTGCGATCTATTATGGTAATTAAATTAAGCTTCATCTTGAGTAAATGAGTTAAATCTGCATAGCTACCCCCATTCAAGTATGTGGCTCTAATTATTAACAATTTGCCGTCAAAGCCTTGCTTAGTTTTGGGTCTTGTATAGATGCAATAAATCTTTTCCTAGAAATGTGTATATTCAGATTTCTTCCAAGAAAAACCTGTAGCCCTGAGAATCACTTGCTATCATCTTCAAAAAAATATGGGTAGCATACAGAAATATTTTTCTTCTGTTTTCTTGTAGGAAAAGCTGTTGCTGGAGCCCATGTTTGAAGTGCCCAATTCTGACATTGTATGCGTGGAAGTTGACAAAGATGTTGTAGAAGGCAAAAAAGAGCCAGGATACATTAGGTAAAACCATAATGGAAGTATCAGAACAGATGAGTAATACAGTTAGGGATTCTGATGTTTGCCATAGGAACAAGTATATAAACACAAAACCATGCACACAACCTAAACAGGATCCAATATCTGTATATTGTACACAGCTGACTTAGTGCCTATTCTGTCCTAGAGACTTTGGGTTTGTATTGCTTTAGTTTTTAAATAGAAGTTAAAAAATAAACTTATATGAAGTTACTTTAAACCTTGTGCGTGTGTGTATATACCTGTAGAAATAAAGTAAATGATCAGCATCAAAAGATAACAGTAAAAATCTGAAGTTTTAAGTGCAACTGTGCTGAAGTTTCTCAAGCAGAATCTTTCCTTCTTCTAGCTTCTACCACTCTGAGGTATATTTCTATGCAAGCCCCAAGCTGCAGCAGTTTTCTCCTCCATTGCTCTTACAGCAGTGGAGGGCCAAAAAGATGCATCTATTGATTTGCAGAGCACTTGCTAAAAAATAATCAATGTTGTAAAGATTGTATTATGGTAATGATGTGGCAGAGCACTGAAAGCACTGGGCAAATCTAGGTTTAAATGAAAAAAAATTAATTTTATTGAATAGGCAATGGAGTTGAGAGGGGATGAGTCAGGTTAAAAAAAAAAAAATAGAGGAATGATATTTAGGAACTTGAGCTTGGTTTCCACCTCTGCTAGAAATTTTTGCATGACTTTGTCCACTGAGATGCAAGCTCTGCATTTATTTGGACCTATGCTGAAGCTTGGTTCATTGCACCTCATTCTTCAAAGGGAATGGTTGAAGTGTAAGGTATTAGTCTTGCAACAATGGTTGCTTTAAGATATTTTGCAGAGCATCAGGGCTCATGTTTGCTGAAAATGTAAAATTTATGGATTAAATCAAATGACTTAACTGAATTTATTAGCTTTTTGATTGATTTTTCAGTAATGAGACTGCATTACCAGTAAGTTTAAATCTGCATAGCACCATTTTCAGATAAAAAGGTCATTAAGCAGATGGCATGCTTGTCAGAACATTTTTCATCATGGCACTTTACAGGTGGCATATTTACCACAAGCTATGGAAACTGTCTCCATTTTTTCCCCTCAATTTATAAAGTATCTGATCAGTTCGTTTTAATTATAGGGCTCCCACTAAAGATTCATCTGAAGAAGAATATGACTCTGGAGTTGAGGAAGAAGGCTGGCCTCGACAAGCAGATGCTGCAAACCATTAAATACTGTCAGAATGCTCTCCTGCATAAAGCGCACTTGGTTATTTCCTTAGGATTTGCCTCTGGCTTCACAATCTGATACTAACAGCATTGGATCTATCTCGGATATGATATGATGAGGAACCTTATTAGATAAATCAGATCGTGTATTTTACTGCAACATCACATTGATTTATTTGATGGACATTGTGTGGACTTGAATGGCATAATGTTCAAATATAAATTGTATATTACATTTGTTCAATTAAAATGTATAGCAAATATAGCACCACCTGGATTGCTTTTTCTAAAAACTAAACAGCAATGCAGGTACTACCAATAGTTAGATTTTACGATAATGTTACTCTACAAATGGGAAAAGAAGTTTAATAATTAGTAGAGGGTGAATAAACTCTTAGCTCCTCATGTGACTCACACGGGGTTATGTTCAGGTCAGTGTTAGATTTCTGCTGGTGTTTGGAACCCAGCGGGTGCTGGAGTGACTTGTTACATTTGGTGTGGGAGGAAGCCCTTGCAACAGGATTTTGAAAACCTAGGGGACACTTTATGGACACTGCTGGGAGATTTTGCTAAAATGTAACACTAGTTTGTTACATTAATTTGGATGCAATATCAAATACATCCTATTGTTCACCTCTCCATTAGGAGTAAGTTTTAGTCACCTGGAGTACTGTGAAAGAAGATGAAGACAATGATTTGCTCATTTTTCCAGAAGGGTAAATAAGATTTCCAGGAAGCCGTAAGCCATCTGAGTTTGGATGAGAAGTTGGCATAAATTTTTAAATATTAATGTTCTAATATAGTACATTTTGTTTAACATATTGGAACTATCATGCATCAATTTTTTGGTGCCAGGTATTTGCCCAACCTATCTTATAATGTTGAGATGAAAGAAGTAAATGTATAATATTTTTGATGTAATCAGTAGTGATTGTTCACATGACAGTGCTTTTAAGTTATATGCTCAAATACTAGTATTGCATCTTGTGGTTTTGTCTTTGATTTTTAGTCTCACGGCAAAGCGATTCTCCCTCTTCTGTTTTACATCAAAATGAATTCAATCCTTTAGGAAAGCCTTTGTAAAAACACTAAAGGACCTGTATGTTTTTTATTTGTTTCGGGAATTAAAATTGTTGCTTCCAAATTTGGTTTTGTCCTTCAGCGATATGTGGATTTAGATTTTACTGGGTCCTTTTTCTAAAACTTTAATTCATGCTATTTAAATAAAACTTGTATCATTCTTTTCCATCTAGTAGATGTTTTAGGTAAGGAAGGGTACTGCAGATGTGTTGGCCCTGTTTTTTGTTAGTTTTTGTCATGTCAATTTTAAGTGATGGTCATGTAATATTTGTTTTCTTGCATAGAAAGCAGTTTTAGCCAGATGAAATCCTAACAAGCATCTGTTGCACTTTTTTTGTTCCTGGTTAAATGGCCCATTAATGGTTCAGAAAAAGCTGCTTGTAGAATTGAGGATGTTGCTAGCAGAAGCTTAGTCACCTCAAATTGAAATCTGTGGTGATCTACCTGTAACTTTATCCTCATTTTCCTTTTTGCAGAGTGAAAAATATAACTGCTTTTAACTCCAAATTCCTTAATTCAAATCCTTTTTTTAATCGAAGTGGGGGGAAAAAAACATTTTAGGCAAAACTGTTGAACAACTTAGTTTTGGAAGTTGTTTTGGATTATGTAATCAAGAACTGTTTTTAAGGAAACAAATGCTGTGTAACTACAGTTTGTACTTCACTTCTGGCGTTTGAATAAAACAAAGTGGAATATTCAAGAAATAGAGATGTGTCATCCCTGCTGCTTGGACAGACGGAAGCAAGAAACCTGATGGTTGACCTCTAAAGGGTATGTCTAGGGGCTTTTTCGGGATAGAATCTTAAACTTTGGTTTGTTCAAGATTTTAGCGTTTCTTTTTTAATTGATGCACATCAAAAAAAAAAAAAAAAAAAGGTGCCGAAAAGCCAAGCAGCCCCTTCTGTCTGGCTGGTGTCACCTGCTTCTGTGCAGCCACGGGCTTCCCTGCTGCATCGCTTTGCTCCTCGGAACCTGCCGGAGGGAGCTGTTTGCCCCCCCCCGGCACGTTTGCCCCCGCCAGCTTTATTGGAGGGGCCCGATCCCCGCCGCGAACACCGCGGGACTCAGCGCGGGCTCGGCACAGAGCGGCGCTGCAGCGGCCCCGCCCACCAGAGCCATAACCCCGCCCACTACCGCGGCCGCCCCGCCCACTACCGCGGCCGCCCCGCCCACTACCGCGGCC
>VXAA01005234.1:1071409-1112103 GCA_013399115.1 Anseranas semipalmata | reverse complement strand
AGCGGGAGGCCGAGGGCGACGAGGAGGGCTGGGGCCGGGAGCAGGCGGAGGCCGAGGCGGTGCGGCGGGAGCTGCGGGAGGCCGTGCGGCCGCTGAGGGAGCCCGGCTACCTGGAGGCGCTGGGGAGGAAGGCCGAGAAGGCGAGGAAGAGGAGGCAGCGCCTCCAAAGGAGGAAGCAAGAGGCCAAGGCAGCCAAGGAGGAGGAGGCCGCTCGTGCCGCCGAGCGGGAGGCCAAGATCGACCAGTGGAGAGCCAAGTGCATCCAGGAGGTGGAGGAGAAGAACCGGGTACGGCCCCGAGCCCCGGGCGGCCTCATCCTGCTGCCCCCTTGCACGCCACGCGCTGCATGGAGAGGTCTTCGTTTCTGGTCCAAAGCTCTCAGCCTGCCCCGTGCTGAATGGCTGCTGTGCTCCCTCAGCTACCCGGCAGTGGTCAGCACGGGTTTGGTAACCTGGCCTTGCCACCTGCTTTGTCCCTGCAAAGCTTGTTCAAAAGGTTTTCTGTCTCACAGGGAAGTAAAACAGTTCCAAAGCAAAAAAAAACAAACAAAACTCAAATTAGGCTTGATGGGAAGTGTTGTAGGCACCTTTGTGTTGGCTGCTGGTCAAAGATTGACCCCTCTAGGGGTGCTGGGCCCATTGCTGGGAGGCACAGAGCAGCTGTTATGGAAGGTTTTGCATTCAGACTCTGGCATGTTAATGGTCTGTACCTGTAGAGCGGTAGAATCTGGGTAGTTTATATTTATTGTACGTTTTTGCTAACTTTTTGAGGTTAAAGGTTGTTGGGCTTTACAAATTCAACAGCCATTCTGGCCCAAATTTATGAGTGGCTGAACATTCTTCTTTTTTTTTTTTTTTTCTCCTGAAGTCTATTAGGTTTTGTCTTTTTTTGTAAAAAGGAGGTCAGATGGTTGACTTACTTGCTATGTTTGTGTTACTAGGAAGTTATTTTGATCTTCAGTGCTTCACTAATCTTTTTAAAAGTACTTTTTCATTCTTGTCTATGTGGGATATTTCATGCATCCGGTTGTTTTTTTTTTTTTTTCCTTTCTTTTGCAGGAGAGGGAACTTAAGGCTGCTGCAGACAGTGTCTTATCTGAAGTAAGGAAGAAGCAAGCAGATACAAAGAGAATGGTGGACATCCTACGCGCCTTAGAAAAGCTTCGGAAACTGAGAAAAGAGGCTGCTGGCAGGAAGGGTTAGTTATGAGAATTTTTCAAAACTTGTCTAATTGCGCTTGCAGGAAATAACATGATGTGGAAGGTGCAGCTTGAAAATGCTGCTTCTTAATTAGTGATTTTAGTTACATTGTTGTGCAAGAATAGCTGTAAAATGCTGAACACCAAACGGATGCAGTGGCTGCATTCCTACATTTCCAAGCTCCTTCTTACCAGAAACTTCTTCTGTTGAGGTAATTGTTAGCAAGGTTAAGCTTATGCTTCTCTGAGATTTTGTCAGTTTTGCTCTTAAGTCTGATAACAGAGCCTCTTCTGAATCTGAAAATTTTAAATTAATTCTCTTTCTCTTTAGGTGTTTGTCCACCACCCTCAGCAGATGAAGCATTTGAAAATCAGGTAGAAAGTCTCAGAACATTGCTAAAAAATCGGACAGAGCTCTATGAAGCTGAAGAGAGAGCATTAAGAGTTATGTTGGAGGGAGAACAGGAGGAAGAAAGGAAGAGAGAAATGGAAAAGAAACAGAAGAAGGAAAGGGAAAAACTTCTACAGCAGAAACGTGAAATTGATTCCAAGCTGTTTGGGGATCCAGGTAGATCCTGCATGCCATACTTCACTGTATTTGTTTTTTCATCTCTTAGGCACTTCAAATTACAGGCACAAAAATAGCTGAGAAAGAAGTCATCTGCTGGAGTAATTTATGCTTAGAGGAAAAGATGGGATAAACGTAGAGAAAGAGTTTAACAGCCTTTAACAAATGTGATGTAAGAAGAACTGTTTAGCTCTTCAGCATAGACTGCAGTATATCTCAAGCTGACTTCATAATATTTAGCAAGAAGAGGTTGTAGATTAGCTGAAGTAAGAATAAACAGAGTAGATTGAAGACTTCCAGCACCAAGTGGATGCTTTAGTTTGGTGATTTTGTAAGAGTGATTTGGGTAATTTGTAAAGATTCGTACGTTCCATATATGTTCCATATGTGTCCATATGTTCCCCTTGTTTAGAGGATGGAGACAGGAAAAAGTTTTGCTAGTCTTGACTTTGTTCTGACAGCTCTAGTAAGCATGAGAAGACGTGCAAAACAACTAAATAATCCTTAATAGATTATATAGGTAAGGATTTCAAGTTAAGCTGGGGAGTAGCAAATGAATTGGGAAATTTGGGGCTTCTAAGACGTCCTAGAATCAAAGGTGTCTCTGGTTTATTGAGTAATTTCTATGTCTATGTTTTAACAGATGAATTTCCTCTTGCCCATCTACTGCAGCCCTTCAGAGAATATTACTTACAAGCTGAACATTCTGTAGCAGCTCTAATCCAGATCAGGTAAAAATAAACAAAATCTTGTTTGTTGAGACTGTAAAATTATAGTCCCTTTTGGTTCATTAACTTCCAAATATGGTTATATGATTAATTCTTCTAGTTTTTTTCTTTTTTGGGTTAGGTATCTAGTTTCTGGCTTGATAAAATGGTATCCAGCAGACACCCATGTGAAGCAGAGTGCACTTCCATGTATAACCATTATATTTACTGTAACATTATATTATAACCTTCACATTTGTGCATTGAAAAAAGTGTTTCAAAGCACAGTTTATAGTTGTTCTGTGTATTGACTGGTATGAGCAGATATGTATGTGGGTATATAATCTTACTGCTAACGTTGTCTTACACTGAATGTCCTCTCAAACAACACTTTCTCTATTAAAGGCATGAATGGGATCAGTACTTGGTGCCAGCTGATCACCCTGAAGGAAGCTGCATCCCTCCAGGATGGGTTCTTCCAAGTCTCCCTACAAATGACACTTGGGCCACTGCTGTCAGATAATTTGGAAATAAATGGTTTTAACACTGGAGGAATGTTTCATTATAGTTGGGTGTGTAAATGTGAGAGGATCCAAAGAGGAGGTTTCATCCTTGGGTCCTGTTTCTGGTTGTTAAGCCTGTAGCCAGGTACTGGAATATCTTGAAGAAAACTGTAAGAAATGTTTTTGCTTTCTGACTCTGCAGGGAAATATCTGAGCAAGTCCAAAGCTGTCAGGCCTCTTGTGGCCCAGAGTTACAATCCTGCTGTGAGTTCTTGTTAACAAATCTCTATCTTAATAAAGTAACATTGCTGATGAGGTTATTTGTGCCAGTATTCACGTACTATTTTTAGTGACTTTTATCTTTATAAGCCTAAATCAAGATGGTGAAATCTCCAGAAATAAAAAAGTTGTTTAAAAAAGAAAAAAGAGATCATTAGTAACATGTTTTTCTTCTTAAATGAAGCATGTCAAGCATTGCTTTCAAAATAGTTTCTGTATTTTTGTGCGTAGAAACGAACATATTACAAGTTTAAACAAATTCTAAGTACAAACAAGACATACGTTTTTTTAAGCTTGATTAAAGCAGCTGTTGACATTTTGCTTTTGTGGACTAAAACTGGTACCACAACATGGAAAAAATTTCCTGTTGTGTTGAAATAGGTCAGTCAGACGTGAATATATATAAATTTGATGAAGAAGCCTGCTGGAAAAAAAAATACAATCTGAAGTTTAACCTACTATAATTGTTTTTGTCTGTGTAGCTATTTTTCTATAGGGACAGATCATTTATATAACGTTTGATTAAAAATGCAGCTCTATTTTGTAAGTTGTTTTTTTTTGGTACAGAATAAACAGAAAATTGGATTTTTTTTTTGGTTGTTTTTTGAAGTGTTTTTGCTCCAAGGGAGAGATTTGTTCTAGTACTTGGCATCAAATACAACCCAAGCTATGGAGAGAGTTGCTGGCAAAAGGTTTGTGTGAAGGAACTTCTCCCTCCTACAAGGTGACACAGGCTTACGGTTTCAAAGCCTTCCATGTTCTGGATGATTTGCTTAAAACAGTGATAGCCCATATGGTTTTGGGGCTTTGCTTGTCTACGCAGATTGTCGTGGCATCTTTCCAGAGTTGCAGTCGTATTCTCACTTAGCCCTAATGTGTGGGAATGGATTCAATCTTTCCTTTCTGTTAGCATCACAGCATTGTGTAATTCGTGGAGGAGGTAACACATAATTGCCTACTCTGAGCTGAAAAATTCAGCACTTAACTTCGGGCCTATGTGTAATGTCAATAGTTTCTTGGCTGAAGCTTCACGTTGATTTCTGTTAATAAGTGCGCACTAACTAGTAATTTTTGATAGAGCTGGGATTTGTCTAAGTGCAGAAGTTTGCAGTTCCTGCTCCAGTGTATATTGCCAACCTATAGCACCACAAAATACAGATCACCATGAAGTCCTCTAAAGATACATGTTCAGATTTGCATGTCTATACGTCCCCCCTTCCCTACTATGACTTTTAGCTTCGTGTTGCTCCAAGACCTTTATGGCTATGCCAGGTCCTGGGGGTCTTACTTGACAAAAAAGCAAAAGTTCAAACAACATAAAAACCATTGCAGAAACAATGCTTTCAATTCAAGAAGCTAAGTGACCAGAGGATGCTCTGCTTAAATAGTTAGGCTCCTTATCCCATCAGCATGTCTGGTGAGACAGGCTAACCACTTAAGCTACTATAATCTTGAAACTGTCAAAGTCAGGTGCTTGCCTGACTGTGCGAGAATTTAAAGAACTAAGCGGTGGATAAGCAGGCAGTGTAAAGCAACCCTCTTCTCCCTGCCATGTGAGACAAGCTACATGATTTCATCTAACGGTAAGGATAACTTTATATTATTAATAAAAATAAGAATTGAAAATGCCAGCAAATGATGTGCGTTTAGGTATACTTCGATCTCGCAAGCTTGCTGTGGTTTATTCTGCATATTTACTCTTGTCTAATGATGTCTGCATTAAAATGTTTTATATTTTAAGTGAGAAAGAAGTTGAAGCTGCAGCTAGAAGAGGAGCGGTTGAAATCTCAAAAAACTCGTAAAATACACGGGAGAGGGGGTATTGATTCTTAAAAAAGGGAAAAAAATAGAAATAAAAAAACTCTTGTGTATTCAGATTCAGTCCTAAGATTCCGATTTGTGTGAGTATAGTAAGGTATTTCCTTTAAGTGTAACAAAAAATATCCCACCGGAAGAGGGGCTTGTTACGAGTTTCCAGGACTCATTTGCATCCTGTTCCTTCCCTGGTCTCTGTGCAGTTTGGGTTTCTCATGCTTGTAAGGCTCACCCTGTTCCCAACGGGCGTTTGTTCGTTTGCCAGCCTGCCCTTGATGTGAAATCGGCAGGGCTGGTAGGAAGCAGAGGAGGTCAGGGCCCTTGTGTTTACCAGTGACCTCCTCCTGCTCTTGTCTAGTAGCGTTTTCATAGTCAGCACTCCTCACCCCAAAGTACTTTCCCCCCCTTTTTCTCTAAGTAGCTGTTTTGGGAATTAATATTTATGGGAGCCTTTCCTAGAACACAACGTTTATCCAGCGCGGCGCAGCAAGGTGCGGTACCGCAACCGAGCAGCAGATGAGGGCACCGAGGGGAGGCTGTTCTGTTCCCATACGAGGGCAGCAGGACTTTGGTGTGGGCTTAACCGTGTTGACACTGGACCCCAAAGCACAGCTTTTTCTCTGCAAATGAGCGTGGGTCTTTTGGAAGCTGTTACAGGCGCCAGACAGCAAGATACTTCTCTCCTTTGTACCCGATTGCAGCTGGCAATGATGGATGCTGCACAGCTGTTGGGAAGTGTGAATTCCCAGCCGGAATGGGCTGTCCCTCGCGCAGGCAGGGGCTGTGCGGTGACGTTAACGAGTTGGAGAACACGGGGGCAATGTGGCTTCCATTACAGATGTTTTCGTGCGTTTTCTTTGTCAGCACTTGCATGGATTGTAACCGGCTGAGCCCTCTTAGGCTGGGAAGCAGATGGCTCCCGGCACGTTGCACGGCGTGTGGAGCAGCAGCACATGTGCGGGGCCGGCAAAGCTGGTTAGGGGCTCTGGCTGCGGCACCGGGGATTACAGGCTCCTGGCGTCAGCAGCTGGGTGACAGCTCATTGGAATTCCGGTGAGAGCAACGAGCGGCACCCAGCAATTGTGCGCGTCACTCTTAATTGGAAGTCTAGAAGCAGTTTATGGCATTCCTTTCCTAAGGTGAGGAGCTGCCTTCCTCAAATACCATTTCCCATTTTCCTTATTTTTACATTAACAGGCAGCTTTTTGTTCCATATATACATTCTGCTGCTTATTTTCTTTTCATGGAATGTTTATCTTCACTGTCATAGAAGCCATTCCTTTCTAAAGGGAAAACAAAGGTAAAAGCACTTCTGTGGATAAAGATGTCACACGAAGTATTTACTTTATGAGGAGCATGACTGGTGAGGACTGCTGTCTTGAGACAAACAGGCACCGGCTGCGGATTCCAGAAGCTGGAGGAAGACTTATCATCAAGTTTTGCCGGTCAACATTATAGAAAGGAAACTATTTTGTGTGCTATCATCGCTGGGGACTCGGGACTTGATGCAACAAGTAGTGGCTTATTTTTTACTAAACTGAGTCATTTATAGAGAACGGATGGCTACATGATCGCAGTAATATTTTCCATGCCACCATTCCCAGTTCATCAGAAATTTTTCTCTCCCTTGCTATTCCTAATCTAAAACACATCACCATGCTTCAAATGACCAGCTGGTTCTTAAAAGCTAATCTCCCCTTAAAATGGCTCATTCAGCATCCCTCTAACACCATAGCTCGCACCAACGTGAACCTTGGCAAACGCTACTGAAGTAGGAAATAGGAATAAACCGCAGGTGCTTCTGTAGCTATGCCTTTAGGAAAACAACTCACACCCGTTCGGTAACACAGCCACAGCGACACGGTGACGGCTCACCCCACGGCTGGCAGGCGGCCGCAGCCTCCCCGCTCTGCCTTCCCAGCACGGCAGCTCCGCATGATGGATCCGCGTCGCGCAGCCACCACGTGCCGTCTCTGCCACCCAGCCCAGGTCGTGGCCAGAGCTGGGAGGTGACCTCCTCGGCGGTGGTTTCTGCTCTGCGGCTGGGAAAAGGGCTCGGTGCCTCGCTTGGGAAAGGGGCTGCATGGTGTGGGGTGCGCTTGCCGAGCGGGACGGGAGCAGAGCAATGGGGCGTGCACAGGGGTGGCAGCAGGGGTGGAAGCGGAGGAGAAAAACCCTCAGGGTCTCTGCTGAATGAAGCCATAAGCTTGGTCAGGCCCTGTTGACTCAAGCTCCAAATGGCAAAGGTTAGTTCAGACAAATCTTCCTGCTATCTGGTAACTAAGGCTTTGCAAATCTGGGCATTGCACACAGCTGAGTTTTTCGTCTCTCCGAAAGGTCACTTGAAACAGCTCATTTTTCTCTCCTTCCACCCAAATTTGCAGGGGTTACATCAGCACAGCATCGCTCCCTCCCAGGTGCCAGTCCTTCCCTTTACATTTTTGTTTCATCCCTTCTTTAGGCAGCAAGCAATTGGGCAGCGATAATGAGCTACCTGGATGGAGTACCCTTCCGGACAGCCAAGAGCCTCGAAGGAGACCCTGCGGGACAAAGCCCTTTTATCGACGCGCCGGCCATAGACCTTCCCGACTGCACCGACATCCTCATGAGCACCATGGTGGGTTGGCCTCTTCCAGGTCTGCTTCTGATGGGATGCTCAAAGGGATGCTTTCCGTGGGGAAGGAGGGGAAGGAAAATCTCTCCTCCAGGGCGGCGTCCTCCCCGTTGGTTGTTTTTCAGTAGGAGCAGGAGGAGGTGAGGACCATGCGTTGGGTGGGTGGGAGGAAGGGCTTTGGTTGGGTTTGGGTTTCATTAATCCCAGCCAAGCTTGAGGATGGGATGGATGGAGGGAAGATGGTCTTCCTTCGACAGGAAGTTTGATTTGACCTTGAAAAGGGCAAATTTTAGGTCCTGCTCTGGGAGCGTTTTATAGTCTGGAATCATCACAGTCTCATTTATTTATAATATTTAATAAATATTTATTAATAAATCTAACAGAGATGTGACCAGGCAATGCTACCTGTGCTGGTAACATCTTTCCTGTGACATTTTGTGACCATCCTCGTCAGCCAGTCCTAAACTGCTGTTGAACACACTCCTGCTGCTGTAGCAGCCTTGTCACCGACGTTACGCCACGGCACAGAAAATGGAGCTCAGGAAGGGGGTCACGAGCCTTTGTTCGCCCGTGTCCCCATGTTCAGCTGTGCCTCGAGCAGGCTCGCCCGTAGATGGGGTCAGCGCACTGTGCTGGGGCACCCCTGGGCCTTCTGCTTCCTGCGGCTAGCGGTGCACCAGCGCTAGGACACGCTCCCTGTTCGAGATGTTCGATTTCCTTCGAGATTCCTCGAATCTCGAGGAGCAGGCAGGTGATGGTTTGCGGGCGGAGGTGTCACCGAGCTGGGACCGGCCCCCCAGCCCCACCCCAGGGAGACCCTGGCTCGCTCTGGACGGGGACGCATCCGCGCGTCTTTCTGGAAGCACGCGGTGGTGTTTTCCTTGGGGAGGTTGGTTTGGGCCGGGCGCGGGGCAGCATTCCTGGGCTGTGAATGTGCCTGCCTGCCAGGCTGGAGGAGACCTTGTTTGGAGAGCGCTGGGGCACGCACGGCTTGTTTGTTCCCGGAAAGCGCTCCGATGTAAGTCTCAAGCATGTTTTAAGCCAGGCGATGCGGACGTGACCCCTGTGCTCTGCGACCGGCCGCGTCCTCCTCCCGGCCACATCCTCCTCCTGGCCACATCCTCCTCCCGGCTCCGCAGGAGGCTCGCACTCCCTCTCTGTGCTCCCTGCTCTCCCCTCTCTACCGTGGCCGAGCTAACACAAAAACCCCTCCCTGCCTAAAACACCTCTCAACAGAATCTTAAATACAACTGAAAGCAGTGATAACGCTGCAGCTGGGTGTTTTCCAAGGGAAAATTTTGGGAGTTCCCTCTCGGGATGAGGCTGGCACTCTCCAACCCCACAGCCCTGGTGCCTGTAGCTCTCCCCGGTGATGTACACGGGGGTCAATACTGGGACAACACGGCTGGCGTGAAGTGCGTGGCGTGCCCCGTGCCCGCTGAACCGGGGTGGTGTTTCGGATGTGCTCACTCCGTGCTTATTGCTCTCCCGCAGCACGACTTCTCGCTGGAACGAAAGGTGCTTTACTGGGTGGAGGCCGCCTCTCAGCACCAAACCTCCCGGCACCGGCTCACCACCGACACCGTCCCCACGGCCCCACCGTGCTGGCTGCTGCTGGTGGACCCTGCCGAGGGCAGGGAGGTGGCCGGGGGCAGAGCGAGGGATGGCGCGGTGCGGCGCTGCGTCAGCCTCAACGCCGCCGACCAGGGCAGAGGCAGAGCCTCCGACACGGAGAGCGAGGCCGGGCGCCCGGAGGAGGACGAGTACTGGGAGGATGATGAGTGTTCCTCCACCTCCTGGGAAGAAAATGACAGGGATGAGAACATTTTCCGGAGGAGAAACCAGCACAGCTTTCAGCAGATCCGACCGAAGACATCGCCCGGCTTGCTGGAGCCGCCTTCGGAGAACAGCTACAAGGCAGCGAGCCCGGACCCGGGCAAGCAGAGGAGGTCCTTGGTTTTATTCAACAACGTGAAGAACGAGCTGGAAGCAGCCAGGAGGAAGTTGGCTGCTTTGGTGCATCCTCTAAACAGAGCCGTGGCCGAGAGTGGAGGGGCCCCCATGCCACCAGCGCTCCCGCAGCGCTCCCGAAATAACAGGAGCCTCAAGTACGGGCCGGCAGCGGACGTATCCCACACAGGAGGCTTGGTGCCGGCTCCCCCCCCGGCGCTGGCTGCCCCCATGCCCCCCATCCGAAAGCACAAGCCCACGGTCCCGGTGAGCTGCTTCACGCTCGCAGCCCCACGCTCGGTGCCCGGGTAGGGGAGAGGTGGAGGGAGGGGGCAAAGCGCCCGGTCCTGGGCTCTGGCCAGCCAAGCGGAGCTGAAACCGGGCTTTGGAAACACTACACCAGTGAGAAACTTGTGCGGGGCTGTCCTGGGAGCTGAGGGAAGGGTTTTGTTAGCTAGGGTTTAAACACAAGCTTTCTGTGTTGTCCCAACCAAAACATCCTTTTTTTTTTTTTTTCCCTAACAAACAAGACATCCTATTTAATTTTCAATTGAAACTTTTTTTTTTTTTTTAAAAAGTGAAATAGATTTTGTTCCCCATTTGTTTTTCTAACTGAATGGGGTTCATGCGGCAATGTTCTCTTGCAGCTGCCCCTCCTGGCAGCCTCAGAATTGAAGCCAGGGTTTGGATGGACACAAAATGGGGCTGTTTCTGCTGCCCCTTCTTCCCTGGGCCTCTCTCCTGCTCAGATTTAATGTTCCCCATGGTCGCTGCTGTCCATGACCCTGTTCTATAGCTGGAAAAGACCACTTCACCTCACTTGTCCTGCGGCATTGGCAGCCTTCCTTGTGGCAAAGGCGGTTGTCTTTTAAGGAAAGCCCAGGAAATTCAGACCTGACAGTCCCGCTGTGAGTACCAGCCATATAGCGATGAGTACCAGCCATATAGCGATGAGTACCAGCCATATAGTCAGACAGTGACAGAGACAGCAGTATGCAATGACAGAGTAAACATTGCACCGTTACCTGAAATCTGAATTGTGCAATGTTTTTTAAGAACTTGCATCTCATCCTGCTACTGGGGAGCTTTATGAGATGAATTACTTCAAGTCTTCAATCAAAACCATCAGACACATGAAAAGATGTGTTTTTTATACGTCGTTGTGTTAGATGTAGGGTGATTAAGGAAAATTAAGGAAAGATTAATGCCCGTGTGCGCTTGCACCCTAGGCAGCTGTTAGAGCTTGTTCCTGCTCCATCACCCCGCTCCAGCCACTGTAGCCAGTGCGTCCTGTGTCCCCAGATCCAGTAGCAGCCACTGATCTGGGAGCTGCGCATCCCAGCCTTCCCAAGGCTCCATGGCATTGCCACATCAGCCTGTACAAGCCGCTGGGGAAGCACCACAGGTCCTGTTCCCAGCAAGGTCACCCCCTTTTTTGGGTAAAAAGGGATGTATAGGAGGGAGAGCACACGTGTGCATGCCTGGGCCTGAAGGGGATTGTTCCATTGACGGGAATTTTCCTCTTGGTGCTCCAGCTAGCGCGAGGATGCTCGATGACAGATGCTGGAGCAACGCTCTCCAACGCCTGCCATCACCGTGTTGGTTCGGGGACAGGCAGGGCTTCTCCCGATGGCCGTCTTGTGCGGGTGCCACGGAGGTGGCTCCATCCCGGTTGTCCAACATGAGGTCCCATCTTGTGTTGCAGTCCCTCAGCCCCTACGCCTGCCTGCCCCCAGCACGGCCGCTGGCATCCCGCAAAACCAAGCTGGATTCGGCGGCCGACCTGCTCGCGGCGCTGAGCCAGGAGGAGCGCGACCTCATTGAGCCCGTCATCGCCTTGGGCTACCCGGCCCGCAAAGCCATCCTCACCCTCCAGAAGACCGGGAGGCAAAGCCTGGGGCAGGTCGGTGGAGCTGGCGCGGCTGAAACGGTGCGGGGTGCTTTGGGGAAAATGTTTTGGCAAAAAAAAATTCATTTTTCCGCAGTGAAAGATTCATTTTTCCTCCTTTTGCTCAGAGTGGACTCCCAACGGCCCCATTCTGCTTTGGGGGAAACGGAGCTGTTTTTTCCACTTTGTTATCAGAGCAGGGTTCTCTGTTAGATTGCACGCCTGCAGTTTTGCTGTGATACAATTGCAATGAGTCGCGCTCAACTTGTCAGCGAGTAATAGCGGCCGGGTGCCGCTGTCTTCTCAATCTGTTGTGTGGAGCGCAGTGTTCTTCTGTAGTACAGAACTTGCCCCCGTATATGGAAACTTTTTGCACATCGTTTTTCCTCGGCTGTTAGGTTCGTGTGATGATTTCCATGGCTCATCCTGTCAGAGCGGGACCATACAAATACCCCGGGGATTTGCCTGGTCGCTCTCCAAAACCCAAGATTCCCGCATTGGAGCAACCAGCGTTTGGGTCACCAAGCGCGACCGTAGCTCTTTTGTGAGAAACCCACTATCTTAGCCTGGAATTTATTTTGAATAATTAACGTATAACCTCTTCCTACCCCGTGGACCAGCTCTGCCGGCTTCTCATGCCTCTGGCTGGTGTATGGAGCTGCTCTGCTGTCGAGTCTTCCCCCGGCTTCTGGCTCCTGCTGAGTCACCTCAGCTCACCTGCTTCCCCGGGACCCCAGGGCAGCATTGCCACAAGCCCAGGTGGGAAAGGAAGCTTTATTTGATCAATTTTAAAGGTTTCTATCTAGGCAGACAGAGAGAAATGGGAGAGCACAGCCCATGGCTGCTGGGGAGAGCCATCAAGCGTGTCTTGTAGAAGACACCGTCTTCCATGCGAAGGAGCAGTGCCTCTTCCTAAAGACACTGCAGTCTGCTCCCTTCTGTGTGGATACAAGGACTCCCATTCTCTTGGAGAGGTGATTAATGCACCAAAATGCAAGGTCTACCTTATCTCCTGGTCTTCTCCACCAGAAGTTCCCATCTTTCCCATTTATGCCCAATACAGCCAAGATGAAATGTAAGGCCTAGCTGTTCAAGCGACCGTTACAAGCACAGAACTACCAAATTAGGCTAAGACCTTCCTGGAAAATATGTCTCAACTTAAAAACAAGAGCTGTGGACGCTCTTCATTGCTTGCTGGTGTCACACAGGGTTTCAGTGTGTGATGATGACAGCTTCAAACATGAAGATTGACTGTGGTACCAGATGGTAGCCAAAAATTGCTCCATCTCCTTACAGCGTCAAGTCAAGCTGGCAGAGCCCACCCTGGGGGAGCTAGCAAACTTTTGTAAGTCTGCTGCCTTAAAGAGGCAATGCCTTCTCAGTTTTGGTGGAAGAGCCTCTCTAAAAGGCTCCGTCAGGCTTAGGGACACCCTGACATGCCAGAGGTTCATCTGCTGGGGTAGGGAGTCATAGGCAAGGGTTGAACCCTACAAGAGCGGAGGACAAACAGGCCCCCTTGGTCCAAGAAGCTCTCCACATAGGTGCGAAATCAGGCAGGACAGATGGCTGCAGCATCTGCCTCCCCGAGCAGCCAGCACATGGGGCTGAGAGCGCTGGGCATCACCAGCACCTCCTGTCCGTGTGCAGCTGGGGAGCCTCAGCCTGTGCACCTCCACAGATGGCCAGGCTCTTGGACAATTGGTAACACAGCAAAATCCAAGCTCTGCTGTCTTCCCAGAGCGTGCACCTGCCCCTTTCCTCCTCCATGAGCATTCTCTGTCTTCCCCCAAGTGACAATCAAGATCTTCCACACTTCCTACAAGCCTTCCATCCACTGGCCCCGCTGGCTGTGGCTCCCCAAGGCTTGCTGCTGCTTGAAGCTGTGTCCTTGGTGGTGGCATCCCACTGTGCCTGGAGGCTCAGGGCTTGAGGGGTGGCACCAAGCACTGGGTTCGCACAGCCCTGGCTGTGTTTCCCTGTTCCTTCACCATGAAATTGTCATTTGGGTTTCTGGTGGTGTTGTGTTGTTGGGTTTTCCCTCTTGGACATCCCAGTCCTTGCTGGCAGCTTGTAGCCCATGCTCCAGGTGGGTCAGGGCAATGTGTGGTGTCAGGGCATCACGCGCTCAAAGCAGCCAGTTGTTGGAGCACCCGAAGCAGGGACCTCGTGGTGATGGGCCTTGCTGGTGGCAGCCAGCCACAGGGACATGGGCATGGGGAGGCTAAAACCCACTTGAGGGTTTGACTTCACGTCAAAGTGGGTTATAAGGAGCCTCCTTGAGAGACAGCAACGAGCTGCTGCTGCAAGGTGGCAATGTAATGGGGGTGCAGAAGCTCACTACAACCATGTGTGCCCGCTGGACGTTTCCCATCACATTCCTGCGCTGGAAAACCAAGCACCGAGCTTGCTGGCTTTTGACCATGCTCCTTCTAGGGTGAGCAGGACAACCTCCTCCTGCTTCCCCAGCAAACGATCAGCCCCACACTGAACCCAGGAGGTGAGCAGGTTGAAGTATTTAAAAACCTGTTTTTGTTTAGTCTCGAGGATATATATGTATTTTCTTTAATGATAAAAATCACTGAGTTGACAGCAGGACAGATTTCATGCACGGCTTGAGCAGCATGTCAGATTGCCAAGACTGGCTGCGTTCTGCTGTGAACTGGGGGAGCAGCTCTCCCTGTAGCAACAGGGCAAGAAAATACAGCGATGATCTGGCTTTTTAGTTAGTAAGGTAAGGAGGAAAATCAAACCAGGTTATGAATGCCAACGACCAGCGAATAACTCACGGTTGAGTTAAAAAGCTGCTCTTCAAGGCTGACATTTTGTAAAATTCTTACTCTGCTGCAGGGGAACTAGCTGTTTAGCCAAACTATATAAGCTCAATGTTTGAGGGACTTTTTTTGGCCTTTTCGTGTGTTTTATGGTCTTTTGCTGCATCCTCCTCCTTGGCTACAGCAGAGCAGAAGAGGGTGGAGGTCTGGGAGATATGAATCAGCCTCTCCTTGGAGGGAGCAGGCACAGCTCTGGGGAGACCCCTGGGCTCCTCACCATTTCTCCAAGCAGCGATTTTCATCCTTTTTTTTTTCCACTATTGTATAGCTCGTTTATTATTATCTGTCACATATGTTTTTGGACAGTGAATGATTCTCGTGGTATTCCAAAGATACCGCTGGGAATTGTGCTGTCAGCACTCCAAGAACAATGAGGAAAGCCAAAAATAACTGTTTACTTTCAGTAATGACAGCACACAGGCCTCCCCTGGGGCCGGGGGGGTTCGCACGGGTCCCACGGGGGCCCGGGGCTGGGAGCATCAAAGGGAAGCTGGCCCGGCCAGGGTTAGGGATCAGCGTGCACCTGGCGTTTCACTGAGATGAGCTCTGCTTAATGAAAAGAAAAAAACAACTTTTAGATCATTGCTTTGTGTTTCGGATGGTTCAGATGTTTGCTCTGCTCCCGTCCTCCCTCCTTGTTCCCGTTCCCACCCTGGGAGTGGGGTGTCTGCGGGGCTGGGTTAACCCTCGTTGTCTTCTCCTCCAGTTCCTGGGCTACCTGCGGGCCTGTGACCGGTTGCTGAAGCAGGGCTACGAGGAAGGGCAGGTGGAGGAGGCCATGGAAATGTTCCAGTACTCAGAGAAAAAGGTCAGAGCGGCGCGGCACGGTGCCCAGCCTTTTGTGTCGCGTCCTGCGGGCTCGCGTTTCCACCCGCCTGCCTCCTGGTGCAGCCTCCTGCGGGGTCGGGCCCCAGGGCTCTGCAAGAAGTGAACCCGTGCACGCTGCAGCCCGGGCTCAGACCCCCAGGACAGCACTGCACGGCTGTAAGGACTTGCAGAGGATGGGCTCCCTCTGTGCTTTCGCCCCGCCATGCAAGCGTGATGCTCGCTCAGCCCCGGTGCGGGAGTCCCATCCCACAGCAGCATCCGTGCTTGCTGCCTGCCTCCTGGCTTCCTGTTTGTGTGTCCCAGATGGCAGGAGCACGGTGCCATCCCGTGCTTTGATCTCCATCAGCCATCCCATTTGGGCTGCTGGTAGTTAAGCATGGATGGACCTGCACGGAGCCAGGGGGAGAAATGCTGCCTGAAACGTGGGCAGGCGCTGTTGGACGGGATGCCGGCTGTCGCGGCACGCAGCATCGCCCTGCTCACCTTGGTGAGGGTGCAGCGCTGGGATGGTGCCTGCTTCTCAGCACGGTGCTTTGCTGAGGACAGGGCACGGGCGAGGTGTTGTGGTGGGGCCCAGCCTGAGCAAGGGGGGAAGCGGAAGAAATGAACTGCAGACTGTGCTTTCCTCGGTCTGGTGCGACAGTTCTGCAACACAAACACATGAATGGAATTCATATTAAACTTTATAAGGAATAAGTGAAGTTAGAGGGAGACTTTATTAACTGTTTCTTATTTTAAAAGTTGCATAAAGAAAGACTTTTTAAGCTAGAACTTGTACTGTTCCCTTGGTCTGCTCTGGCAGTGGGATCCGCGGTGCCCTTCAGTGGTAATACAACCCTGCTGGATTATCTGGCTCCGTCACAGCCTCGTTGCACAGCGTCTGCTGAAACGGTGCAATGAATGCATCCTTACAGCCCGGCGATAAAATCACTCCTTTCTCTTCCTCCTCCTTCCAGGCAGCTGAGTTCCTGCACTTGTTAGCTCAGTTCAACGACATGGGTTTCCAGCAAAACGAAATCAAAGAAGTCCTCCTGCTTTGCGGGAACCAGAGAGACAAGGCGCTGGAGGAGCTCATGATGAAGAGGCAGTGAAGATGCCCGGCACCGACGGGGCAGCTCCGCACCTCTGGACCAGGATGCCCAGCATGCATCCTGCTGCTCCGTCCCCACCCGGGCAGCAAGCAGGAACGCACCGGCTTGTGTTCTCATCCCGTCCTGGGGACATCCATCACGCGTGTGTTTGTCACTGCACCGAGGCAAAGGCTTCGCATCGGGAGTGTTTATCTCTTCACCCACACATATCCACCCTTGAGCAACGCTGCTGTTTAGATTAGAAGGAGTGAGATCCAAACCGCCTTTCGCTTAGATTGTGCAAAACTCGAAACCAAGTCTTCTCCCTCCACCTGGGGAATGCGTAGCGCAGCTTCTGCAGCTTGTTTCTGTAGCGCCATGTTTACAAATACAGTCACATGCGGATTCTTACACGACGATATCAATCATCAGAAGAGGTTGTTTTCGTAAAAACTGAGTGCTTTTGCAGGAACATTGGTTCTTTCTTTCTTGGGAAGATTCTCAGCTGACTTAATGATGTTTGGATATTGTAACTGAAATCTAGTCGGATCACATTAGTTTCTCCTTTTGAACAAGAAACTAGAGAAAAACGCACAAATCAGTGAAGGGTATGGGAAGAAAACAGGCTGCCATTGTTGGAGATAAATAACACATTACATTTACCCAGCACAGTGAAAAATGGCTTATGCAAGGCTTTACACTCAGGAAATTTCATGAAATCTGAACAGAGAGACTCGGCCCTGCCTTTTATTAGGCAAACTCAGGGGATGCTTCCCTAAATTGTGGAGACAGTGGCTCAAAATTAGTTTAAGCACAAACATCAAGATGAGGAAAATCTGGATGCCCGGAGGAGTTTTTATGTGCAACTAAGTACAGAGAATGGGAGACTCAGATCACTGTACAGGATGTTTCTCATGTTTTGGCAGTGTAGCAATGGATAATGTTTTCATATAAAAGTACATTATTTTCCTGTGAATTAGATACAGCTGTAATTTCTTTGAGTAAAGATGCCTGGAGGGGTTCTTATAAAAAGTATTGGTGTCTTTTCCTATGAAAATGCCAACTGGCACAATGTAGCAGAGACGATTCTTAATTAGTTGCAAAGTATTTACCATTTTTCCATTGTGTCCTTCCAAGCGATCTCCTTGCCCAATGCATTTTGATCAAATTAAAACAATGTGTCCCTGCTCCACGTTTCTTCAGGTAGCTCTCAAACACCGGCACGCGGGTGGAGCCCTCTGCGGCTGCCTCCATCCTTGCCTGGTGCCAGAGCGAAGAGGACGCTTTGCATTTAGATTTTGGGGGCACTGACCTGTCCATACCCGAGGATGGGTGTTTTATGCCTGCACATCATTAATGTAATTGAAAAGCAAAATGAGACACCCTGCATGGCCAGAGGAGATATTCTGCAAGGAAAAGCATAAGGAAACCGGTTGATTGGGCACAGGATGGTGAGGGCAGCTAGATCCATCCATCCATGCTGTGTTGGCATGGAGGTTGGCTTTGCCTTGACTCTCTTGCACCAAGTGGGAGCTGTCAGGCGTAACGTGTGGGTTCAGCCTAAAGACGCAGGGCAGCCTGCCCTCTGCCAAGCACAGCACCTGCTTGCCCCAGCCTGTCCACGCAGCGAGCTCCGGGTGTGCGCGGGGGGCTCCCAGGGTCTTCTTGGAGCTCCCGTCCCTGCTTTTCCTGCAGGAGCTTTCACTTGGTTATACAAGCTTTTATTTTTGATACGGCCCTTATAAGGCAAGTCCATTCGACAGACAGCTTTTCATTACGTTCATCCTTGCCAAGATGATGTCACCTTAAACAGAAACTTGCAAAAGGTTAAACTATGATTAGATAGATCGCTTCGGCTCCAACTGTAATCTTTGGCGGGGTAAACACCATTAAGATTTGAAGGGGTAGATAATGGTGGTGTGCTCGTGCCAGCAACGCATAACATGGAGTGCTAAATTCTGGTGCAGCAAAGCAGATTTGCAGCATCGTGCCCACTCACTGTGCAAAGGCTGAACAGCCTCTCACGCTGGCTCATAATTTTTTCCCCTACTTGCAGAGGTACAAACAGCATCTTTTTTCTTCCCTCTAAAAATTGCCTTGTGTTACGTTCTGTACCACGGTCTGGATAGACGGATGCAACCAAGTTACTCATCTCTTGGGAACGTCCATGCTGCACTCACCAGTGGCTGCCAAGGCTTGCTTTTTCCATAAGGTGCTACACTTAAAAAATCTCTTGCATTTTTGTCAGCATTATCTTTGCAAACCTGTGAACTGTTGAAAAAACAATGCATGAAGGTGGGGGAGAAATTGCACGGCTTGGTTGTTTCGGAGCTCTAAGGAATGGGAGAGGCTGCCAAGTTAAACTGCCTTGGGTTAGTCACAGAAGCTGCCATAAATATTTGAGTAACAGAATTATTTTAACTTTATTTTAATGGAGGCTTCAAGACAGTTGTTCAACTTCACATGGTTTAAAACAGAGTGCTTCCACGTGCTGCTTCCAGTTAGGAGAAGACAGCATAAAATGTTAATTGGCTTCGTCTAGGAAGGGAGCGCAGATTTGACTTGATGGGATTTATGCTCGCAGTGTGCCGGGCGAGTGCTGGCCCCGCTCAGCGGCTCTTCCGAATTCCTCGCCGGGTAAGGCAGGAGGTTACAGCAGTACTGATGGAGGAGGTTGGAAAACGCAGCCTTGTCGTGCGGAGCCAGCGCGGGGCTGCTCCTGAGCATCCGTGCGCAGGCTGCGGTTGCTGCTGATGGTTTGGAGGTGAGGTGGGGCTGCCCTCGGTGCTGTGCCAAGGTGCCACCAGCGTCCCCCAGTTTCCCCGTGCCACCATCAGAGGCCATCATCACAGGGCCCCAGGGCTGCGCTTGCTGCGTCCCTGTCCCAAGCAGGGTGGTGGCCTGGCCCGGGAGCGGAGGGCAAATGGGGACAGGCACATAAAGTGTTTTAAATATGCACATGGATGCAAGCTTGGGTTTTCTTGTTTGTTTTGGTGTTTTTGTGATTTGTTTTTTTTTTTTTTTTTTTTTTTTTCTCAAATGCAGTCTGTTTTGAAAATGCTGAGAACTTGGCAAGGGTCAGCAGCGTTAGTAGCTGAGGCATCCCAGCTGGTAAGCCCTTCCCCTCCTCTTGGCTGGGGAGCACGGGCAGCGCGGTGCACAGGAGCCCACTGGGTGCTGTTTTGGGTCTGATGACCGCACTGCTGCCAGCTCGACTCCTCGTCCCGCTGTATCTCCGAGGTTTGCCGTTTCCCCAAAGAGACCCCGCTGGCTTAAACGAGAGGAGAGCTAGCACTTGTCTCTGCGTTGTGTCTGCCGGGGTTGGCAGACAAGCCCGGAGGAGCCAGTAGCTGGCTATCACCCTTGTGGGCACGACAGATGCTTCCCAGAGAGGCGCCCATTCACCCTGGACCATGGCTTTCCCCCATGCAGGTTTTTGGAGAGAAACCCCTCGGTGTGTCAAGCACCCGATGCCGAGGTCTCTCCCCTCCATCCCCCCACATCCCCTTGTCCCCCCATCCCAGGCACAGGCGGTGCCTCCCCGGGGAGCTCGGGGCTGCCTGGGAACCACGCTCTGAGCGGCTCTGAGCGGAGACGCAGCTGAAAAAGCATTCAGTGGGCAGAAGCGAGTCTTGACGTGGGTCCCCTGTTAGGAGGTATTTTCCTTCAGAAGGGGAAGAAAAACACAAGAGAACAGTAATGAAAAACACAGGGCTTTTTATAGCTTTCCTTTTAATTCCAGGATATAATGAATAATTTCCCATCAGAGCAGAGAGCAGGTGGGATGCCGCGCACCTTCAGAGTGCGGTCAAAATCAATAAAACCCAATGTTTGCATCTCTCCGGAGTCTGTCCTCTGCAGAAGCCACAAAGCCCTGCACGCCGTTGGCTCACGTTTGGTGACAGCAGCTGCCTGCAGCCCCTTCCCCTCTGGCAGGGTCTAGCATCACCTCCAGGTCCAACGCGACACATGCTGGGACCCGGGCACAGCCCCGCAGAGGAGGCAAGGAGCCCAGGGGAGCAGCGGCAGCATGAGGCCATGTGCAAGGAGAGCATCCCCACGTGGGATGGGGGCCGCCTACGTGGCAACATCGTGGTCGCGCCTCGGCAGCCGCAGGAGGAAGGTCTGCAGGGAGCCGCTGCGTGGGAAGCCCGCCCGCTCCTTCTTGAACCTCCAGGTCTCCTCTTCCACCGAGTAGAGGAGCGTCAGCATCTTGTTGACGGTGTACACCGTGTCGCCCTTGATGATGGCGGTGAAGAGAGCTCCTTTGCTGTTCACAAACTGCCCGGGCAGAGCCGTCCACTGCCGCGATGTCAGGTTGAAACAGTCGATGACGCAGCGCAAGAAGTCGTCCGAGGGGCCATTGCGCATGACGTAGAGGTTGTCGCGGTGGGCCACCATGCAGTGCCCGTAGCTCTGGTGCCGCTTCAGCTCGGTGACGGGAAGCCACGCGTCTTGCCGTGTCTCGTACTCATAAATGACGGTCGTGTCCAGCGGCTTCCACAAGCAGACGAAGATCTGCCCCATGGTTTGAGCACAGGGTGCGGCCGAGCTCGGCTGCGGCAGGTCAGAGACGAACGTCCAGGTGTTGGAGGACACGTCGTACCTCTCCACGGACTTCAGTGAGATCTTCTCGTCCCCCCCGCCGATGGCGTAGAGGTAACCCTCGTGGCCCACCAGCCTGACGTCGTAGCGCAGCTGGTGCGGGCTGGGAAACTCACTCCAGGTGTTGGTGTCCGCGTCGTAGCAGAAGCTGCTCTCCACCACCTGCTTGCTGGCCCCGTAGACGCCACCCACGATGTAGATCTTGTTATCCATGGTCGCCATGCCGGCTAGGAATGTGCTGGCACTCAGCGGCAGGCAGGAGAGGGTTCGCCACGTGTTGGTCTCCTCGTCCAGGTAGCAGATGGTCCTGGAGAGGTCCTCCAGGAACTCGAAGGTGGGAGTGTGGGCTCCCACCGCCACGAAGGTGCTGGGCAGGAGGGCCTCCACGTAGGCCATCAGGTCAGCGGAGAGGCAGTCCAGGTAGTCCTCCAGCTCGGCGTAGCTGTCCCTGATGTAGAGCGCGGCGCAGTGGAAGAGGTCCAGGAGGCCGAATATGGCCGCGGCTTGGTACAGCAGGATGCAGTTGTCGGAGTTGATGGAGTGGATCAGGTACTTGGCCAAGGGCTTCACCTGCAGGAAGGCAGCGCATTCGACCGCCTGGAAGGTCTCCTCGCCGCCGAGCACGGGCCGCTCGCCTGCCAGCACCCGCAGCATGGCGAGGAACCCGGCCGCGCTCAGCTCCCCCAGCCCGATCTCCTCCTGCGTGCTCTCCTTCATGCCCGAGCGGAAGAGGGCACGGAAGTACTCGCTGCTCTCCACCAGCAAGGTCTTCTCCACCGAGAACAACTGCTCCTCCACCCGGATACGCACCCTGGCCGGGGGCCCTGCCCCAGCGCCGTCCTCCTCCGGGGTCATCCTCGCCTGGCTCTCGGGGGGCAGGCGACAGCCCCCGATGCTCCTCCTCACCGCGCCCCGGCCTCCTCCGCCCTCGGGCGCCTTTGCCGTGCGTTCCGGCGGCCGCGCCGCCGCTCGCTTGTAATATAAATCCCATCGGCTAAAGATAGCCCAGCTCGTGATCGGCCCCGCAGGCAGCCAGCGGCCCCTTTCAAAGGCATCCGCCGCGCTCGCCGCCCACCCAAAACGCAGGGAGGTCTCCGTCGGGGGCTGTGGGTCATGGTGGGGCTGCTGGGGCTTTGGGGCACCCTCCCCGCCAGGCTCCAGCGGGCTGTTTCCCACCGCAGGCGCTGGGCGTCACTGGGAGGGCTCCACGTGGTTGTCCCGCGGCTGGGTTGTGCCGCTGGGAAGAGCTCGGCGCTGTACTATTTTTTCCCTTGTAAACGTCAGTCTTATGGCCGCTGGGGGGTAACGGATGTCAGCAAATCTCGGCCCCTTCCAGCCCGGCCGTGGGAAAGGGGCTCTGCGTGGCCAAGGGCAGGGAGAGCTGCTCACGGGGCTCTTCCCTTTGCAAACCAGCCGTGGGGCTCCCCTAAGCAGGAGCAAACAGGGGCAAATCTCACCCCCGGCACATGAGCAATGAAACAGCGTGTGCTTCATCCAGGGACCCTGTGGCAATAAAAATGAAGTGCACAACCCCTGCTGCCTGAAAATTGGAGACCCGCAGGGCTCGACCCGCAGCACCGGCTGCAGCAGAGCTTGTAGGGGCCGATAGCGGAGAGGAACCCACCTGCGGCTCACATAAAGGTTCACGGTGAAGAAAAGTGTTGCTCATGTCATGTTGCCATCTGTGTGCTGTTCACAGCTTCTTCTGGCTAGAAATCCTGTTTCGCATCTGCCGCGGGGTGCCGAGGAGGGCAGGACCACGGCTTGTCCTGGTCACACCTGCAGTCGGTGATTACTTTGGATGCGTAATCCAACCCGAGCAGCCCGCTTTGCCTTAGGGCGTTTTGTTCTCCCTCCTCAGCCCGGCTGATTCGGGTGTCCCAACATAGAAGCAGTGGGGCACTGGGTGATGGCAACACCGTGGCCCCACCGGCTTCCCCCAAAAACCCCTGAAGCTCTGCGGCCCCCCGACAGCAGGCTGCTTTATGGCAACCTCTGCAAGAAGATCTTTAATGGCTTAAAAAAAAAAAAAAAGAGATTTAGCTCCAATTGCTTTGAAGCACACTCCCTGTGTCCAAAGGCGATTTGGGGCTGGGGGATTGTTGCCATCCCACCCAAAATCGGTCCTGGAGGGACTCTGCTTCCCATGTGGGACTGACCCCGTCCTCCCCCCGGGACAGCAGCGAGGCTTGCAGGGGCTTCCATGGTCACAAACTATTTCGGGAGGGTTTAAAAATATCCTCCCTGCGCTACCGGGCAATAATCCCAGCGGCGCAGAACCCCGCACGGCCGCAGCAGCCCGTGCCCCCCCCGGGCCAGCCCAGCCCCGCATTCAGCCTCTGCAGAACCCCCCTGGGGGCCACATCCTGCCCGGGCGGTGCCGGGTGCTGAGCCCCATCCCAAATGGCTGCGATTGCCATGACAACGCTGACTTCAGCTCCCACCACCTACTCGGGTTCGGAGCCCGTTGGGCGCCCGGCTGATGGCTCGGCTCGGTCAGCAGCGGTGAGTACTCCCCGCGCTCGCCTCGCGCCCCTCGGGATCGCGCCTTTTGGGTGGAAAAAGGGGATTTTTTTCCCCACTGAGTCTGCCAGCAGCAGACGGTGTCTGTGCTTGAATGTGTCTTGCACTGAAGGAGCGGGGAAAGCGCTGGGAAGGAAGGCGGCCGTGCCGGCACCGCGCTCCCGTGCGCTGCGTCTGCCTGCGGGAGGTGCAATGAGTGCACCGGCCTCAGCCAAGCTGCCGCAGGGCTGGGGGGCAGCTGGGCTGCACTTTGTGCTCGGGGGGGGGGCCGGTGAGATGCTGGGGAAGGGGACGAGCAGAGGTGCCGGGCTCGGGGGTCCCCGTGGAGGTGATGCCGGCGATCGTCCCCCTGCAAAGGTGCCACTGGGCACTGCTGAGCGCGGCAGGCAGCCGGCTGCTCGCGGGGGTCTGCAGGGCTGCCCCCCTCCCGGGGCGTTGCAGCCAAGGGGACAGTCCCTGGGGCGGCTGGGGACGCGTGTCCAGCCCGGCCCCGGCGCGGCAGCTTGCCTTACAAGGAGTTTGGCTGGGGCCCGAGCGGTGGGAGCAGCGCTCGCCTCCGCCTGCCTCATTCATTGGGAGCGCGGGCGGCGCTGGGGCCGCTGCTCCCCCGGCCCCACCGTGGCCTCTGCACACCCGGCGAGCCCCGGCCTCCAGCATCGGAGTCGAAGGTGGGAGGCTGCCTGTCTTTCTCGGTGGGCACAGGGCTGGGAGGTGGGAGAGGGGGTCCCCGTCTTTGCTTCGGCCCCAGGGCTGTGGATGGAGGCGAGCGCATCCCCTACCTTGGGTGGTGAGAGTGGCTGGTGGGGAGGTGGGCACAGATCCCCACATGTCCCCCGGGTCCCCATGTCCCCCCGCTCTCTCCCGCAGGACCGAGGATGTCCTCGATGTTCGGCAAACCCCGGGCTGGCGCCGAGCGGCCGCCCCAGAGCCCCCTCGCCGAGTGCAACGTGGCCATCCTGGGGTGCCGAGGGGCCGGCAAGTCAGGTGAGAGCGGGCACCGACGCACTCCCCGGGCTGCCCAAAGCACCCTTGGGTGCCCGCCCAGCCTCAGCTTCCAGCACCCCACATCCACGCGAGCCCAGCTCCTGCACCTTTGCAGCATCCTTGATGCTGTGCACCTGAGAAAGTGTTTTTTTGCATGCTTGGGAGAGGAAAAAGTTTCTCTGCAAGCTTTCCGGAGTGGGTTGCAGCCTTTTGGGTCAGGTCCACGGCCGTGCCTGGGTTTGTTTGTTTTGCATGCAATGTCCATGTTTTATTTTTATGGTTATTTGTGGACCTGTCGGGTAGCAGCAGCATCTCTGCTTGTGCAGATCGGGGCCAGCAGACGGGGGCTGAGTCCTGCTGGGGGGGACTGTGTGGGTCCCCAGTGGTCAGTGCCCAGAAACCCTCTCCATGCCTCACCAGTGGTGTGAAAACCTCTAAAAATGACCCAGAATGGCATATTTTTAGTGAAAAGAAAACAATGCAGCCCTCT
The DNA here is from genome assembly GCA_013399115.1 of Anseranas semipalmata. Lineage (NCBI taxonomy): Eukaryota > Metazoa > Chordata > Aves > Anseriformes > Anseranatidae > Anseranas > Anseranas semipalmata. Next base: position 1,087,250 of record VXAA01005234.1, on the reverse strand, counting down.
GAAAGGCACTCCTGGGAAAGGTGGGCAGGATTTGGGGAGAAGAGGTGCATTTTGGCCGGGAAGCGGTGGGAGGCGGGTGGTGATGTCCGGCCACGCAAGAGGGGCAAACTCCCCCACCGTGCCACCAGTGGATGGGAATCGGGGGTGATGGGAATCAGGGGATGACAGGGTGGGGGCACCATGGGGGGCACCGACCGGCCTCGGTCACAGGGTGCTGCTTGTCAAGGTGGCCGCGCGCCGCCCTCACCCAGCTCCTTCTCCTCCTGCAGCCCTGACGGTGAAGTTTCTAACCAAGAGGTTCATCAGCGAGTATGATCCGAACTTGGGTAAGGTGCTTCCTCCGAGGTTCTCTCTCTCCTGACTTTCCCCGCACGCCCCCGATGTGCTCCGGCAGAGCATCCTTCCCATCTCCCACATTTCCCACGAATATGGCATTTAAGGGAAAAAAATAGACATGAAAAGCAACGGAAGGGCTGGATTTGACCCAAGCCAGCCTGTAAAAACAGCGGTGAAAGTGGTGCTTGGCCCATGGGCACATCCCACAGGGAACATTGGCTCCTCGCGTCTCCATGCCAGAGGCAAAAACCCCATTTATCCCTGGGGAGCACCCCGTGCCTCCTGCTCGCTCTTTGGGGTGTTTTGCAGGAGAAGGGAACCGGCCGGGAGCGCGGAGGAGCAGGCGTCCCTGGGGGCTGCGCTGTGCAGCGAGCGGGTCTGGGCATTTTTTTCCACTCCGTTTGAGTAATTAATAACTATTTTCCTAGGCCTGACTCCAGTGCGCAATGAAGAACTGTAAATGATTTATCGGGGACATTAGCAAGATATGGACCCTGTCCAGGAACCGACTCCAGCCCCTAATAACTCTTAGGAAAGAAAGAAAAATCCTTTATTCAGATCTTGTGTGCAGTTTCGCAGTGGTTCTGCCGTCCTCCCACAGCAAAACCTTTCTGAAACACATCCACTAAGATCCAGCCAGGAGAAGGCATCTTCCTATCAGGGCACCGCACAGGAGCCCTCCTGGCTTCTAAAGCCCTGCACCCATTTCTAAAGAAAGGAGCGGCTGCTTTTTGCCTGATTTATCAGAAATCAGCCCCGTGTCAAGCCCCCAGCATCTTTATCTTGCCGGGTCGTGGCATTTAGATAAGGGCTGAGCCAGGGCGCAGCAGCGATGGCCGTGCCGGGTTCCTTCCCGTCCCTGCAGGAGCCCTTGGAGGGGACAGGGTGTGATCAGCCCCTGCTGGCAAACCTATGCAGATTCTGGGGGGAATCTCATGGGGGTGAACCCTGGAGGGGCCTGAGAGCATCAGGGAGGGTTTGTCCGCTGTGGTTCGGAGGGGGTGAGGATGCTGCTGGGGTGAGGCTGGAGGGGGTCCCAATTTCCAGCAAAACACGGGCACAAGGTGCTGAACCATTTTGGTCCCAAGGAGGGAAAAAAAAAATCTCATCCTGCTTTTTGCATGCAGTAGGAAAAAGCTGCTCCCAACCAGGCTTGCCCAGTGGCATCACCACTGTGCCCACCGCCGGCCACCCCAAATAACGTTGTTGTAGGAAGGAGCAAGGCGAGAGGCCCTGGTGGAGGATGCTCCTCACTGGGTGCTGAGCTTTTTCCATGGCATCCCAACCAGCCAGGGCTTTGCTAGGCACTGGGGAGGCACAGCCCGGTCCTCACGGCCACCCTTCCCTTGCAGAGGACACCTACGCCTCGGAGGAGCTGGTGGACCAGCAGCCCGTGCTGCTGAAGGTGATGGACACCGCTGACCAGGTGAGGGGCCGGGCAGCGCTCGTGCCGGAGGCCACGCGATGCCATCGCTCACCCGTTCCTCTCGTCCCCAGGACGGCCCCGTGAACTGCGAGCGCTACCTGCGCTGGGCCAGCGCCTTCCTCGTCGTCTACAGCATCGACAACAGGGAGAGCTTCGAGGGCTGCCGCCGCTACCTCGACGTCCTCGCCCGGCACGCGCGGGGCTGCCAGCACGAGAGCCCTGTGCTCCTGCTGGGCAACAAGCTGGACATGGAGCAGTACAGGTACCCACAACCCCTCTTTTCCTGGTGAGAAATTGCTCACAGACCCCTCCGACTTGGGTGCAAAGCTCAAATTTGATTTTTTTTTTTTTTTTGTGTGGTTATTTGCACCCATGTTGGCATTTGTTGCATCTTCGTGCATATCTGGGAAGGGTTCTGCTGTGGCCCTGCCGCCCACGGGGTGATGCACTTACTTTGAGCCCATCGTTATTTTCAGTGGGATGTTTTTTCGGCTGCATCATAAGGCAGCGTCAGCATCCCGGGAGGGCTTTGTGCTCCAGCTCCTCGCTGGGCGTTGTTCTGGCTGTTTGTGCTGCTCTGGGACAAGCTGAGCTTCTGTTCTGCTGGTCCTTGACTTACACGTGCTGCTGAGCAGTGCCAGCATGGATTTAGCCAGGACACTTCCCCATTCCCAGGAGAAGGTCCTGCTCTTGGGACCTGTCCTGTCCCCTTTCCACGGGGGACATACTGGCCCTGCCATCACCTCCAGCCCCCTGCATCCTCGCTTGGCATGCCTTTTTGTCCCCTGCTTGTCCCAAATCAGGGACCCCTCTCCCCTTCCCGCACCGTCACACCACAAGGACGAGCGCCCCGAGCGAGGCTGCGCCCATCGTCCCCCATCCCCTCCGCAGGCAGGTGACCAAAGCCGAAGGGATGTCCCTGGCCAGCAAATTCGGGTGCCTCTTCTACGAGGTGTCGGCGTGCCAGGACTTCGCGGCGGTGCAGCACGTCTTCCACGAGGCGGTGCGGGAGGTGCGGCGCGAGGCGGAGCGCAGCCTGCCCCTCCGGCCCCTCTTCATCGCCGAGGAGCGGCCCTGCCTGCACGCGGCCGCGCCGGCCGCCCTGGCCACCCGGCACGGGCTGGCCAGCTGCACCCTCAACACCCTCTCCACCGTCAACTACAAGGAGATCCCCTCGGTGGCCCAGGCCAAGCTGGTCACCGTCAAGTCCTCGCGGGCTCAGAGCAAGAGGAAAGCGCCCACGCTCACATTGCTGAAAGGCTTCAAGATATTTTAAGGAGCATCTCCAAGCGAAGGGATGGAGAGATCCCTGTCCCCCGGCTCTGCAAGGGGCTGGGAGCATGGGGAGCAGGGACTTTGTCCCATAGACACGTGCACAGCCCTGCCTGGGTGATGCATCTGCGGATTTGGGCACCTCCCGGAGCCGAGAAGCATCGCCAGGAGGGCGAGGGCTGTCCCCAGGGGCAGCCAGCGGGCTTGGGCGTCTGCGGACGGATGGGGCCGCGCGCTGGCTGGAGGCTGGCGGGCAGAGATGGGGAGCCCAGGAAGGGCGAATTAATCATTAATCGAACGTGGAGGCACCCGTGTTGTTCGTCTGACCGGTCCCCTCACCGAGCAATAAGTAGGAGGAATTTCTTTTTTAATCTGAATGAGAAAGTGGCAGATAATGTTACAGCCCACTAAAGGCCTCAGGTGTCCTAAAACTGATTCCTGTGCATTGAAACAAGTCCTACCAAAATAGCTGTTTTTTTAACCAACTTTTATACAACAGTGTTACTTTCCAAAGAGAGATGCTTTGCAAAGAGAGATGCTTCACTGACACGGACACATTCTTAAAAGCTTTTGTTTAAAAGACTGATGCATTTCCCAAATGTCTTAAATTATTTCATGGCCTCTATGTGTGCCCTGTGAAGGCGTGAAGTGAATGCTAATGTAGAGCACCATGTGCTCTGACCGGGCTCCTCTACCTGAGGCCCAAGCCAAGCCAGGGCCAAGGGCTGTGTGTTTGAGTTCATCTGCTGTATCAGGATAAATGTTCTGCTTCTCCCTGGAGTTGCATGTATCTGCAGAGTAAAATACCCACGTGTATATTTGTACATATATACATATATATATATGACCTTAGTGATATATAGAGAGAGATTCAATAGGGGATTTTGATCAACCACTTTGGAAAATATTTTAATAAAGATGACTTTTGAAAAGAACAAACGCTCCTCTGCTTCAGTGTCAGTGGTTTCCTGAAGGGAGTTGAGGGCGCGCTCCCTGGCTGACCGCGGCGAGAGCCCCCCACCTCCCCTCCCGCCTCGGCTCCCCCCCGCTGGCAGCGCAGGCGGGCGACATCTGAGCGAGGGGGCGAAGCTCGCGGGAGAGAAGCCTGGTGGCAGCTGAGAGCAGCGGGTAAAGATCAGCCAGACGGAGCTGAAACGGGGGAGGCACAGCTTTGCCTCTGAGTCCAGAGCCACTTCTGCTGCTCTGCTGCTTTCCTTTTTTTTTTCTTTTTGTTTTCCCAGGCTAAACTGCATTTTTAAACTTCCCGATCTTCAATCAGCACGAATTGAGACATTCCAATGCATTCCTTTGGGCCTAAATGGTTTGACTTCAGCCGCTGTTACACAGCATCCTCTGACCTCTCTTTGTACAGAGTAGTGACGGTCCCATCCTTCCACTGAACCAGCACCTCTCCTGCTCTCTCATCCTGTAGCACCGGCTCCTGCTTTCGCGAGCTGGTCGGGCTGTATTCCTGCGCCGGTATCAGGGCTTGCTTGGCTTCCAGCTCAGCTTGCTGGGCAGCTTGCACTGCTTCTTTATACATGTGGATCTTCCTTTTCCTGCAGAAAAGGCATAAAAAGGAAATAAGGAGTGAACCAGCGAGCCCGGCCCACATTTGGGGCACGTGCCTACCCAAGGTGACTGTTATATCCATCTCTTTGCACACTCAGCCCTGGGAGCACATTAGCTGCTTACAGGAAACACTGCCAGCCGCACTGTGTCATGTAAGTGGTCTAAAGTGTTTGAGTACACACAGCCACAGTGTTTACACTTGGAGAACACGCAGCACACCACGCTGCTTAAAGCAAGGCAGTAACACCCAGCAACCCATCATTAAGATGAGAGAAAGGCAGGGCAGACTTGCGACATCTCTTTTAGTCATTTCAAGATGAAAGCTCTGACCCAGAGGTATGTTTTCTCGCTCTAGAAGGCAGCAAGTTACTCCTCAGCTGCAGGGCTGCTGTGCAGCAGGATGGCCCAGGGAAACACTTTGGGAACACAGATGGCTGCGGAGTCCCACTCAAGTCCCCGTGTGCCCCTGTACTTATGGGAGGGCACATCACATACACACATTTAATGGCATTTTCCTCCCAACACCTCTCTTGGGCTGGCCAGTGCTTTTGCAGATGCATTACTGGTGAGGACCCAGGGCATGGAGAAGTGAAGTGGCTTGTTCTGAGTGACACACACAGAGAGCAGGGAGGCAGGCAAGGTTTTACAATGAAGCAGGGGTCAAAGGGAGTTTGTCTTTGCTCTTCTCCCCATCCCTCAGTGCTTGTTCCTGCCCTGCCAAACCCACATGTCCATCTGTTTGAGGTTCTTAGTGCACCACCACAGCCCAAACAACCCCCACATTTTCCTGACTCACCTGTTTCGTGTAATGTTAATGGCCAGGAGGAGAAAACCCAAAATCGTGATGACAAAGGAAAGCGCAAGGATAGAGTAATTCCATGTTGACGCTGGGGGAAAGCACAGAGAAGCAGCATTAGAATGCATGGAGCAGTGGTCTGCAGAGAGCAGCCAGGCATTTTCCGAGTGAATGCATCTGCCTCACACGGCTTTTCCACCTTGTCTGAAAGCTGTGAGAGGCTGTGCCCAAGGGTGGGAGCAAGGCTGAGAGCTGCAGCATGCCACCATGAGCACTGCTGGAAGGGCCTCTCCTCACCACTGCCACATGCAGGCAGGTGGATTTTGCCCCAGAACACTGGCTGGGGTGTGCAGCGCAGATGGCAGCAGATGCTCCGTCCTTGAGTTTTGTGGCTTTGAAGTTGATCCTCAGGGCGCTGACCTGCTCATATTGATCTGTTCCCTCCACCCGGCCAAAATCACTGGTGACCCCAGACCTTTGCTCTCTTGGCAGAATACGCCTGGAAAGAGACTGAAGCCCTCTCTGGGAGAAGACCCTACCACAGCAAAGCCTCATGCCTGACTTCACACGTGGCCTGCTTCTTCTGGAGGTGAGACTGTGGGTTTATATATCTGGGGTAAATAACCTCCTCAGATAATTCCCTCGGGCATCTCCATTAGGCAGGAGGGTTCACAGCCAAGGACTGTGTATTTCTACTTTGACTCTCAACCCAGGAACATCAATGGGACTTACGGTCTTCTCTGCGGAAGAACCACAGCAGCTCCTTCAGCTTTTCTGGATCCACACCCAGCACAAGGGTGGTGTTGTATGCTGTGTGGTCATACACATGCGTGCTGGTAAGGGCTGCAGGGAAGTAGCTGTCTTGCACTGCCTTGGCTGTGGAGGAAAAGAACAGAAAGATACAACGATCTTTCACTGCAATACTTCAGGCCAGAAATGGCCTTTCCCTCGGCTCGCGCGGTTGCTCACTACATCTCTCCAAGTGCACAGCCTCATTTCATATACTCAGAAAGTGGAGGGTATCTTTGGCTGATGTGTTTCTGCAGATCCCACTATGGTAGGCATCCAGGCCTGGAAAGACCCCAGGACACTGACTGTGCCTGCCCACGCTCCCCGGCAGTGCATGTGCACGTGTACCACAGGGACCCGGTGGGCAGCGCTTACCTGCTTTCTCCTCGCACACACTCCTCCCTGTGACACCTTGCCACTGAGCCTTGAGGCCTCTCACGTTATCGAGAGCGACTCCTTTCCTGCTTGCCACCAGGTAGCCCTGGCTGCTGCCCAGAGGAGAGAGCAATGAATTTGAGCAGTCCCAGCCCCTGTAGCCTGTGCCGTCACAGGGACTTGTCTGCACTCTGTCGGCCTCCACCACAGAGAGGCAGCTCTGTGTGCCGTGATTCATCAAAAAATAACCCTGCCAAGACCAGTCCTGGAAATCTGATGCTGGATTACAGTCCTCCAGCTGTAAATTCCCATCAGTTGGGTTGGCTTGTAAACACAGCTTGACTTTAGCATTCTTCATCAGAAAAGCTTCAGCGTCTGCAAAGAAACCAGAATATGAGCGTGTCACCTCTGTGACACTCAGGTGTCTTCCCTGGTGTCAAAGAGGTTGCAATACTGCTGTGAGCAAAGGCTTAGGGTGCAACTTTCCTCATGGTTGAGTCAGGCTGCTGCCAGTGTATACTGAGGAGAAGGGGTCTATGTCTTGGAGAGGAAGGCCCATGTATGCATGCCTCTGCCATAATACTACTTGTACATTTGCACACTCAAGCAGGTGTTTGCCCTCAGCCAGCGAGGCATTCATAAGGTCATATAACAATGCAGGAAACTCTTGCCTGTGTACCTCCAGCTCCTGTGAACCTGCCCTGCACACAATGTCGTTTTGTAACCCCTGCTGAGCCCAGACTGGTTGATAGTCTGTGAAGAAGCACAGTCTTGGCATATGTAACTTACTTCACCCCCACTGTTGTCGTCTAAGCCAGGACTTTACCTTGCAGCAGGAAAAATGGGATTATCCAGAGTATCTTCATATTTTTATGTGCAGCTCGGATGGATCACGACTTCACCAGTGTTCCTTCAGTGTGCGGATACCTGGGAAAGAGAGAGAGGTGAGAGGTGAGGGATAACCTCGCAGTATCTTCTGGTAGCTCGCGCTGTGCAGTGCCATGGGTTTTATCAGCAGGAGCTCTGGAAGTTATATGAGTTACCATGCAGAGGGAGTGGAGAGAGTGGGCCAGCATGCTCCTCTGCTGGTGTCTACAGAAGATGAGATAAAAGTACAACTGGAAGTGATGATCTTTTAAACAACCCTGTGCTCATGCTGATTCCCCTCCCTGCTTCAGCTTTGTATTCAGAGAGGGGGCCTGATGTACCTGTGCAGCTGTGGTATCTCTTTTCTTCTGTGGACGCGAGTCTGAGCTGCCAGCATGGGGAGCAGACACATACATTGACTCTGGGAGCCATCGAGGCGATAGCAGAGTGGGTCTGGCACAGGGCCTGGGGTGGGACCCCTCGCCTGGGTGACCCTGTACAGATGGGAGCTTAGATGCCAGAGCCAGCCCCTCCGCAGATAACCTGGCTTCTTCCTTGCTCGCCTGTCATGATCCTAGAGAATATGTATTTTGTGAACAGTGGTGATCTGCTGACAACCCGGGGATGGCAGAATAAGGGTGTGGAGATGAGAAAGCAGAGGGCTCAGCTCCAAGAGGAGGGATAGCCGGCTTGCCGTTGAGGCAAAGGTATCTCCCGTCCCTCAGGGAAGCAGAAAGCTCCTCCTTGACCTTCAGTCCCTCATTTGTCAATGGCATCAATCCAGGTTTTACAGCTAGCTGCTTGTCCAACTCAATTCTTCAGCCTCCTTTGGAGGGACCTGATCTGAGCAGAGGGCTTTCCAGTCTCCCTGTCCCTGTCCCCACAGCCTGACTGTGTCTCCACTGCCCTCCCAGTTCATGATGCAGGCAAGGCCGAGTGAGCTCGGGCAGTTATGTCCACATTGCCTGTAAAAGAACAGCTTGAGCATAGGCATTTTGACACCTGAACCTCTCTACGTGGCTACCCAGCTGGCTTGTCCCCAAGCTGAGATACATGTGGGCAGAAGAGGCTTGAGCATGGGCTCACAGCAGGGGCTAGCACTAACACGGATGCTGCCTGGAGGACTGACTGCCAAGGGAAGGAATGGGGTCAGAGGCAAGGAAAATCGTTCACTGCAAGTTACCTTGAGACCGTAAGGTTGGATCTATCCAGCCCACTGCTCAGCCACGAGAGAGCAGAGATGCTGTCACTGCTCACTGGCCTCATCTGAACCATCACCCCCTCGTAGGTGAATGACACACTGGCCCCACAGGCGATTAATTATTATATGAAGACCAAGACTTCAGTGACTGCCTGATACTCACAACTTTTATTCGCATTCGTAGCATGGCCTGGCACAGTCTGAAACTGTTCCCTGGAAATCGCTCACGAGCATGTTCCACGGCGCCAGGCGTGTCAATAACGCCCCTGCTGACTCCTCAGGCAAGCGTTTGTCCTATCGGTTATAGACCTAATGATTGCTACTATTTCCACCCCCCATTCTCAATGTCTTCACAATTCAAAGTTCACATTTTATAGCCAACCAGGCATGCAGGCTTGCTCCCTGCTGCCAGAAAACTGCCTGTTAGCGATGCTTTGAGGACAGGACTCTGAAATATCTCACGTGGTCCACTTTGACTCTGTATTTCAGAAAGTACGAATAAAGCTGCTCCCTGCAGTTGGGTATGCCAATTGCCTTACAGTCCAGGTAAGTTTTAGCTATTCACATGGATCACTCCCCAGAAAGGAGGAAATAAAGTACTAGTGCCAGTGAAACCAACTTACAAGTCTGCTACACCCTAATAAGAAGTGCTACTTGAATGTGTTAAATCTTGCTGTGCAAGCCTTCTGTCTAATCATTTGCTCGAGCAGGAACATTTGACATGCATGTTGCTCATTTTCTCCTAAGGTGTTTCATAACTTGCAAGCCACCTCCTAGCATCTGCACTGATGCTGTCATGCACAGCAGGGACACACTAGAAGAGTGCTAAAAGTAGCCTCTCAGGAACAATACAGTAGCAGAATGGATATTTATCTTGTATTAACAGGACATGTAGGTAAAAGCCTTTAAAGGAAACCCGTTTTTGTAAGGATCTTTGACATCCACACTGAACTGACTGAACTAGTTTGGAAGTTTCATTCACCAAAGCTACAAAACAAAGTGCTTGACCTGTGGGATCCAGAACACTGCCTGCACCACCAGTTTGCCCAGTGAGGACCAGGTAACAGTGAGCCCCACAACAGGGCTGGACACACTCTGGAGAGTTTGGATTTTCTGAAGTCATCTCCAGCTAGCTGCTCTGCTCTGCTCTGCCTTCCATACCCCAGCTTGGGTGAGCGCTGCTCCACCATACAAGGTGAGAGAGCATGGGGGATGCCTTCTCCATTGCTCCCCTGCCCTTGTGTCTCAGCAGTCACTCTGGCTGCTGTTGGATGGGGACAAACGCTTAGATTCAGGCCTTAGATGACCCTAAGCTGTCAGCTTTGGTCTCTCAGCCCTCTGAAGACAGAGTTTGCTTCCCAGCTTGGGTACAGCATGGGGAACTCAAGTGAGAGAGAGTTCATGCATTTTAGGCATTTATGGAAGGAGATGGAAGGAACAAACAGGCCAGCACCTCTCAAGGAAACATTTTGCCTGTGCTATTTTGAGTTTATATTCATGCCTGAACAATTTCATCTTTTTTTTTTTTTTTTCATTTTGCAAATGGCATTTTCACTTTGAAAGCTGCAAAATTTGTATGCTGCATGTACTCCATGAGCAGAGTCACTCGCCAATGTCCTCCCAAATCTTCTTGTTCAAAACCAGGATCTGTGGAATTTGGTGGCATCCTATGATACCTCAAGAAAATACAGAAAAATGGCAAGTGACTGCTCCTTGTTCCACAGATTGAACTCAGCACTTCAATGGTAAAATCCTTCCTCATGACAGGAAGCCTCAGAGATACAAGACCCACCACATGAACTAGGCAGAGCTGAGGGCCTGGCGCTCTAGGGGCTGGTGTAACCCAGCAAGGGGCCTGTCCTGTGAGGGGACAAGCATGTCCCCAGCTGCATGTGGACTCCTTCCAGCCAGGGCATAGCACACGGTGCTGTGAAACCACCATGTGCTTTGTATGTTATTTTTTATCAGGTCTAATACTTAGGTTGCTTACCAAGCCAGATGTTGCCCTCACCCTGCAAATGAGAAGTCTTGAGAGACTTACTATATTGATATAAGATGGAAAAAAAATCTTCTGAAAAGACCATCAAGTACAGCCTCTGGTAAGATGATAATGTCCTGCTGGTCCTCCTACTCAATACTCACTACAAGTATGGGACAATGTGTTTATAGTGTCCCAGTCTTTGTAAATTAGTTTCCTCTTATCATCCAGACTGTCTCTCTGGTGGTTGTCTTAACTGATTGGGTTCAAACATGTCAGTTATTCCAAATACATTATCCAACTGGGATGCCCTGTCTTTGGGATTCATACAGGATATACCATGTCACACCACGGAGATACAAATGGATGGGTTTGTATATATAAAGGTACACTGAGGACTGAGTTCACTTAAAGAACACAAGAAAAACGTGTAGTATTTAAAATATTGAAATAAGAAGGCAGACTGTACTATTTTTCAACCTTTGTAAAGTCAAAAGTTAAAGAGCAAATCTAAGTTATATTGGATATTTTCCTTTGACTGCTTTCCAGGCTGTTTATACGCAGGAGTTATCCCAGCCTGCTTCTTCCTTGCCATTCATTCTCTTCTTAAATAAGTCATGCAGCCTTTGCTTAAAATGTCGAGGACCTCAGCCTTCTAACCAAAATAAATAAATAATTTTTTATTTAACAATAGCTATAAATTAACCCACCAGCTAGCGCACCAGGAATGTCAGTTAATCTCAGCTAACTCACCAGAAACACGCAGTTCCCAGAAGAGAGGAAGCTACATTTCTTCTCTAAGCCCTGCTGTCTGAAGACGTCTCCTCCGAGCACCCGTCAGCGCCTTACTACGGCGACAAGGTTGCCTCCTCTCAGTGTGCTACAAGCCGTGATTCATTCTGCTCCTGAGTCATGTGTGAAGGCTAGTCCAACAGGTGAGGTTTGCTCCAGTCCCTGAAAAAACACACCTCTTTAGTGGGTCCATTTACAGCACAGGGTGAACGACCTTTTCGCAAAGAATGAACCGTAGGAAACTTCCCGTTTATTTGCTCAAGCTATTGGCATAATCAGTATTAAAGAGCACGCCGAGTAAAATGACACTCTAATAAGTTACCCTGGGGTTAAAATAAGTGATACTGTTCATTCTGTCTGGCACAGTCCTCATTGCATAAAGGAAATATGTCCTGACAAAGCAGATATTAGCCTTTTTTTTTTTTTTTTTTTTTCAGTGAGTGGTCATTCTAAGGATCTCAGAGCATCTTAAAGAGTGACTGCTTCTACAGACAAAGCATAAAGCACCCATCAGAGATTGTGCCATCCCTATTACAGGTACTGGGCAACTGAGCTGGCTAAGTCAACAGACTGCTAAGAGGCTTTGCAGCTTGACAAGGCTGATGTGTTGTCTTTCTGTGCCAGTCACATTTGGGAAAGAGGATTCATTTTCAACACAGCCTCAGTGCACTACCTGATCCATGGATGGAGCTGCATTGCAAACCAAGCTGGATACCTCTCAGTGAGGGGCTTTGTGCACACAGCTAGCACTGGTTAACTTACGCTTAATGGGAGATGGGCACAGTCTCCATATGTTCATCCTGTTCTCAGTGTTTTCCAGCTTGAAATAAAGCATCTTTGGCATTGCAGCTGTGTTCCAGAGTGATTAATCTTTTAAATCCCACTCTACATCCGACTCAGGGCTTCCTCTGGCTGCCCCTGTAAAACTTCATCCAGCAGACATGCATACTCCCCAGACGGAGACGTTTCACTGTTCAGCGTCAGCCTGGCAGGGTTTGGGTCAGAGCTCGCACTGAGACGCATCCTCTGGGAAACGAGAGCTCCCTCCTGCTGATGGAGACAGGGCGAGGCGGGACAGCACACCACGCTGTAAATTGTGCTCTCTTTCCTCCTTGTTCCAAATTGGATCATTTAAAAAATGCCATCATACTAGGCGACATGTTTCTACAGCATCCTCGTGAGCCTCCCCATCGCCAGGGAGGGCGTATACGGAAAGGGCAGCAAGCAGTCCCACAAGCTATGCAACCCAACTCTCTCACTCACTGCCTTTGAGAAAGGTGCAAAGAAAATGCCTGGCCAGCGTAATGCAATCTCCGAGTAGAAGAGTGGAGAAGCTAACCATGGAAAAGAGGGGGCTGGACCAGGAGAGGACTGCAAAACCCCAGAAGCTCCCTTTTCATCCCAGGTTCCTACATAGCTTGACTTATGCATCTATATTTTAATTTAAAAAAAGAAAAAAAAAAGTTGTTCTTTTTTTTTTAAACCTGTTTGGAAGCTGGGCACGATGGTGTATCCCACATTTCCCTCACCTGAAGCCTCTGAAACTATGTGCAGAAACCTGATCAGCAGAGACAGAGTGCCTGCAGCCCCTGGGAAGACAGGGGCAGCTTCAGCAGCTCCGCAGCGGCGGTCTGGGCCCTGTCCTGCCTCCGTGATGTTTGCAGAACAGGTGTCTGACGCTCCTCTTGTGCGGGAGACCCTTGATGCCCTACTGCACTGCTTCCAAATCCAACAGCCCTGGTCAAAGGATGGGCCGCCTCTGCTCGGCTGCCCCTCTTCTCCTGGGTGGGGAGGCATGGGGTGGTGAAAAGGATCAGTGCACCAGCAAAGCAGTTCCTATTTCACCCCCCATTTCCCCAGAATACTGTCAGGATGCAGGTATGTGGCCGAGATGCCTTTAGGACTCAGCATGATGCACATGGAAGTAAAACCAGTTTCCTGCTGGTTACAGTGGGCACTTGTTCCCAGTAATCCTCTCCTTCTCCAGAGGACAGTGAAGGCGCTCAGAAGCAATCTCTTCAGCAACCGCTGTGCGTGTTTTATTTCATGCTTCCCTTGACAACACTGGCACTCCTTAATGAGAGATATCTCTTTACTTCTTGGAGACACTTTCAGTGTCTTTGGCTAGGAAGCAAAGTGTAGATAGGACGTTGATTTGTGTTCTGCTTCCTCCTCAGATTTGTCTTCACTGCTCAGAGGAAGAACTCTTCTGACCTTGACGTTTTAATTTTTCTTATCTTTTTTGATCCCTTCTGTGTCTTTGACCCGAAATGCCTGGTTACAGAATAACTAAACATTCTTCTTTTTTTTTTTTCCCCCGTGTACAAAAGCAGAGTTCAAAACAAGCAGGAAAGCTTTTTTTTTTTTTTTTTTTTTTTGTGTGTGTGTGTGTGTGTGAAACTGTAAAAAATTTACGTCCAGACAGATCTTCAGTGAAATTTCATGTCCACTATGGACAAGGCATAATACTAAACAATAGACTGAATTATACAGTTGTATCAGAGCTGAGGATGGATTACTCAGGAGTAAGTATATTGGAGTGAATTTAAGTCTACTTCATAAATGTAATGCAAATGAAACATTAATTATTTCATAAGTCTGGCAAAAACTCAGCATGGACTTTCAGTGTTTCCAGGAGCCTCAGCACTGACAGAACTGAGAACACCTCTCCAAGGCTTAAGTTCACTTCACTTCTGTTTAGATAGAAGGCAAGGCTCCTTACACAGTGCAGATGTGCCACCGGCACTTTCAGTGCATCCTGTGCCAGGATCCAACAGCAAGAAACACTGAGCAGCACTTGAGTGCTGGGTTTGAACTGCCAGCTTTTGGACAGTGCTTGGGCCATCCAAACACGTGCTGTGTGTTCCTGGCCGTTCTGAAGGTCACAAAGTGTTGGTGATAAATCCAGGGTTTCACCCAAGATCTCAGGGAGCTGATATTCTCCTGCACGACACAGAACATTTTCTTCGTTTTAGTCCATGCTAGAGCTTAACGCTAGTGATGAGAACAAGTGATGCCCTCCCGGCTGATCAGCCTGTGCTTCAGGGCTAAGCTGGCTGCTGCATGGCTAGTCACGTCCATGAGCCAATTCTTCTCTGAATTGCTCTGTCTGTTTTTGGAAACCATGAATATTTTCAGCATCTGAGATAATTATGTGGTCAAATTACACACTGTGTGAAACACTACTTCCTCTCTTGTGGAGCCTGATACCAGTAAGTGCCTGATAATACTTTTTGGAATCTTTTAGTTTTGTGCAACAACTAATTGTTCCTTGTTTACCAGCTTCATATTATTAATGATCAGACAGGCTGCTAGCCTGCCCTTCTCCCCACATCTGTTTTCCAAGCAGAAGTATGCTCGTTGCTGTAATCTCTTCTTGAACAGAAGCCATTCCTTCATCCTTGTTACCCTCTTGTTTATCTTTTTTCTTTTTTTTTTTCCAAATCTATTTTTTACTATATCCTTTCATCTGTACACCCTGACATGAACTGGCTGGAATTGCACAGGGCAGCCTGGATATGACTAAACTGAGGATTTTCATGGGGCTCCATAAGTAATAAGGAATTAAGCTTTCTGGAGCAATTGATTTTTATGCATTGATGCTCAAATAGGAAATGAACTTGGTATTTGGTATTCTCCTTTTCTCGGGGTGTAGTGACATAACTGCCACCGTTAGGATTGCTTGACTGTTTTATTACCTTTCTCATTTACACTTTCTCATTACTTCTCCTGTGTTTCTACCAGTGGAGATGGAAGCATCTTCCATGTCAGAGAGAAAAAAGCCCTAATGATGGCTCATCAGATATGAAAGAGGGAGTGGCATTTAATGGCACAGTGGCACATTTAGTGGCACAGTGGCATTTAATGCGGCATAAAATCTCATGTTCCTTAATGATCCTTCCCTGGCGTATCCTCCTGACATAAACTGTCCTCTTATTTCCACATAATTTACATGTTTTCACTGGCACATATAAAGTGCTCCCAGATTCTCATGTGCTGTTTTAGAGTCTTTGACATTACAATATGTTGTGATTTAGATGTATAGGAAATTGCGTGTGTAATTTACACTAAATGAACATCTACACCAATAACCATCTTCCCATGGGGGAAAAGAATGTTCTCAGCAGAATGATAAAATATTTTGTTTCTTATGTTAGGGGAGAAGACAGTTCTTTAAGTGATTATCCTGACCTCGTGGTTTACAAAAAACATTCTTCAAGTTATAATCACTGTTCAAACAAAGCCATCCGCAGAGCCAGGCACAGAAATTAACTTCCCGAACGCTGCAGCCACCCATCTGCACTGGAGCCAGGGGAGAATCAGCGGCTGCAGTGTCAACCCCCCTCTCTGCCCCGGACATTTCCCTGCGTTATCTCTGCACCGAGGCCAAGCAGCCCCAACATGGCGGCTCCCCCTCAGCTGCCGCGCGGCACCGCC
>VXAA01005234.1:1025770-1071178 GCA_013399115.1 Anseranas semipalmata | reverse complement strand
AGAAGAAGCGTGGACTGCAAGGGGCCGGGGTGTGGGCTGGGGGCGAGGACCGCGATGATTGGTGAAGGGGCCTGGGATCGAAAGGGGATGCCAGGGAAGGTGAGGGGTCGGGCGGGAAGGCAGGGTTTAGGAGGCTGGGGACCATCTGGGGAGAGCACTCGAAGAGGCAGGCGCAGTGGAAAGGCAAAGGACCGCAGCAAGGGGTGGGTGTAAGGCAGCCTTTGTGTCTCCTTAGCTCTGCCTGCATGAGTCCTTCAGTGCTTTGTCCACCTCAGGGAGCCCAGCAAGGACTTGCTCGTGTCCAGGTTGGAGGTGGTGACCCTGCCCTCCCGCCTGCCCAGGGACCTGCCTGTGAAGAGCTGTGCCCAGGAGCTCCAGCTGCCTGTTCACGAGTGGCCGCACACGGGGCCTGTGGGGCAGTTTGATGTTGGTGTGGTGGCATCATTTGGACGTCTCCTAAGCGAAGACCTCATTCTTCAGTTCCCATAGTAAGTGAGTTGACAAGACATCTATCACTGCTTCATTAGCAAAGCTGGGTTCTAATTCTGAATGTCGCTGTACTCAGCACCTGTGATTTGTAGCAGGTGAGGTGAACTTCTTCCCTGAGGTCATCTGCTTAGCCCGAGTCCTGCTTCTATCATTGTGAAGTTCTTTGTCATGTTGATGGAGATCTATGCAAATGTTCAGCATAATACGTTTGCCTTTTTTCTTCTCCTCTCCCTTTCTGTATTCACTGAGAAGCTGAAGATAATGTAGTGTGGATTTTCCTTTAAGTGTATATTTAAACCAGTAACATCTCAGAAAGTCTGAGCAGATAATTCCTAAGGTACTTTCAGTGTAATAAACGTTGCACACTCATGTATGTTTCAGTTACTATTCCTATTTTAACTTTAAAATACTTCAATTCAGTGGTGTGCTGAATGTCCATCCCAGCTGTCTTCCGCGATGGCGTGGTCCTGCACCAATAGTCCACACAGTACTTCATGGTGACAAAGTGGCTGGGGTGACAATTATGGAAATAAGACCAAAGAGGTATGTTAGATGTGCTTCCCAAAACAACTCGCTGCTGATGTTCTGATGCTTTTTTGTACAAATTGATTCCTAGTAATCTGCTTCTTTAAATGTGTAGCTAATATTAAAATTACTTTATTTCTGAAATAAGCTAAAGACAAAGTATAATGATATAGAAGTATATTGAAAGTACTTCTCTTTATTGTAGCAGCCTGGGGTACAGTTTTAGTAGTACCTTCAACCTGCTTAGATTATGTTGATGTTGCCAGCAGTAGCAATCCCAACCCTGTTCTCTAATTTTTAGCATTATTACAGGGAGCAGACTCAGAACAAATAGACACACAGCTGGACTGGTAGGTTTGGCTACAGAGAAGAGCGAGGTTTCAGACTTCAGGATTGCCTATAACCTCTGTGAGCGTAAGGGAGAGCGAGAAACTGCCTGTCTAGGGCCGAGAGAGAGATCACCTGTTTTAGCTTTAGCACAAGCTCTGGCTTAAATGGCTTGTGAAAACATGGTATCATAGTTTGATCTTTTCTTTGTTAGATGCTTGTCTGGCAGTAGATCTCAGGAAAGTGTGAAAAATTCCTTTTGAATAATTCAGGTTGTTTCTTCTGAAATCTTGTATTTCTGAACTGCAAATTTTGTATTGTTGAAACTTGAATCTTGCTTGCCAAGATGTATTCAATTTTTTTCCTTGTTTTGCCATGTGAACCAAACATTAAAACTTCAGTTTTCTCACACGATCAAGTAGGCGAACAAAAGGTAATGAGTAACTGAGTTAATGTATTTAATGTATGCTTTTGAGCTGCTAATTAAGTTAAAGAGTTTTTCCTCCTGTAAGCTTGTGTGTTTTCTGCTCTGTAGGTTCGACATAGGTCCAATTATTAAGCAAGAAGAGTTGGCTGTTCCTCCCCACTGTACTACAAAGGAGTTGGAAGTGATATTATCAAAGATGGGTGCAAACATGGTAAAGTCATGCAAGCTAGTGTCACTTCTGATTAATACCTTGCTTTTAATATTTGTAAACTATTCTTGTTAACCTTGCTGAGTTGACTGCAATTGTTAGGAAGAGAGTGATCTGAAAGTTAGTGTTTGTGAGCATTTTCTCTTACTGAGAGGAAAGCTAAGTGGTATGTGATAAGCCGTCAGTGTTGGTCCTGTGTGTTGCTGTTCTAATAAGTGAAGAACTCGCATGCTTTGTGTGGAAACAGTGCGGTTGCTTCTTTTATTGAAATGAATATCTGTGTTTTTCATCTTAAGTATCAGCTTTCATCCTGTTTTAGGATTAACATCAGAGTGCTGATCATCCAGGAAAGAATACTTGTTTTTTAATTGTGATTCAGTAGGAAGAATGCCTTTACTGTGTTTGTGTATATGATATAAGTCTTCTGAATATAGTGACCCAGTTTTCTTTAGAAATTTTTCTTTAGCTTATGAGAAAGTTTCGCTCATGAAAAATTAAGTACTGAATTTGTATGTCTTGGATTTACTGTTACTGTCAGTAAATTCACTTAGATTTGCTAATGTTCTGTACAAAAAAATTATTTTGCAGTTGCTGTCAGTTTTGAAAAACTTGCCTGAAAGTTTAGAAAATAAAAAAGAGCAACCAAAAGAAGGAGTAACATTTGGTAGGTACACATTTTATGTAATGCAACTTGTTCATTTTTTCTTTTATTAGCTGAAGAACTGATTATTCCTACCGTGCTGGGTTTTACTTGTTTATATGCCTTTCTCAATATGGTCTCCCCACTGCTGCCTCTGGCTTAAAGTCAGAGCGGAAAAGCTTCAGAATTTTTCTTCAAATTTGCTACATTTTTTTCCCCAGAAATTTCATGTGCACTATCAAAATCTCTAGCAAAGTCACAAAATCGGAGCTGATTTGTCGTTATTCATGTTTGTAACGCTAACAAAAGTGCTCGGTTGTGCTTGTAAATATACATTATGAGTTTGCAGTGGGTAATTAAGAGGGCAACTGAGAATAAAGGATAAGTAAGCCAACTTGAGTCTTTTTTTAGACAACAAATGGAGAAAAGAACTTGTAAAGTACCTATGGCTAGACTGTGAACCTTCCATTGGTCAGGACAAAATCAGTACAGCTATTTTTGTGCAAAAAGATGCAAAACAAAATACTCTCAATTTCTTCTAGCTCCTAAAATATCAATAAATAAGAGTTGTATAAAATGGGAAGAACAAACGGCCACACAAGTAATTCGGCTGCATCGTGCTATAGGAAGTATGGTAAGAGAGTGGATTTTTTTTTTACCCCTTTTCAGTCCTCCAGCAGATCTAAATTTGTCTTAGTTATTTTAACTAATGCTGAAACTCAAGTTTATTTATCTTAGACTCTAAACACTAGGATCTGTTAAAATTCCAGGGCAGCTTAGTGTTAGAACTGGAGTTAGAGCTGATGAGAATTTTCTTGAACTTGATCCCAAGTCTGAAATTGGTTTGATAGCTTTGTTTTTATTCTTTATCTCTGAGACTTCTACTGATGCATTTGGGAGGGTTTCAGAACACTATAGTGATGTCTTTGCACGACAGTTAAGAGTGCAACTGAACAGCTACTGCAGGTAGTTGCTTAATAAGTTGCTGCATATGCTGATAGTTTGTCAATGCGAATAACAACAAGGAAAGCTAGATATACTAAAGAAAGTATCTTATCTGGACATATATCTAAATTTTTCCTCTAATGCTGTTATCAGAGATCTTGCACAAGAGGGGGGGAAAAAATAGTTGCCTAGAAATCATGAAAATAGTCTGTGTCATTTGCTTCTGTTTCCAGTTTCCTTTGCAGACGCTCTGGAAGGGTAGTACTGTTAAACTTCTGGATTTTGTGGAAGTGGATAATATCCCTGGTTTTGCTGGTATGTATTCTTAAGTTAATCCATTAAGTTAAATTTCCGTGTCTTTATAAGCATTAACGTGAAGATTGTACGCAATTGTACTAAACAAGTACTGCTTTCTGAAACTCCAGCAGAACCAAGTCAGTCTCACATATGCTCAGATTCCAGTAAGTTTCTGAGCCCAAAGATGAGCATAAGATGAATTTTAAGGACATTCCTGCTTTGTGATGAATTTGAGAGAACAGCAGGCATAGTCCTGTGAACCCTGAGATTTGAGGATTTTAATCCTATAATGAGTTGACAGATCCTCTTCTAATGCCATTGTCTGTGGATCTCTTGGCTATCCCTGTGTGTACTATCGCTTAAACCATTTTCTGTAGTCACCTCTGAGTTTGAGAGCTTTGTGTGTTCTAAGTGCTGTACCAAAGCACACAGGACTTAATGGCTGCTTGTGGACGAGATAGGAAGCATTGCTTGGGAGTGACTGTTCTGATTCTCTCCTGATCATTTCTGTATGATAAAACACAGAATACAATAAAATATTTTTGAGCAAAATAGTAATTCCAGGTAATTCTACTTCAGAGACATAAAGATTTCAAACTTTTTATTTGTTTACATAAAAATGCAAGACAATCTTGCTTTGCTTTCAGATCAAGTATTAAATGACCATGGAGCTGTTCCTGGTTCACTACTATACCATAAAGCATCCCAAACACTGATAGCTCGTTGCAAGGTAGGCTTCTGTTTTTTTTTTTTTTCATATGAGGTTTTTAATATCTTTGTGTTGCTTAGCTTTATTTTAATTGTCCATCGTTATTCACTGAACTAGTTTAGATTAGCATCAGTCTTTTTATTCAATACCTCAAAGAACTTTTAATTTCCACGAACAGGCTTTTTGTTTGCAAGTGAGGATTTTGACTCGTAATGTAAACTTGATGGCATTAAATAAAATGAGTTCTGTAAGTCAACCTAGTAAGAGCTAAAGGTCATCATATTTAAAACATGGAAAAAGCTTCCTGCCAGTTTTTTGTTTTTATTTTTAGGAAGGCTGGGTTGGAATCAAAACAGTCGTATTGAAGAAGAAGCTTACAGCAGTTGACTTCTACAATGGGTATATGCACTCTTGGTTCCAGCAGAACTCAAGAACAGTTCATCAGGAATGCAGATTTCAAACACTCAAACTTAGCACGGTGAAAAAGACTCTCAAAGAGAGGGAAATATTGGTGCAGGATATAAAACGATAGATGTATTTTAAAATGTGGAAAAAGATGTCTATAAGTTGAGTCATATAAAATATTTTGATGCTCAACTATAACATTTAACTTGCTTAAGGGTTTTGCTCCCCGGAATGTTTGACATGAGTATCATCTGCATATTTTCATCATGGTGCTGATGATGCTTCTTATTCCCCATTAAGGAAGGATCTCTGTGAATGCTGAAGACAGTAAATAAATTCCTGTTTCTGCTGTTGGGTAATAAATTTATTTATTTCAATTTATTTTTGAGGACTTTCAGTATAACTTTCTTCAAGCATAAGCTGTGTACAGTTACTGTAATCTAGAAATACTAAAATCCCTCGCTTCTCTGTAGTTCACTCTGTAGTTCATACATAGTTTCACAAAAGCAAGATTCTAAGGACAGAAGCCTGTTTCATTGCTAAATCATTTGTCAAATATCTTCACCTCTGATAGGATTTCTTGCAAGAGAGTATCCATGCAGTGTTTTTGCAATACTTATCTATGGAATATTTTCTAGTGAAATTAACAGATGCAATTTGTCTAGGATATCTGCTCTACCTCAAAGCTTAATGCTCACTGACAGTTTGATTTTCTTGTGGATTCTTAAACTTTGCCTTTGTGTCCCCACATTGAGATGAATAACTTACGCTTTAAGTAAGAGTATCTGGAGAATCTTCAACTGTCCGTGATAGTTTTTTTTTATACTTAACTACTCTTAACATAAAAAGTCCTGTACTTTGTCTGCAGTTTCTTGATAAATTACCATGCTTGGAGCTGTGTAGAGTTGGTCATATGTCTCTGTCAGTTCTGTTTGCTAGGTGGGGTTTTCTGAGCAGTCTGATGTTCCATATGATCAGCTGTTCCTTTTTTATTTACTATTCTTGGTAATTTATATATTTTCTTCTTCCTTATATATTCTCTATCAACAGTAATGTTTCTTGATGACAAACAACATTCTGGTCTTTGATGAAAATATTGAATAATTTGAAGTTTCGTGTTGATGCTGTTTCTAATCTATACATTCCTTAGTGTCACTTACCTTGTTCAGTAGACATTTGTCTTTGATATCTTTAGTTTTCTGATCCATTTCTTACCTTTCATATTTAGTTATACAGAATATATTGCATTTAGTTAATGTGTGTGACATCCATCCAAGAAATTCATGCTCTGCTGTCATACCTTCTCTCTGACAACAATTCCTCATTGGGTAAAATTTCTTTTCTAATGTGAGCTTTTCCCCAGACTGCCTTTGGTTACTGGCAGATATAAGAAGGGACATTTCATGTGAAGAACTCAGAAACAGACAACTCCTTGTTCTTACATTTTTTACTGTCTTAGAAGTAATGTAACACTGTGAGGAGAACAACAAAATAAAGACGAGACACATCTTAAGAGCCGCTTTTGCATTATTTGCTCAATTTATTCCGTCTTTTTTCTGAATACTGCTGAAGTAAAAGCAGGGTCACTGGAGCTGTTCAGACTTAGGGATGCACTGTCCTCTTTGCTTCATATTTACAGCATTATCATAGAAATTTTGTAAGCCTAAAAAGAAAAAAAAAAATTGCAGGACACATCCTCTTCTGCATGTCCTTCTGGCTATTTAGACTTTTCTGAGGACTCATGTCTTTTCAAGCAGTCATGTCTGAAAGTTAAAGCTAAAGTCATGCGTTGAATTCATGAGACTTGCATCAAGGTGACAGGAGCTTGACATGCTTGAGTGTGACTCACTGAATGAAAGAAAGCAAAATCTTTAAAAAAAAAAAAAAAAAGTGTTATATAACATGGATTAAAATGTTTCTGAAGAAGCATCTGTTAAAGCAGATGCTGCAGTATTTTTCTTTCATTGCAATTGGTCCAACAATAAATCTGCCTCTGACAGGTTTTCTGGAACACGTGATCCTCCAAGAAATCAAGGCCCATGAGTGCGAGTCAAAAGCTGGAAACAGCAGTAAGGTGGAAGCTGGGCTTCTGTGGAGAATTCCCTTTGTCTCTGACTTCAGACCCAAGGGTGCTACGTGTGCTGCAGAAACTTTGAAACTTTTGAGAAAATCCTTTGGAAGTTCTTGTAACTTAGGGTCCTTTGCTTTTTTTTTTTGATCCTGCTCTAGTATCATATTAGCAAAGAACTGTATCTGTATCCTAGTGTGGGTCCGAAGAAAGATCCTCTGAAATTACTTCAGGATTTACCAGAAATGCCATTCCACTCTTCTGCTATGTTTAAATTACAAAGAGAGCAAAACCCTTTGATTGTAGTTTGCACAGTGTATCCTTGCATGCATTTTCAAAATGTCATGGAGCAAAGCAATGTTATTGCTGGGTGGCATTAATGCCAATAGCTGGAATATCAACTTCCAACTAGCAGCGTCTGTATTAAATGTTAGCATCAGGGATAATCTGTAGGGCAATTTGTATGTCTCTCACTGACAGATTTAGATTATGCCTTGTGTGAGATCTGTTGCTGTTGGTCACTGGTGGCAGGTGGTGACTTCAGTTCTAAAGCATATGGTAACAGTGAAGAGTTTGCCTGTGTCTTTCAGGGAGTTTAGGGTGGCATGCGCTCAGAAACCCAGTAGATGGTGCTCACTGCATCTCTTAGGGGAAAAACAAGGTCAGCTGGGCAGAAGATCTTGAAAAATCTGGTTCAGAATGTCTTCAGTCGTTTAATGTCTAAACCGTGTTGTAGCCAGGATATCTATAGCTTTTTAAATTAATCTTCTCAGAATTCCTTTCTATACAAGAGGTTTTCAAAGATTAGACAATTCTTTGTAGCTTAGCAGTTAATTGTCCTAGCTCTGAATGTGCACAACTTTACCCCAGTTGTTTTATGGAGGAAAAGAGGTTAAGATTAATTTATTTTTTATGGAGGAAATCTATGACATGCTATTTTTGATATGGTAAAGAAGCTTTAAAGGGAATTGGTGTTCCCCAGGCAGCTGTTAGCCAAAATGTCTCTCTGAAAATTTTGCCTTCACCTAGCTCCGTAGGGATTTAACCCAGTAGGTAATGAAAATCTGATTATTTTTGCAGAATAGACAAAACAAAAATGGGGCATTCACTGATGAGGTGTGGAATAGCATGTCAGGGTTGACTCTGGAACATAGGCATGGTGATTCAATCCCCAGGACCACGGCTGAGGTCAAGCACAGCCACCCTAGCAATTGGAAAGTGATACTAATGAAATAAAACAGCTGTCCTCCTCTTGGAGAGAGGAAACATAGCAGAGGTATTCATAGACCCAACATCCGCTACGGCTCAGTTTAAGATCACTGAAGCCAAATTACTGGTAGAACTGCAAAACTGTTGGATACCAGAAGGGCTTTGGTGTTGGATAGGGATGATTTCATCTTGAATTTCAAGTAAATGTTAGAGGGAGTGATGTTTCCTAGTATGCGGATGACTAGCAATTGGATGCATCTGTTCTATAATCAAACCCTACTACTCCCCCTGCTTCCTAGGAAACATCTTTATTGCTGTTTTCTGCTGAATAAATTTCAAATAAAAAGTTTAGGTGATTAATCAAAGGAATACTTGAGACTTTTAAACTAGTTTTTTTTTAAATCCATGAATAATATGAAGATTGGGGCTAGATGAGAGTATCTCTTCTTGTGTTTATCCTAACTGCTGACAGCCTGATAGCTTTTGGGAGGCAGTATTTTCTCTTTCTTAAAAACAAGAGGAGGGATAGGTCATCAGGGTTGGAAACCAAGTGACCTTAATGGAGGTTTCTTTGCCATTAGCCCCAAACCTACCGATGTTTAGGAGCCAGGTTTCCTGCTTCAGACTGTTTCTCAAGGTTGGTGGTCTGAAAGTTAATGCAGAGGGAGGAGCTGAGTCACAGCCTTCCTGCATTCCTGGAGCTGATGCTCTCCTTTGATATGTGGGAGTGTGTGTTAGGTTTCAGGTTGCAGAAAGGACGCTGTGGTACACTGACCATAAACACAAGCACTAAGGAGCTGGAAGTCAGAACTGACACTGGACTATAGCATGAAACTTGTGTGAGAGGTGGACATTAGGACCTATTGTAGTTTTTCTCCTAGATAAACTTTCTTGATGTGTTTGGCATGGTGGTTTATCAGTGGTGAAGAAGTGTTAGCACTGAGTGGTGGTTTTTGGCTGGTTTTCTGTTAATAGTGCTTCAGCGCCTACGTTTGAAACCTCTCTGTCTTGCTTTGTATCCAATGAACTCTGCCAGCAGCCTCCTCTGAGAGCTCAGGGATTCGGTGAGTGCAGAGATAAGTTTGTTCCTCCAAGTCAGAGTTAAGCTGCAGTGGGGGACAGTTTGGGGAAACTTGGAGAGCTTCTTGCTGTTTCATGGATAGGCAGAATTTCAGGATGTAGGGCTGTGACCATTTAATTGCTGTTAAACAGAAATTTTTCCCCAAAAGGAAGAGCCCTAAACTCTGCTGTTTGGTTCTGATGAGCACCCTTGCAGCACAGGGATCAGATCCTGAGCCTGCTTTCCTCCATGTAACTCCTGGGTTTGTCTGTAGAAGCCATTTGTGTTACTTCACCCTCAAAGTGATGAAACCAGGGCCAGGATTTGGCTGTCTGTCTGCAGAGGAGGATGGGAGCAGAGAGAAGAGGCATTTCTCTGCGAGTCTGCAATGCAAGCCAGGAGCTCTGTGGGAAGGTCCGAGCTAATGCTCCCCACTGGCTGCCTTGGCCCAAGCTCGCGCCAAGCTCTTGCAGCAGACTAGACACGAAAGAAAACACACGCAGTCTAAATTCATTGGTATGAGAAGGATGTGCCAGAGTATTCCACAGCTCTTCTTTTTCCGTTTCTCTTTTGATAATTGTCAATTTACATAAAAACATGGGTTTTAAAGGGTTTTTTCTTTTTAACCATAGTTCAGGCTGCATTGGCACTCAGTCCTGCACAGATCTGCATTTAATACCCAAGATGCTCCATGTCAGATCTGAGAACCTGTTCCAGAGCTTGCTAAAGGCTATTGAAACATTCCCTATACCCTTCATGAGCTGTAGGTAAGCCACAGAAGAGATCCATATCAGAACTGTCTTCCTATCTGTAGGCGAGGATTGAGTGGTAGGAGAGAGGGAAATCCACACTGGAGCATGTGTTTGAATTCAGTTTTCATTCAGGAGCACTGCCCACCTTTTCGTGATCTCTCGGTGAAGATTTCAGTGTGGAGGCTTACTGGCTTGCCTGCACCCGAAAAATTTATTGACAGGGGTATGTTTGGGTGTAAACAATACTATGTTCTGTGCTGATGAGGTCCTCGATTTGTCTCTAGACGTAGTGGGGGGAGGCCATGGGGGTTTGATAGGGCAGTGTACTTAATAATGGGTCACTGTCTGACCCCTTCTGTGGCCATCTGTGCTTTCAGCTGAGAGCAGCTTCTTGCCCAGCAGTGTCCTCTGCACTGCTGCTGAATGTGGAGGGAAACATATCTCCTCCCTGTCTCTGCACCTCCTCGTCATGCTTCTACATTCCCTCATTTGCTGTCATCCTTAAAGCACTGGTTCCCATCCTTTTTCCCCCCCATCTTGTCCTTCTCTGGGAGCTCCCTTCTTAGTTCATCCCTTGCCTAGACCTGCTGCTCTGCATCTCCCAACACTTGCTGCCTCTCCGCATCTCATGGTTCTGGTGCTGCTTGCGAGTTGGAGACTGATCCCCTGAATTCAGCATGCTGTGGTGAAGCCCTGGACTCAAAGGAGCAGCAGCTACCCACCAAACCACTTTCCCATACCCAGGCTCAGTCTTGCATTGAAAAGCTGTGACCTGTTTGTTGAAAGGAAAGGTGAAATTTTGCAGATTATTATTCTGTCAGCTCTACACATGGTTTATTTACTTGGGCATATCAAACACAGAGGGAATACAGCATTGTCAAAATTACAAAATGACTCTTTTTTTATTAATCTACCTATTGTAGGGCAAGGATTTTCTTCTCAAATAATGCAAGAAGCAAGAGAAAGCTGTAATTTCATCCATGTGGAGCCTACAAATCCACATGGCTTCTCTGTGCTGTCAAGCATGTGAGTTCTTAGAAGTGCAGCTGCCAGTAGTTTAGCTTGAATACAGTCATTCTAAAACAAGCTAGAAATAAATAAGATACTTACATTTCAAGTACAAAACCTTGCAGTTGAATTCAGTATAAGGAAATCAGTTTATTCCTTTTTCATGTTACCAACTACTGTACAGGTACTTGGGCTGGCAAAGTCTGCAGATGCAGAACAGAAGAATGTCTTATGTACATGACTTAAATGAATTGTGTGTTTAGTCTTCTCTTTAGACTATCATGTGAAGCTGTTTAATGTCAGGCAGAAAAAATTTTCGGGGGGATGCTTTTAATAAGGCAGGAACCCGCTACAGCTACTGGCCCCCCAGCTTTGGCCTTGTATCTTTCCTTTCTGATGCAATGTTTTAAAAAAAATAAAATAAAAAAATAAAAAAAATAAGGGCACCTTAATCATGTCTTATCAAATAATGACACCTACCTGCTCTGAATTAAGTTACTTGCAGGTAGATGTTCCTTTCAGATTATATTTAATCAAATGCAAGTGACTTTACCAAGACTCATATATAGCTCTAGTATGCGGAAGGACGTTGACCTCTCATCGGGATCCTGCTTTGGGTGGTTTGGCGGCTTCCCAGCTGCCTCTGGTATGCGGGGCTCTCCCTTGGTGGTACCAGTATGGACTGCTGGCCCGAGTTCCTCTGGGATTCAAATATGCTTTGCTCTGCTGCGCTCCTCTCTGAACAGGTGAAAGTCAAGCCAACACCGATATCGCTCTTCATGATTCTGGAGGTGCCATCTGATGTGCCATCGAAACACCTGCCCAGAGCAATTTCCTTGGCGATCCTTGGGTCCTGGTCAGTGACGGTGTAGATGCCGTAGTTATGCCCCAGTGGGTCAAGAGGCGCCAGCATTGTGTATTCACTGGAATCGTTGTTTGTAGCCATGGGGAGGTGGTTCACCAGGTACTCGTGGAGCATGCTGTTAACGCTCTCGCGGCGGCAGCTGCCTTGTGGGATGACTTTCACAAGCGTGCGGTCCACGCGGTCTTGGTCGTAGAGCATGCCGCTGCACTTGAACTCCAGGCAGGCTGCCGACACATCCCGCCGCTCAGAGTCACGAATGCTGCGGACATCCCTGATGCCATAGAGCTTGCCAATGGTACGTGGATGCGTCCCACCCATGTTACGAGACCTTATGTTCACTTCCTGGGGTCCATTGATTTTTACTTTAATGTAGCAGGCTCTGAATTCCATGGGCTTGGGCCACCATGCCAGGTAGTCATCGGTCCAGCTCATGAGGTCATCTTCGCTGAAGGGAACAGTATTGTAGTCATATCGGTCTCCCTCTATCCTGTAAAACCTGAAGTGAGCGGCGCTGTATGGAGCTTCCTCACATTCTTTTAGGTTTTCATAGGCATAAATAGGGCCATTGTTCTCATCTGCAGAATTTGGACTCGGCTTGGCCATGTTAATACTGAATGCAGTTTTCTTAGTGTTAGAGTCCTCGTGGTCTGTTCTCCTGTAGTTGAGCTTGTTGAGATATGGCTGTGGGACCCCAATAGCATTAGGGTTGAGTTTGGGAGCAGAGGACACAGCTTCAAGTTCTTCGCCCCCCAAGCTTGCCAAGATATAAGCTGTGTAGGCCTCTGGGTTTTGATCGTCACAGAAGGCCGGCACGCAGGCACCGTTGGGACCAGTGACCACGCTGTCGAAACGCCCCCATGCCCTGGGGTTGGAGGAGAATCCTGGTTCTGGCTCTGTGTTTATAACAGAAATCACTACCCCTTGGATCTGCTCACTTGGCAGAAATCTCTCGCTTCTGTATGCTCGGACTTTGACGTAGCACCGTCTGCTCTCTGGGACATCCAAGTTAAAAAGCCGCCTTTCTTTGATCTCCATGTTTCCAACCAAAAAAGTTCTCTGCTCTCTTTTGCGCCGTCTGCTTTTCTCAAGGTTGAAGTCCCCTTCTTCCTCCCATAATCCCGTCTCTGGGTTCAGTGACCAAAGCTTCATCTCTTGCAGGTGTTCGGGCATCTTGATCTGAGCAGTGTCCAAATGAACCTTCACCTCCTCTGCATTAAGAGACTCTATGCCCCGTTCATCAGTGAAGTCCACGGAAAACATGCCGTACGTGCGGAGCGGGAATACATCTCCTTCCTCATCTACAAAGTTCAGGTCACTTTGTGTCACAGCAGCTGTTGAGATGTTTCTTGGGTCTAGAAATGTCACACTGGCTTTCACTTTGCCTCTGTAAAGTTCTCCATTCTTCCTGTAAAATGCATCAGGAGGGATTTCTAATTCAGCAATTGGATCATCATCTTCCATTTCTCCCAAAGAAATCACATTGGTTTCAGTGGACTCCAGTGTAACAGGGGCTTTCTTTCTTAGCAACTTAATCTCATGAAACACAGCACCTCCGTTTTCCTTGAACGGCAGAACTTTTGTTGTATTCACGAACTTCTGCAGCCGATCTACGAAAGTTAGAACCAGTCTCTCGGTATCTGCTGGGATGTGGATGGAGAAGGTTCCCTTGTAGCCGGTCATACTCACTCTCTTGTTCCCCATGTAGATGTGGCCAAACCTCAGTGGCTCACCATTATCTGCTGCTGTGGCTCTGCCTCGAACAGTTATTCTGGTCTCAGTGCATTTTTTGCAGCCACATTCCACAGTGACCTTAGTGGGGAGCGTGTATCCATTGCACGAGATCTCTCTCGTTTCCATCTTGGACACCCCACAGCAGTAGGCAACGGTGTCCTTACACCGGAGCCCTTTATCCAGCTTCCCAGCGCAGGTCTTTGCTGGGCACTTGCCCACATCATAGTAGAATGAATTAGTTGCTTTTTGGAAACAGTCCTGTGGAAGACGGATGAGGTGGCTTTGGGGCTGAGGGTTGCAAGCTGCCTCTTGTCTTCCTGTTGAATGGGATTTCTTAATGAGCAGCATGAAATAATTGTACAGTCATCTGTATGTGGTCTGAAACCCTCAGAGTTAAACACTGCTTCCAATCACAGTGAGGTTTTTACAGCAATAAAACAGATGGCTTGCAGAATTGTGGTTAGCTGAGTTTCAGTGAAGCAGGTGCTCAACTTTAACTTAAGGTACCTGATTAAGAGCAGTGCTGTTTGCAGGAGTGTCCCAGCTCCTGCTTACCTGCCACTGCCATCAAACAGCCTCAGCTAGATGTTCTGCAGCTGCCTGGCTTTTTGGCTATGGACAGGCCTAAACAGGTCCCAGGATTTAAAAAAAATAAACGGAAATATTCACACGCCAGGCAGCAATTACAGTGAGAAATGACTGTGCCCAGCAGACTGAGTTTGGCAGGTCATCTGAAATCCAGAGCTCCAGTTTGTAGAGAGCAGCTGGCTGATAACCAGCTCACTCAGGCTTATCTGCTAACGGGTGCGTGAGATAAAGGCTGAATATTTTTCCTGCACCTCTTATTTCCTGCATGTGGCACAATTTCTGAGCACTGATTTCTGCACCCCAGTGCCTCCCCGGCTGTTTTGGAGTGCATCATGCATGTTTTCTCTTACCTATTACAGAAAGCTTGGCAGATTGGGACTTTGCTGAACCCCCATCGCTGCTGGCCTTGCAGAAATACTCTCCTGCCTGGCCTCTGTTCAGGTTCTTCAGAATCAGGTTGTTTTTATATTTGTATATGGAGGGATCCAGCAGGGAGCCGTTGTGGTACCTACCAGGAACAGGCAGACAGTTAATGGGATAGAGACTGACTACATGGCTGGAGCACAGCGACGGCTGGATCCTGGCTGCTCTGCATCCTGCCGTGTGGATTTTGCCAGACCTCTTCCCTCAGCTTCAGCACTTGTATCACAGAGCAGCCATGTCCCAGGAGTTGCCCTTTCAGTACCGTGGTCATGCTTAAAAACATCTCTCCACCGCATTGTATGGGGTGGTAGTCAGGCTACAAATTCTTACTGGGGCTTCACCTAAAAATGATTCCAGACACAGCTGCCAGTCATGCCTGGTGAGGTTTTTCAAACTCCTATTTGTATGTTTTTTCCATTAAGTCCCTACACAGATTACATTACTGCACCTGTGAGAAATGCCAGCTCTGCAAATCTCCAGGAAACCATAATTTGTAGCGGTGGGTTCTCAGTGTATGTAAGTGCACTGTTTTATAGCTAAAAAAAACACCTCTTTGGAGATGGTCAGGAGGTAAAAATCAACTCTGTGCAACAGGTAAGACTTCTGCCTGCCTGCCATGAGAGTATGGGACCAAACTTGAGTTCCTTACCAGAGGTAGCGGTCAGGGGCTGGAGTCCCCACAGCATCGCAGCAGAGTGACACGCTCTGTCCCACTCTCCTCGCCTTATCGTCAGGGCTCTTTACAATGTAGGGTTTGCCTGCGGGAAGAGAAAAGGCCACCTCGTTACTCTTATTTCTGGTAACTGCATAAGCCTCCTGCTCTCAGATGTGCCAGACGTTCCCCCTCTCTTCAGGGCTACCTGATCTTTGCAGCTGCACTTGGAGCGCCAGGTTTCTTCTGTTGGTCTCAGGCACGGTGACAGCAGCCGTTGCGTATTTAGCTTTCTTTATTTTAAGGGTGTTTTTGCCATCGGGACAGACCCCAGGGATCCTAAACGTGCCCTTGTTGTCAGCTGTCGTCAACAGCTTGAGTTTCTTGGCTTGCAGGTAGACTCGGGCATCGGCAGCGGGTGAACCATCCTCGAGTGAGACCTTTCCATGCAGGGTCACATCCTCACACATGCAGGCATCGCAGTCAGCATTCGCGCGGCCCATGGGGCACGTGATGTTGCAGGCTGGAAGAGAGGCAGGCGGGTCAGAAAGCAGCCCAAGTCCCCGTCATGCTCACAGCACAGCCTTGTGCCTGCTTTTAATTTAGATGCAATAAGGCAGATACTGCGTAAGGAATAAATTGTATCCAAAACATATTTTTACAGATTATCAACAGCTGTGTATTAGAAACAGAGGGGTGATGTAGTTCTGAACCTTACAATTAATAGAAAGCAGCCACGTGGATATAATTACAGCTGGCAACTTTTATTTACCATCCCCAAAGGGCTGAATTTCAGGAGAACTTGAATCCAGATCTGCATGTGAGCTCTTAGCTGAACCCTGGCAAGATCACACATCCAAACGCCTTCAACTTTGTAGGTTTCTTTTACCAACTCGTGCCCAAATGTCATGGTGTTGGTGTATCTTAAAAGCTGTCTCCCCTTATTTAACAGTATCCTGACTTGTTCAGGACATAGGTTAATTGCCAAAGGAGCATTATCTGGTAGGTATAGTGAACTGTCTCCCAGTGATTCTGAAATATTTTCATTGCCTACTGTAATTAATAATAAATAATTCCTGTTTCTTCCCATTTGCAAGGGCTCAGGTCATTCCTTTTACAATCGCAGAGCATCCCCATATAGCAGCTATGTGATAATTTTTTTTATTGCTGTAAATAAATGGAAGAAATCAGGGAAAACCTGGACTGTTTTCACAGCGATTTGTTTGAAAGGGGAGTATAAGAATAGTATAATTAATTATAAGCTGCTTTAGCAGAGGCTGTGGCATTTCAATATTCTCCCCTCTTCTCCTTCCTGGGTCTGGTAGTATGGAGGCAGCAGCCTGCAATGGCTGATTGCACTTTGAGAGCTGCTGCTGTATCAAGATTACAAGTTTTTCCTGTATCCCCAGGATCTTTTATGGGTCCCTGATGCTTCCCAGTATCTGGATCCCCCCTAATCTTGCCATTTGTCTTATCAAGTCTCCATGCTCTGCTCCCTGCGTATGCTCCAGCCCTGCCTGCAAAGGCACCAGGTTCTGCAGCTCTCAAAACTCTGGCAAAGAGGAGAAAGATGGTAAAATGGCCATGAAGGAAGTAAAAGGCCTCTAACTGAGGTTAGAGGAGCACCTGAGCAAACATGTCCAATGCAGAGCCGCCCTTCCTCAGTTGCTTCGTTACAGTGCACGCCCCAGAGGCGTTCAGCTAGGCAGGATCTGGTACGCTTCTGAACACCGGTTTGGCCACACTTTCCTGAGCACTCGCTCCACTTCGACCATGGAGACAGAAACCTTTTTGAATCTTGCACCAGTGGACCTTGAATAACATCATGGGTGTGTTACTGAGATGCACATTACACGTACGGCTGCCCCAAAACAGGCAGTTTTCTCAACAGCTTCTATATAGCTCAGGCTATGCATTTGTATGTGGATATTATGCACCACATGGATTAAACAAACTCAAAGCATGTTCAGGGAGCTGGGAAATAAAGCACGAGAAGGCGCCTGAATGCTTCTGACTTAATTCCCCGCAGGCTACCGAATTCAGGATGATTAAGATAAACTCAAGGGGCGCGGAGTGCACACAGCTCATGCTCAGTTTTGAATAACTTTGGCTTAGAGGAAATCAAACACACATTGTCATTTAAATGCTGTCTGAGGGGCAACGCTTGCCTGCGTTTCAAATGTGGTTAAATGAAAAACAAAAAAGGGTAAAATCGTTGGTATGGTCATGTTGAATGTCTTTAACCATACTTCAGCATATGTTCTCTATAGAAGTGTGTGTCCTATTGTGAGCACCAGCTTTACTGTGTGCAAAACAGAAGCCTAAGATGCTACTGAGCATGCTGAGCATTTTGGGGACCAGCTGATTTGTAAAATACAAAGAGGTTTATTAAGAGTTTAGCATGCGGTTAGATGGTTAAAGGAATTTCTTTTAAAGACTACTAGATGGTATTAATTTAAGCTGCTTGAATGGATGAGATCCACTCCAAGCCTGCGGTTTGGTTTTATTTTTAAATGATAATGTTCTAATAATGTTTACAAGGACACACTTGTGACTAAAGTTTCTAAAAATGAGGCCTCTTGGAAACGTGTGCGTGTACCACGTCATCTCCCACACCTACTCTTCCGCCAGATTTGTTGTAAACCAGGGCAGGTTATTTGCTAGAAAGACAGACAGGCACACGGCTGAACAGTTCAAAAATGAAACCCTGGCTTCCAAAAGCAGGTGTTTAAATGGGTTGTGATGGCTGGAAAAAAACA
The DNA here is from genome assembly GCA_013399115.1 of Anseranas semipalmata. Classification (NCBI taxonomy): domain Eukaryota; kingdom Metazoa; phylum Chordata; class Aves; order Anseriformes; family Anseranatidae; genus Anseranas; species Anseranas semipalmata. The sequence continues at coordinate 1,053,091 of VXAA01005234.1, read as the reverse complement.
TTTAAGTGACAGCAGCCGCAGAAGTGTAAGGTCTGTTTTGGAGTGAGTACTTGGCTTAGCTGGGCGAGTTTTTAATCTGTTGGCACATCGACATCTCCGTTCAGCATCCCAAGTGGCACGCTGATAGATGTTAGTTAACAATTTTGGGGTGATTTAGAGGGGACGCAGGAGGAGGTGAGCTTGGAGACACAGTCTCTTCCCAGGAGGCACACTGATAAATGCCCGTCTGTGTTTGCCCCAAGCAAACAGTTAATGTGCAACAGATTGAAGTGGGCTTTCTGTAAGATCCTTCACAACCCTGCTTAGCTCGTTTGGGATCAGCTGCTATAATCTGCAGGGCTGATGATGATAAGAAAGGAGGAGGGGAGGCCCGTGGAACAAAATGGCATTGTACAGCCCTGGGTAGCACCTTGACAGCAGAAAAAGCAGAAAGCAGAGGATGGGGAGAAGCCAAGGAGTGCATGCAGGGAGGGACGGGGCTCTCCCGCGGCTCCGGCCGGCAGAACGTACTGCGTCTGACGTAGGTGAAGGTCGGGTCTCCCCGTCGAGAGCTGCTCCTCGTATCTGCGGGCAGAGGACGTGCGCTGTGACCCTCGCTGGCTGCACTGAGCCCAGCTGCTCAACCCACGGAGGCTTTGGACACCCACTCCCGGAGGTACAAACGGAGTTTGTGGCTCACTGCTCATAGCCAAGGGCTGCTTTGGTTTCTAATTCCATTTGCTTTATTTCTTCCTAGAGTAGCACAATGTAACCCCTGCTCTGCGAGCTCCAGCCCCAGCACAACTGCCTTGCGCTATCCACTTGGAGGGGAAGTTTTGGACGCTGCAGTTTTCCCAATAGTTTTCCTAAAAACCTCTCTCAGCAGGCAGAAGGGAGAGGCGCAAACCCTCTGCCTAGCCATCCATGTCCATATTTTCTGAGCTTCAATTCTCACCTCCATCCCACAGCTGAGCCCCGCGGGAGTGGGCTGGGCAGCTGGGAAGCCCCTGAGCCCCCTGCCTCAGAATGCAGGACACACGGACGGGCTGCCGGGCGGGAGCGCTAGCCCATCACGGGCGCGAGGGCTGGGTGTAACGTGCCGTGCATTTGCCATGCCGTCCTCGCCCTCCTGGCCCCCCAGCCTCCCGGGACGGGCTGTGGTCATGCACTTGACCTTCAGCTTTCCAGGAGAGGAGCCAGCGGCGTGTGTCAGCGAGAGCCCAAACCCGACAGGAGGTCACGGATGATTAGCATTTATTCCATTGCCTAAATGCCCCCATCTACTCCAATAAATTGATTTGGTTTAAAATTAAGGTTGGAAAAAAAAAAAAAAAAGCGCAAATATCCCTTTTCCCAGCAAAGGAAAGCCACCCGAGGTGGGAGATAACTCACTCTCTAAGCTGAGCATCACCAGTGGTCTGAAGGTTTTCTGTCCTATCTGGATCCTGCTGGGGGCTTGCTTCAGAAGCCTTTGACCTACAGGTCAATAAATTGGAGATTAAAATAGATTAATAACGAGTTAATTAGATTTGAGTGGTTGGGCATGGTTTGGCTGTGCTCAGAGCCCTCCCCACGTCCCTCCTGCTGGGATTTCCCCCGGTGCTGTAGCATTTTAGGCTCTCTGCCCTCTGTGTTGGAGCAGCTATGACTAAATCAGCTTTTTATATCTGAAGGTATAAAATACATCCTGCCTGTCCCTACATGGGGGAGAAACGAACCCGAGGGGATGAGCTCGGGCTTAAACTGAGGAGCTGAGCCCAAAGCTGCCCAGCGCAGGGCAGGGTTTCTGGGTACTTCCCCACTAAGAATCGACCCTCCCTGTTCTTATCCCCGGGCATCTGGCCAGAGCACTTCAGGGTGAAATTCCTGTATAGCTTGGAAAACAAATCCAAATAGCCTGCAAGCACGTTTCTCTGCAAAACCCTCCCGAGCGAAATGGGTAGGGTCCTTATGGCTCAGCTCTTTGGTATGCTGCAATGTGCGAGAGGCGGCAGCGCACAGATCCAACGGCCCTGCGCATCTCCTGGAGAAGAAGCTGCAGTGCCTGCCCTCGCTGTGCCAACGCTGTGCCCGCCCGCGGCAGCGCCCGTGTCCGCTGGCTGGGGACAGCACTGGGACGGGAATAGCAATGGTTGACCTTCACCTAAACCGGCCGTGGCTCCCAGGAGGAGCAGCAGTGGCAGCAGCCATCCTCTTGCGGTGACCATCGTTGCGTCCAGAGGTGACCGGGGGCTTCCTCGAGTACCCGCAGCCGTCCCGCGCCTTCCCCAGACCTGCGGGGACAAGCGCAGCTGTGTCGAGGCTCATCTGCAGTCCCAGCCGCCTGCGGGTGCTTCTCCCAGCAAAACACGCTGCGGGGCCACCAGTGCCCGCAGCCCCACCTCCCGTCCTGATTTGGCACCCGCCATTGCCCCATTCCAGAAGAAATTGCAGAAAGTTTTGCTCAAAGGGCAGCCTGTCCCCCGCAACCGACAGCTCCCGTCCGTCTGTCCCCCATTGGGACGCGCGGCGGAGGCGGCACGTCTGTGCTGCGTCCCGCTGCTTCTCGCCATCGCATCTCATCCCCGGTCCCAAATCTATTCTGCAGAGCGCTGCTTTTTAACGACGTCTCCTTAGCGGGCCCTTCAGCAGGATAAGTGCTTCTGCAGAGCCGCTGCCCCGGCCCCCACGCCTCTGTCCCTCTGCCCACAAACTGGGCTCAGCGCGGCCGTACCCGCTGGTCCCAGTGCGTTCCTGGGCGCGGGAAGGCTCGCCAGCACCACTGGGAGCGTAAAACCCCGTGCACAAGCCAAGCCCTTGCTGCGAATGTTAGCAGGCAGCCAGATACCAGATATTTTCCTTCCTTTTTTCTTTTTTTTTTTCATGCGGAGGTGAGGGGTTGAGGCTCTGTGTTTCCCTTCCCCAGCTCGGCTACTGCAGATGGAGCTTAATAAATCATTTAACCCTGTGGTTTCGAGCATTTGGGTGTTTCATTTCTGAAGTACCCAGCTTTTGAGCTGGTGTTATCCACAGTGATGCTGGCTGCAGTTACAGGTGCTTTGTTTTATGCACCTGAAATTAATGAACTCGGGGGAAAATGATGCCATGGCTGCTCACTGCCTCAGTTTACCCATAAAATGAGGCTGTCAAAGACCAGCAGCAGCAAAACCACCTTGCCGCTTGTAAGCAGCATTAACAAACCTCTCTGAGAACCGGGGCTATGGGAATAGGAAATACTTTGATTACAGCTCAGCGAATCCCAGTCAAGCACAAATAACGAGCAACACATGAGCGGGATTTTGTGGGCTTACGACAGGGTCACGAACTTCCAGCCAGACAATAACCAGGAAAAATGAATGCGGGCGGAAAGCCCGATTCCCACTTGCAGGCTATTTTGGGAGCTGGCTGCGACTCATTTGGCGCAGGGTTTCGTGCGGATGCAGGGGACACGTCCCCCCAGGCAGGGGGACCCTACGGCAGGTGCGGGACAGAGCTCAACCAGCCCCACGGGAGCAGAGCGCCTTCCCCGCCTTCCTCCCCAGACCCCGCTGCGCATCCCGTGCAAAACTCATTTCGCGAGAGGTCGTGCCGGGATGAATGGGAGCACCGCGATGCCGCCGAGCACGGACCCGAGAGTGCCGCGCAGCCCCGGCGAGCCGCGTCTCCACGCCTGTATCGCAGCCTCAGCCACCCTTGGGCTTCCCTGCTAAAATGAGTTTCCACTTCGCCCTCAATCACAGCTGCTCATAATTACGCCGCCTTAATTACCCAGCAAAGTTATATAATGCCTGCTGTGGAGAAAGGGAAAAATTTAGCAGGAGCCTTTTTTTTTTTTTTTTTCTCTTACCTACAAAAACCAAAGGGCTCGGAGCAGCCGCAGACGAAGGAATTTGCAGGGCGTCGCAGAGCAGGAGTTGTGGTTTCCCCGGGGGCTCGGTGCTGCCGCTGTGCCGGGCAAAGCGCGAGCCTCCCCGCAGCCCGAGCGGCGAGGTCGCTTATATAGCGCGGCGTGCGGCTCCGGAGATGGCACCGCGCCACGGGCCGCCGAGCAAAAGCAGTTCGGATGAGCGAGGAAACCGCAGGCTGAATAATCCCTCGGCAAGGTGATGGTAAACACAAAGCTCGGCGAAAATGAGCGCTGCCCTGCTGCGGGAGCGCGGCTGCGGCTCAGCCTGGGGACGTGGGGGCTTCGGCTTTGTGCTGTGTCCCGGGGTGGACCTGTGGGTGACGGTGCTGTCACCGTCATCAACCTGTGCTATGGGGCATGCCCTGGGTCCGGACCCAAAATGTGTGCCGGTGGCAATTCAATACGGGGATATCTCACAGGTGGAGCAGGGTCCTGCCCATATCCCGCTGCAGTGAGAATGCTCTGGAGATCTCACCTGGTCTGGGACAAGGCGGTGCCCCCCTGGTGTCTGGGGGCTCCCCACATTTGGTGGGCGTGGGGCAGGGCTGGGCTCAGCACCATCTCCCTTGCTGCCCGCTCCCTTCTGTGCTGGATCTGGCCAGGGCCAGGCAAGGATGCTGCGGGGCTCTGGGGACGCAGGACGTGGCCAGGTGCATGTTTCGGACACCATGGGGTAGCCCAGAGCTGCAGAGGTGACATCCTCGCTGGGACCCTCCTTGCGAATAAACGCAACCACGTCTCACTCGAGCCATGGGGAGAGCCAGCAAAGACCCTAACGAGATCCCCCCTCCCTGTGCAACCACATTTTTCCCATATAACTCTGGAAATGAAGCGTGGAGCCGTGTGTGAGCGAGCACAACCGTGGGGCCGGTGCCTCATGGGGCCGGTAGCATCGCACCACCCCGCATGTGCATTGCGCTGGGATGGGGATAGGCTGCGGGGCATGGGACAGGAGGGGAGGGGATGGGACAGGACGGGACAGGCTGCCTGCTTAGTAATGCTTCCCGGCCCCGCTGCCAGAGGGAGCGGTGCGGGAGGAACATCGATCACAGCGTCACATAAAAAATAATTGGTGGTGCCCGGCGCTGACTCCCATTTCTGTTTACGAGGTAAAAGAAGAAAACAACTGGAATTTGCCAAAAAGTGGCAGAATGTTTACCCGGTGGGTGAGGAGCATCCGGCAAGATGGAGGCCCCGGATCTGTGAGACAAACACGGACCTCAGCCACGCTCAAGCATTGGGCTGTGCCATGCCAAAATGTTCTGGAGTGCTGGGAGGCTTGGTACTGCAGCCTGGCCCCATGCATCCGCCCGGCTCTGCTGCAGGAAGGACTTTGGTTATTATTTAGCAATAGATTTAGCAGCGTTTGACTCCTAGGGGCAGTGGGTCTCCCTGGGCTTGGCTGCTGGCAGCCCTGGCTTTTGATCCCAGCCCATTGCCGCACTGGGGAATGCAACGAAACATCTTCAGTGCTAAAGCTGCTCCTATGGGAATGGTCTGAGAAGAGGAATTGGAGGACAAAAGGGCAGGTGGGGAAGGCACCAGGCGTTGCCTTGGCGCAAGCTTCCCTGCGCAGCCGGTGATGTGCGGGCTGCCAGAGCCTAAAAGGATGCTCTGCTCCCGCGGCTACGCGCTGCGCTTGGTGGAGCCCGAGCCGAGGGATTACACCCTGTCTGCTGCCTTTAACCCCAAATCCATCCTGCTCTGAAGTCCCCGCAGGAGAGATGCCTTGATCAGAGCCACGGCTCTCCTGATCACGGCCAGGCGAGGAGCACCGTGCACGCAGCGAAGCGCGCGGGTGATTAGAACAAGATGTGGGAGAGGCGCCGAGACCTGGAGCGCAGAGCTTGGCCGTGCCTGCCTCCGGACTCGCTTTGTGCAAAACCCAGGTCTCCAGAAAAGCCCAGTAGTGCCGCGTCTCCTGGCTTCCTTGCTGTGCACTACGCTGGCCACAGCAGCCCCTCAGCCTGCTTCCAGCGCTGACCGCAACCAGGAGGTGCTCGGAGGGGACAGCAGGGTGCTGCCGTGCCCCCCGGCTGGCAGGGAAGGATGCAGCCTGGAGCGGGCGGCTCACATCGTCCCTTCCACTGCCGGCATTCCCCTGCTCGAAGCCAAGGTCTGGAGAAGCTACATTCGCCTCCTGCTCCCCTGCCATGGATGAGCCCTCGGGAGGCTCTGCCGGCTCTTATGAGTTTTTTCCATGATTTGCACACCGACGGGTAATTAGAAAACAATAGTGTATTTATGTGAACGCTGCCGTGCCGAATGCTTTCCCCCCCCAACCAGTGCCAAGCTGGGATAGTGCACGAGGCACGTGATACCGGGCAGTGAGACCCCATGCTCCTTCGCAGGATGCCTCCACCGCTCCTCTCCTGCCCCTCTGATAAAACCAGGGGAAAACAGGGCGGTGATGCTCACCCTGGCTGCTGGTGCCTCCCGCCCTTTTCAATACAACATCACCAAAATCACCGTGCCGGGGCAGCACCAGGGCTTGCATGGGGTTTGCACCCTGCGGGGTCCATGAAGCACCTGTGGGGCCGCGGCCGCGCTCCGCTCCCCGCCGACAGCCCCGCTCCTCCCTGCCCGCGCCCTCTGTGCTGCACCGAAAGGGAGCTGACGCTTTTTTTCCCTGCTCTGTGTTTCTGGGCTTGCTCCTGTTTACGGAGATCGGAGTTAAAATAAGTGATTGATGACTTTGTTCCATCCCGAGCACTTTGGGGAAGGTTGCATGTTCTAGGAGGGCGAGCTGGGAGCTGGGATTTCGCTAAGCACTTGGCTCCCAGCAGTTCCCCAGCCATGCTCCAGGGTGGCTGGTGCAGAGCTGAAGCTGTTGTTTTTAAATCCTGTTTTGACATCCCAGGACTTGGACTGGACCATTTCCATGGTTTGGATAAAAATGCGGAGATGTCGTGGGTCCCCAGGGTTCGCCCCGAGGTTTGAGCCACCAGCAGACCTCTCAGCCGCCACAATATTGTTTCACTTAAGCCCTCCTCCACCGCTTCATCAGCACAAAAGCAAACTCCAGCTGCCTAAAAGCTTTGGGAAAGAGCCCAAAAAATGAACTACTGTAGTTTGTTTTTATTGCACAGATGAGAATTTATGGGCTGTGGTTGGGGAAAAGGAGCGATCTGGCGTTCCCCCCTGCAAGCATTTGCTTAGAAGCTAAACCCTTGCCCATGGCCACGCGATGCTCGGCTCCACCTGCAACGTTTATGGAGTGGGCACAAAAAGCATCACGGAGCGGGCACAACCCCACAGCCTGGAGCCGGGAAAAGGCAAATTGTAGCTCAGGAGGTCAGGAAAGATTTTGCTGGAGCAGGAAAGGGGCCGGGAGCTGGGGGCACAGCACGACTGATGCCCCTGGACTGGAAAACGGTGGTGCCACCAGCTCTGCAACCAGCAGAGGGGCTTTTGTGGTGCGTCTGCAGGGCATGGCTCTTTTAGGAATGCCCAGGGACCGTTATCAGCAATCCCTGCCACATGTGTCCAGGCCTGCATTGCCTGGAAGAGGCTCAGCTGGTCGCTGGCATGCCCCTGCTGGTGCCACAGCTGTCACTGCACTCGCTCCTTCCCCATCACAGCTCTGAAGAGATGCGAGATGCTCTGAGAGCACCAGAGATGTCTCCATAGCCAATCCCTTTTTAACTACATTGCTGATCTGGGGAAATTAAGGTAAGAATCGTGGCTCATTTAGACGCTCTGCGAGACATGGCCAGTAGTTCCAAGCCCTCTGAGTGCTGCGCATCCCAGCCAGCCTCTCCCCGTGCAGCGGTAACTCCCTGGGGACGCTCGCCCGCCGCACAGTGCCACGTGCTGCCACTGCGCCGAGTTTTGCCCGTGCCATCCCGCTGCCAGCTGCAGGTTAGGGGCAGGGCACAAGTTATTGCACAGTGTCGGGTCGGTGCGATCGGAAGGCGAACGCCGGGCAGGGCGCGATGGGACCGCGGCGACGTCCGAGCCAGGGCAGCACCTGAATGGGGGCATTTAAAATGCAGAGGAAGAGCAGGAGCAGAGCTCCCACCCGCAGCCCTCCGGGTGTTTGGTTTAGCTGCTTGGTGGACAAAGGCATCCTGTGTGGAAGCACATGTTGACTTGGGCAATTAATTAATTGGTCCTGAAGAAATCTGTAATTTATTGCTCTCATTTACAGGCAGTAGCTGCGGGCTCAGACACACTTGGGGGCAGGCTGTGTGCGCACGCTGGTGGCACAGCGCAGCGGCTGCCTCTGACCTGCTGGGCTGACGGTCCTTGTCTCGCTCGTGCCTTTTCCTGCTCCATGTTTTGCTATAGATCAGGCCAAGGCGGGCAGGGCTGCAGCTGATTTATGCTGGCAAAACACTGGGTAGTTTTTCCCAAACTGGAGCACGAAGCTAAAAGCTGCTCATCGGTGTGCAGGTGAATCTCTGCTCAGGACGGGCAGCAAACATCCCGTTTTGGGGCGGTCCATCGCCATATCCATGTTTTTTCGCACCTTTCCCTGGAGCAGAGCGGCCAGGGCCCTGCCCGCAGCCCTGCACTGGCTCAGGCTGCCGTACCCGTGGTCCTCCCCACCACCCCCGCGTAGCATTGAAAACATTACCGTTTTCACAACGACAAAGCCGCGACATTAAAAAATGAGATTGCTTTTTTAGCTGATCTCATTATATGCAATTCTTTGCATATGCCACTGAAACAGCAAGATTTTGTGCCGTGCTTACGGCTTCATTTCAGGGATGACGGCATTGTTCTCTGAAGCACAGTCCAGCAAGGGATGGAGCCGGCGGGTGACGGGGGAAGCCGCTGGGTTGCTCATTGAATCCCACATTCATTTATTTTGGATTACTCATTGCACCAAGCAGCGTGGGGCTGAACAGGGGCAACTGCGGCTGTCGCTGGCTTGCAGGGGACAAAACAAGAGAGGTGGCAAAAGAGGGTGCGGAAACGCCTGCCTTTCCTGAGAGCATCTTCTCTTCCCTGTGCGACCACGGGGCAACTGGAGCCACCAAACATCCCACAGCTTCATCCTTACCCAAAAGCTGCAATATCCCCATGTGAAGCTCATCCAGGGGTGTTTTTAAACCTTGGAGGCCACTCGGAGAGGCAAAGCTCTGAATAAAGTGCAGGGGAAACATGCTGGGGGAGGCTTCCCCTGCTCCTCCCTCCCACGGGGCTTCCAGCTTTTCCTTGCGCCTACGTGAGAGGTGCTTGGGATGGAGCAGGGCTGAGCACCGGCGACATCCAGACAAGTCCCGGTGCCCTTCAGGAATGAGTTTGCAGATGGTGACCCCCAAATAAGCAGCAAGGAGCCCCGTGTCCTCCCCAGGAGGGCTGCAGGAGGCAGTGGGCAGCCGTGGCTCGGCTCCATCCTGCCCTTGCTCCTCAGGGCATGCAGAGCTGTGGTTACAGCTTTTCCCGTAAGAAAAATCAGGTTTGGGTCCAAAAACGCTTGGAGCATGGAAGAGAGGAGGGTGTTCGATGTCTGGAGCAGGGCAAGGTGCAGGGCCAGCGGGGAGAAAGCAGGGAGATGACGGAAGCAAAGAGTAAAAATAGGAAGGATGAAAGAAGGCACGAAAGGCAAAGACAAGGATAGCAACTAAAACCCATCCAAAAACAAGGGCAAATTTGTTCACTTCTGTGGGTTAGTCACAGTGAAAACATTTGGATTTCATAACTTGTTCCAGCTCGAGAAAAATACCCAGGTCGGGCAGCCGGGGCCCTGGCTGGGTCGGTGCCGGCGGTGCTGCGGCACCGAGGGGACCTGGGGCACCAAACCCACCATGGTGCTGGAGCTGAGCCTCGGGTTTGGCCTAGGGAGGTAAATTCACCCCTCTCAGCCTGTTTAGGGATGGGGAAGGGTGGGCAAGAGAAGAGAGCATCTTCCTTTCTAGCCTGCTAACCTGTCCTTCCATCCTTCCCGGCTCCCTACGGATATCGCTGGGAATTCAGTTGGATGCTCAGAGAGGAAGGGAGGGAGAAGCGGGTGTGCTGAAGTCACAGACTCAGTCCTCTTGTATTCCCACACGATGGAATGGTTTCCTGAAGGCAGAGAGCCGTGGCGCAGCGCAGGGCTCTGCTTTGTGAACGGGTCGCGCTGCTCACGCTGGAGCCTGGTGGTGCGGGTGGGTGCAGGGGATTGTGCTCTGGTTGCGATGTCCTGGTGAACCACGGAGGAACCCCAAGAGCTGCTGCTCCACGCGGGAAGATGTAAATCTGAGAAAACATCTGGAAAGGATGCTCTCAGCGCATGCTCTCACCTTCCTGCAGGGTCCTTTGACCATCCCAGCTGGGTACGTGCCTCGGACGTCCGCCACGACTTGCTGGGCTCAGCGGCACCAGGAGCGCCAGGTTATCAACCCCGAGCACTGCGATGGCTCTGAGCATCGAGAGCACGTTTTTCACAGCACCGGGGGCATGACGTATCCAAAGATGGGTCTGAGTGCCATGGTGCCTGAAGCTGAACCCAGAAACAGGGCATTATTTCACAAAGAAACACCCCGAAAAAACCATTTGCCGAGATACCGACCCCAGTGGGCAACAGAGAGCCCTCCCAGCTTATCGCATGGGGGACGCGATTTCCCTCCGTGCTGAACAAGGACGGGTGACGGGATGACCCAGCTTGTCCCCATGAGCTGGTGGCCGCATGGGGACAGCCATTACCTGCCTGCTTGCCAGCACAGCCAGGGCAGGGCGAGCAGCGGCAACAGCGATGTGCTGGTTTATGGCTGCGCCCCTTTGGGGACGACCCCTTTGCCATACGCTCTTGCCGCATTTACACCCAATGTATATATTTCATCTCCCCTTGCAGCCCAGCTCGGGGCTGCCACGCACAGCACCCTGCAGCCCCCTTGCTCTTTGCTGTGAATATTTAAGCAAATTGAGGGTGATGCCCCGCTGCAGCTGGTGCACAGGATCCAGCCCCAGCCCCAGCACCGTGCCGCAGCCCAGATGGAGTTTTTAATGAGCAGGATGAAAACGGGGAGCTGCACGGCTGTCTGCTTGCCTTGTGAACTTTGGGTAAGAACAGAAGCCGTTCCAGGGCTGAGCTCATTTCTAACCCCGGGAAATGACTTCATGGACACTGGTATTTACTCACAAAAACACTTCATGTCAGATGTCCCTGACTAGACTTTCTGTTTCGAGTCCAGTATGAGACAAAAATTTCCTTGGACAAGCTGCTCCAGAGACAATTCAAGGCTTGGAGGAGAAAAAGGAGAATTAGAGGAAAAATGTCTCCATCTGAAATGTCTGAAATTGTGAAGTTTGCTGAGCAAACAGGGGCTTTTGGACACTTGGCCCCGCAGAAGTACCTGCAAAGGGGCTGGGGACAAGGGGCTGGGCACTGGGTGCCACCGCGGGCTGACTCTGCTCGCCGCTGTCCTTCCGTCTCCGGGGAAAAAGCGCGGTCCTTGTTCACTGGCAACGCAAACAGCGTCGGCTTCTCTTGGAGGCGGGCAGGCACGTTGTTCGCTGCTGCAAAGCCAAGTCCCTGGCAGTGATTTATGGGGATAAGCGGCCGCACGCCCCACATTTGCACTGGGTTAGCAGCTCGGGACTTACATCCTTTGCTGCTTTCCCTCCATGAGACCCCGGTTTATATGGGACGTCCGACGTGGGATGCACCTCGCACGCAATTTTGGTGGAGGTGACCCCGGGCAGCTCCTGGGAGGCCCCGGGGCAGCGTCCCAGCCCGAGAGGATGTGGGGAAGGGCAGGGGCCGGGCGCATGGAAACAAGCCCTGCCTGCCAGCGCTGTTTCCTAATCCCGCAGGCCGACAATGTGATCGCTAAACCAGTGCTGAGCAGACAGCATCCAAGCTGACCTTTGAGGAGACATGCAACAAAAAAAAGAAAACACAAGAGGTTTACTGTGCAAACACCGGAGAAAAATAGTCATTTTAACAAGGGACCACACCCTTAAAATAAGACTTATTAGTAATGCATTCCCAGGACATTTCTGCGTGATGGCATGCTACAAAAATCCTCTCTGAACACGGACCAAAGGCTTTCTTGTGGCATGAGCAAGGCTTACAGTTCCCAGGAAAAATCCTGTCCTTCTCTTGCATCATACAGTTGGGGACAGGGAGGACATTTCCAGACAAAGAGGCAGCCAGCGGGGAAGGAGGACAAACAGGGAATGCATTCCTGACTCGCTATTTAATTGCTTTAGTGCAGGTGCGAAGAGCTAACTGAAAGGAAAAATCCTGATGAGCGTGTGGGGCTGAATTCCTCTCTGCTCTAACCAGGAGGCAAATGAGAGAAGAAAGCTGCTGCTGCTGCAATAAACGGGCTTCCACCCAACAACGTTGCACTTTCTGTGCTTTTTTCCCCAGGAGCAGGCTCTTCCCTGCGATGCCGGCGGGTGATGCCCTGGCCAGGTAAGCAGCCGGCAGGGAAAAAAAAATCCTCCTTCTTTCCTGTGCCCAGGGGAGCTCCAGCAAGCAGAGGAGGCTCAGCAGCAGCTGGTTCATGCAGAGCGGGATCCCCATGAGCCCACCTCTCGTAACCACTTCTCATCACCAAGCCATTGCCTGTCATCTCCCAAAATCTTTTGCTTCGCCTTGCTCCCCCTTTGCTGGCCAGAGTAGCAGCGCGCCCTCGTTCCCCATCCCCAGCCTTGCTGTGTTTTTTAAGCCCCTGTGAGCTCTTTGTCCACCCCAGGGCTCCACGCCGCACACCAAGCTCTCATGGCATTATGCTGAGAAAAGAATGAGATGGGAACTGAGAAAGTGGAGAGAAAAGAGTTTGTTTATTAAAGTGGCAAAATGACCTAAGTTCTTCTCTGGGTTTAATCCCCTCCTTACAGCATTCCCAGTCCAGGCACATACCTGTGCTCATCACTGGGGCTGAAAGGGACCCGGCTGGTCCAGGAGCATCGCCGGGCGTGTGTGTGCCTGTGTGCGCTGCGAACCTCGCCGTTGTCTGAGCAACAGGACGTTCATCACCAACTCCAGCGATAATTAACTCATTTTCCTGTATTTATAGAAAACCGATGCAGCGAGCGTTGGCACTTATCCCTGATGGGGCCACGTTTGGCCACAACACCAGAGGCAACAACTTGAACGTTGGCCATTTCTTGCAATCCAGCAGCTCTGTCCTCATCCCCGCTGCCTGCTCATTAAAGCTGAAAGCGGGCAGCTCGTTAAGCCCACGAGGGCAGGGGTCCCCACCTCTGCTTGCCCTGCTCCGGGTTTGCTGCACGGAGCCGGTGCAGGGGATGTTTGCGTTGGTGTTGCCTTCCCCAGATGCCAGTGCCTGCGTACGCCTGTGCTAAAAACAGCGTAGCTGCCGGCTTGGCTGCCGGTGAGGGAAGATTTTGCTGCTTCGGAGGGGCTTGCTGCAGGGCAGTGCCGCACAGACGCGCTGATGTTCAGCGCTGGAGCAGCCTGACTTGCTGCCGTGGCCACGGGAGAGCTGCAGGGACGGGCAAGGGGCATTTCCCTTCGCTTCAGGGCATGTGTGTGCCAGGTACGTTCCTGTCCACTGGGACAAATCCAGACCCTGACATGGGTTTCTCCCAGCCAGCCAGCCAGCCAGCGGCTCGGTACTTTGTACTGCTTTTTCTTTTCTCTGCTTGCTTTTTGGGTTTTGGGGAGGGAGGGGATGGATGCGGCAAAGGGGGCTTGGAGGAGGGCAGCTCGCTGCAAGGCATCGGTGTCTCCATCCCACGGAGCTGGGGGGGCAGGTTTGATCGCTGCGGCTTGTTTTATTTGTGCAAAGGTGGGGAACGTGATAATTTGGTATCGGCAAAGCAGAAGGTGCTCAAAATGCTAAGAGACCTACCAGCAGTTGGGAGCATTAATGCTTGTGTGCACAGAGTTGGGAGTATTTGCCCTTGAAATGCGAGTTGTCCCCAGGCTGGTTGTGCTCAGGAATAAAGGGGCAATTAAACCAAACCCTGGGGGACCACCGTGGTGCTCATCACCCCACAGCTGCCCCATGTGTGACCACATCTCTGCCTTCATCTCCTGCTTCTCCTCCCAAATGCAAAGCCCTGTGGGACAGGGGCGTTGAGCAGGCTCAGGGCACCCGCTGCAGGGCTTTGCCTGCGCCCTGCTGGGTGCTGTCCAGATCTGGGAAAGGTCCAGGCTCCCAAATGCCACCGTGACCCTCTCCTGAGAGCCTCTGCCAGGGCCTGGGCAGCATGGGATGCCCCTTGTCCCCTCCTGACTACCCCCAGGTGTGGGTGTCCAGCGCTGGAGATAGAGGCAGACCGTTAAGCTTTAACCTACTAATGGAAAGCATCATGGGGTTTTTAAAAAGATGAGCTCTGCTCGCAAAGGAAGGAAATGCCTGGCCAGGCGCTGGTCCCATGGCCCCAGCTGCTGCTCCCGCTCCCCAGCTGCTCAACCGCCTTGCAAAGAGCTAAAAATACATCTGGGCAGGTGACTGCTATAGCTGCGTGGGGCTGCGCGGGAGGGCACACGGGCAGCATCGCCAAAACGGGCAACGCGGCGCAGACGGGCAGCGGAGAGCTTGTCACCGGGGCTATGCATCCCACCCTCTCCCCATTTCTCCCCGGTCACCAGCTGCTTTTCCTGAAGACGCACCGTGTTCCGTGCCCCCTACTGGGGGGGTCACTTTGCTACCGGCATTTCGGCAGGGCATGAGCGAGGAGCAGCCCCGCGCGCCGCCCCGCCGCCCCGCCGTGGATGGGGATGTCAATGTCTCGGCTGCCGCTCGCTGCCCCGAGCACTGGGTTGAGCCCCGGTTCACGCAGGCGGCGAGGGTGCGCGTGGCCGTCACGGCCGTCTTCTTCTTGCTGGCGGCGTGCAGCAACGCGGCAGTGCTGGGCAGCCTGCTGAGGAAGAGGAGGAAGTCCCACGTGCAGCCACTGATCCTCAGCCTGGTGCTGGCCGACCTGCTGGTGACACTGGCGGTGATGCCCCTGGACGCCGTGTGGAACGTGACGGTGCAGTGGTACGGCGGCGACCTCTCCTGCAAGCTCCTCAACTTTGTCAAGCTCTTCGCCATGTACGCGGCCGCCCTGGTGCTGGTGGTCATCAGCCTGGACCGGCATGCTGCCATCCTGCATCCCTTCGCCCGCGCCCGACGCCGCAACGGGCTGCTGCTGCGTGCCGCATGGGTGGGCAGCGTGCTCCTGGCTTCTCCGCAGGTAGGGCTGGGCACCTACCCCGGCTTGGGGTGGTTTTGGAGAAGGGCTTCCCGACAAGTCCATCCCCATCCATGGGCTTCACCTCCGCCAGCTTGGCTTTGCTGAGCAAAGCGGTGTGGTTGCTGCGTTGGATGCGCAGTGCTGTTCTGCGCCTTGCTTATAGCACCGGGTCATTGCAGCACCATCAGGGTGTTACATTAATTCTGGGGAAAATCCAAGTGTCCATTCTGTTTTAGTTCTTATGCATGTGGCTATCATCTCCTAAAAATGCATCACTGCTCTACTGCAAAACGCATTGGACTGGACCAAGACAAACCTGAGCAGTTCCTGGCCAAAATAGCATGCGGTACAGCAGAAAGCAGAGAGAAGGGCGCCCGAGGGTGAATCTCACCTCTGCCTCTGAAATGATGAGATAGAAAATGGGATTTCACAGGTGTCAGATCCCACCCGTCCTGGCCAAGCCCAAGAGCTGGCTGCCCAGAGCATCTCTCCCAGTCCGGCAGCAGCAGGGAGGTGCTCACCGTGCGCAGCCAGGAGCACTGTCTGGATGTGGTGCTGTGCTCCAAAGCCTCCCTGAGTTATTATTTGGTTTTGATTTCAGCTTTTCCTCTTCCACCTGCACACGGCCCCAGGAGGGAACTTCACCCAGTGCGTGACTCACGGGAGCTTCCGAGCGCACTGGGAAGAAACTGTCTACAACATGTTCACCTTCACCACCCTCTACATCACCCCCCTGAGCATCATGATCGTTTGCTACACCCGAATCATTTGGGAGATCAGTAAGCAGCTGAAGATCAACAAAGGTAAGCAGGTCCCAGCCCCTTAGGGTCCAGCAGGGCTCTGTGACCCTGCTCTAGCCGTGAGCATTTCCCCCTTCGAGGGGTGTGACTCAGATGTCCTGACCCCCCTCCTTGCTGCCTTCTGCTTCCTGTGGGCATGGACCACATGAGGTGGTCTCCCCCCTCTGGCAGAAGCACAGTCACTGATGGTTACGTTCTCCTGGTGCCGTTACATCTCCAGCTGTCCTTTTGACTCTCCCCAACAGGTCTGGTAAGAAATCAGAACGACCACATCTCCAGGGCACGCATGAAGACACTCAAGATGACTATAGTGATTGTTGCCACCTTCATCATCTGCTGGACCCCGTACTACCTGCTGGGCTTGTGGTACTGGTTCCAGCCAGCCATGATCCAGAGGATGCCCGAGTACATCAACCACAGCTTCTTCCTCTTTGGCTTGCTGCACACATGCACCGACCCTGTCATCTACGGACTGTACACCCCCTCGTTTCGGGAGGACGTGCAGCTGTGTCTCAGGGGCATTGAAACAGCAATTAGCAGGCACGAGAGACACAAACCTGTCTCAGCCTCGGAGAAGACCACCAAGGATGGGGCTGCAAATGGCGGGGTGGCATCAGGGGGCTCCAACGGGACAACTGTCAACACGGTGTGCTAAGGAGATGTACCAAAAGGAGGGAGGAGGTGCTGCAGGATGGGGGCTCGGGTGGGATGGGGTGTGGTTTCTTCTCTCTTTTGGAGGCAGCCAGAAGGGACAGCAGCCCCGGCTGCCTTGTTCTGGTGTGCAGGAGGTGGTGTGGACATGTCCTTATGCAGCGGATCTGTGACATGACGTTGAGCAGGAGGAGTTTTTGGGGTAACCAAAGAGTGAGAACAAGACCTGATGTGCCCAGCCCCTCTGCTGTCCCTGTCCCCAACCCCTCTCCAGGGCATGAGCCTGGCAGGTCTCAGACCATGCACTACATGGGCACCCTGCAGGTGCTGCCCATGTGCGTCCCAATGTGATGGGAAACAGCTGTGGGTGGAGGGCCCATCAGCACCCACAGGTGCCAGGTGGGTGCTGATGGCCTTCAGCTGCACAGCAAGGAGAAGGGAGGCTGCTGGAGGGGTCAGAGTGAAGGAAGGGGCTGTCCTGTGGTGAGTAAAGTGGGTTTTATTATTTTTTTGCTTTTCACCAATGTGCCAGAAGCTGCTTGTGAAGGTGGAGGCCTCTTCTCTGGGTGTAGGTTGAAGAGCTGGGTTTATTCAGCTGTGTTGTTCTCTTCCATGCAATTAAAGATAATGGATTATTTCTTTGCTCATTATATACTGATTGATGTTAAATGCATTTTTTGCTTTTGAGGACAAATTTTGTTTGAGCCAGGTGGATTTTTTTTAGGTTTTGTGGAAATCTTTGGACAGTTCAGGAGCTCTGGACTTGGCAGGAGGCAATTTCCTGGGTATTTTTGTGATCGCTGCAGCTTTGAATGAGCATCTGGACTTTATCAGGATGAATGAGCGTTGTTTTAATAACAGTTCTTGACTTGCTGGGGTTGTGAGCGTAGGGAAGCTGGGGGGGGGGGGGGGGGTCTCTCCCCTTGAGAAAGCAAATTCCCTTTGGTCACCGAGGGGGCCTGCTCCCCCTGTCTCCTGGGGGAGTGGATCCCTATCGGTCAGAAAGGATCTGGCCTGGTCTCCCATCTAGCTAACAAAAAGCTAGTGGGATTTAAATCAGGGAGGTGGCAAGTGGTGCTTGCTGGGCAGTGAGGACATGGGAAGCCGCTGTGCTCAGGGTGACACCAGGCTGGGGACAGGCATTGGGCACTTGTCTTTCCCCATGCTAAGCATCGTTTATGCTAAATATGCTGCTCAAGGAGGAAAAAAAAAAAAATCAATTAGAGCTGCAGGAGCCCAGGCTGGCTGGTGGGGATTAATGTGAGCCCTTTAGAAAGCGTCCAAACTCCAACGAGATGTGTAATCGCCGTTTGGCTTTCCTGGGCTTGTTCTGCTCAAGGTTAATTACACAACGCTAATGGAGCGGGGCTCACTGGTGCCAGGCTGTCTCGGCTCGATTGGTGCAAGTGGGAGTTTCTTCTAAGGTGATGGGAATGGCTTGTGGCAGGGAAGACAACTTATTCATCAGACCCTCCTTTGGCCTCGCTACATTGCTGAAGATCCCTGATGGGAGGCAGACCTTGCAGGTGTGTTTGTTTTCTGGTCAGCCTTGGATTGGCAGGAAAGTGTCTTTAATCTCCTAAAAACATTCTTCAGCAGCTCTCTGCTGAGTGGGAGCAAATGGATCCAGCCTTGTTCTTACCTCAGGCCACTTGTCCCCTCTTGTGTGTTGTCAGGAGAGCTTGGAGACCTTCTCTAAGGAGTAAGAAGTGGGGTTTTTTGTTGTTTTTTTTTGTTGGTTCCCCCCCCCCCCACCCCGTGTGGGAGGGACCCGTCGCCTTCATGGCCCTTAGGTATGGTGGGAGGGCAGAAACAGGTTTAGCTTTAGGGGAACTGTAGCACAGTAGGAAAATCCTTCTCCTTGGGATGCTGGAGAGGACACGTACCTTGCTGCTTGGGGTGCAGCGCCCAGGATGCTTGCAGGCACTTCGGTGCCGCCCCATCTGCCCACCAGTGCTTTGTGCATGCTGCGCGTTATTCCCTGTTGTTCCCTTTCCTCCCTTCGCTGGTGCTGACATTTTGGGAAGCCCGAGTGTGGGCAAGGCGCCCGAAGCAACAGCTTTCGCGATAGAAGGAAAATGTCACCGGCAGAGCCTGCTGCCAAGCAGCGCGCCCGACGCACGCGGGCAGCACCGTGCCGCAGCCGTGCCCTGGCTCTGCAGGGATCAGCTCTGCTCGTGGGCTTCTGCCGGGGGTGGAAGCAAGCCCTGGCCTGGCTCGAGTGTTCGGGTTGTGCTGCCTGTCCCTGCAGCTGGTTCTGCCTTTCCTAAACCTGTTTGTAATTCGGAGAGCAATGGGTTTTTGCAAAGCCCGGGGCCTTGCTCCTCCTTGCCCCAGGGTATTTCTGCTTTCTGCCGTGGCTCCATCCCTGCCCATGTTGCCCCAAACCACTCATCTCCAGCAAGAGCTGCCCGCCACCCAGGTGGCTCCTGAGATTTTTCCATACGCATTGATCACCAATATCCCCTTATGGGAGGAGAGTTCTTCTACTTCCCTAAATTCATCCATTCCCCCCAGGAAACAGCAGCTGCACGCTTCCCCTTGCCGCATTCACACCAGGATCGGGCTTGTCCAACTCCAGTAGCAGGATCTCAATATTCACCACAGTAACATAATGACAATATTAATACACATAGGTAGCTCTGTTTTACCACTTCTCGACCTCATCCTGGGCTGCCTGCTTCAGACACGGTATTCCTTTGTTCAGGGGGAGACTCTCATTCATTTTCCATTAGCATTTTTATAGTACTGTGCGTGTTCAAAGAGCCACGCAATGGGCTTAAGAGGTTAACGTGAACCTTAGGTTAATTCATAATATTGTTAGTTACTCAGCACAACACTCGCATTAATTCAGCTGACTGCATCTGGCCACGTTGGGAAACACATGCTGAACTCAGCAGGGAGCACAGAAAACAAGCACGAGAGTAAGGTATTCAGTATTTTGCTGGCCAACTAAGGCAGAACGTGCGCACCTTAAATGCATTTATTTTCCCGTTGCCTGCGAGGTCAGCGTTCCCCTGCTCCGCAGATGGGGAGCTAAAGCACCGAGGAGCCATCAGGATGTCAGAGCCTGGTTCCCTACCCGCAGCCACCCCTTTGCCATGGGGCTGTTCAAAGTGCTCAGACCTGAGAGTGGAAAAAGCCACTCTGCCTTTGATACCTGCTGGTTTAATTGCAGTGCTGGGTTACACGTCTCTGCTGCGGGAGCCCCCCAGTGCTCTTCTCCCTGGGGATATAGCCAGGAGCCCCTGATGCGGATCAGCTTGGGACTAGCTCCCAGCGTGGATGCTGTTATCCCCCACTTTGGAAGTGGGTTCACCCCTCTGGTTAAAAAAACAAATAAAAGCCCAGCCAGACGTTAGGAGATAGTGCTGAATGGCCGCTATGCGTTAATTCATTTTGCTTATCCTTCAGAAACTTTCCTATGCAAAGAAGCCCCCCAAACCCTGCTACGTTTCTTCCTATCTGTTCCTTTTGTCTGACCGGTGGGCTCCCAGGCCCGTGCAGTGAAACAGCCATCCATCACACCACTGCTGCTTAACCTCCTCCTCTTCCAAAGGGCCCTGGGTATCCCATCTGTTCCAAAAGACGCTTCATTTCCAGGCACGCACCAAGCCTCTTAACACAGTACCTTTAGGCAGTACCAAATGCCTCTAGGCTTTCTGCCTGGCATGTTACCTGCCCTAAACCCATACATGTATGTCACATTAAATATAACATGCTGAGGTGGACCAGAAATGGGCAAAAACTTCCAGAAACACCATGCATGCTTCAAACCCCGAGTTTCTGCGTTGAAATATCAGAGTAAACTACTATAAAGTAGTTGAATCTGTTGTGCAATAAATTGTTAGTTTATGTATATTTTAATTGCAAATCAGCACTATAATTAGCGCGTACATTTCTTGGGCTGAGGAAATGCAATGTGCTGTAACAGTGAGCATTATTAATGGACTGTAAAAGGCAACGGGGAATTGGATTATAATGTTCTTGTTTTGCAAGCTGTATGGTGAATAAATAAATTTGCTCTGGCAGCAAAATTAACTGGAATAAATGCTTCTAGCTCTATCCACCAAGAAGAGGGGTTGCTGTAAATGAACTTGTCCTCTAACTTCAGTTAGAAAACCTGATTACCAGGTCATTATTTCTGGCAATTAGGTAACAGAACATCAGAGAAAGAAGAGATTTTCTTTGAAATATTTAATGAGTAAGGTAGTAATCATAGACTCATTTGCTAGGAATATGTGATGAGATTTTATGTTATTTTGGTTAGGGTTCACTGTGCAATGAAAGCCTGCGTTTATCAAGTCTACTACTAAATGCCAGGGCGCAAGCTTGAACAGCGGCGTGTATCTAGCTTTTCTTCACCTAGAATCCCTGGGCTGTTTATCTGGCTTATCCCGTGCCCAGTTACTAATCAGAAGATAGTCCTTTGCTTCTTTCTTCAGTCAGTTGTGGTTTGCTTTGTAACAACAAAATATGAAGGATGAAATATATAACAAGCAAATGTGAAGGACTTGGGCACAAGGGGGAGGACATTTCCTTCTTTATGTTCCACAACTAGCTTGCACATACCTATATGTGTGCTTTCAAACAAGCTCCCAAAATACAGTAAGAATGCCTTCAAGATTAGAAACGATGAATCTGAGATGTACTGAGGTTTTAGGCACCAGCATTAAGTCAAAGCACTTTGCCAACAGTGTAACTGCCATAACTCTGACCACTGAAAACTCCACCTCTCTGTGCAAAATTGAGCTGGACAATCTACCTTACAAACATAGTATTATGCATAAGTTGACACATGAAGGCCTAAGTGAAGTCTACATGAAGTTAATTACACCACAAATGTTCAGACATAAAATAAAGCCTGCCACTTCTGCTGCCATTTTACTCCATTTCTTAGAAAACTGTTTCAGAAAATTGCTGGTATGCTACTGCTACTTGGTCTATGTTCATAAAGAGAGACTGAAAACAATTCAATGCAACTAAAAATGTTGAACTAGATCCCAAAACTTAAGCAGCTCTCCAACCCTAAAAAGCCTGCCAGGTGGCAGTGTAAGTGCAACCCTTCACCCTCCCCTTTTTGCTGCAGAAAACAGAAGTGGAAGCCAGTTTAATAACAAAACACATATTCAGTATTGATGCTGAAGTGCATGAGTCTGTCTGATCTATGCACTAACCATGGACGAGGCAGGTCATGGCTGAGAACATGAACCTTGTACACATTTTATGGGGAGAAAGAAATCTTAGTAGAAACCATTTAATTTCTTCCATTTTGTTTGCTGTTTTATTTCATGTTGTTTTCTTACAATCATTATGCTCAAATATAAA
The DNA here is from genome assembly GCA_013399115.1 of Anseranas semipalmata. Taxonomy (NCBI): domain Eukaryota; kingdom Metazoa; phylum Chordata; class Aves; order Anseriformes; family Anseranatidae; genus Anseranas; species Anseranas semipalmata. The sequence goes on along the minus strand of VXAA01005234.1, from coordinate 1,031,356 downwards.
AATTCCTGGTCAAAAACAAACTCATTTTTAAACGTGATCCCGTCTGCATTGAGATATGCCAAACATCACTAAAAACAGTTTCTGAAAACAAGCTGGTAAGACCCACTACAGGTTGCCTTGTCTGACATACAGAAAAATCCTCCCTTCCAACTTGTACAAATATTACTACCTCAGTTTGACAGAAAATAGTTATGCCAGTGTTTCCACACTTATTTTTCATTAATTTTAAATAACTTTTTCCCATGGACCCTCAAGAATTGGTTCATGCTAAGCTGCACCATCATGATCCTTTTCAGCTGTACTGGGCATCCTCATGAATCACAGGAATACAGAAATAATAAATGGAAAGATGCCATGAGGATAATACAGTGGAGACAAAACTGGAAAGCTCCAGGCACCTTTATTTCCAGAGCTCTGGAAGAGATGCAGTGCATTGTGGATTTGTTATTATTAAGGCACATAGTGAAAATAACAGTCTATCATCTCAGGCAATTCATCCCTCTGAGTCAAACATTCTGTGCCAGTAGTAGAGGAAGGTTGGCGAGTTGCTGGCCCCAATCACCATTAGCAGCAGTAGGTACAGCATCATCATTATGGCAAAACGGTGGGTGGAAAACCAGGAAGATTGACCTGAAGGCCTGAAAAGGGAAAAGTGAATTTTGTGAGAGATGTACAAATACCTTGGCAAAGAGTATCTTAGGTTTTGTTATTTTAAATGATTAAGCTAACGCAATAAAAACTCTAAGTTGTTCCACAACACACGTAACCAACAAAGCCTGTTTTCCTTATCCCTTTTCCCTAAGTCACCGTGAACAACCCCATTCTTTCTCCCCATGGTCACACCTTTCTCTGTGCCTCGTCTGGAGCTGTGCAGGGGCTGTAACTGCCTGGCCTGTACCTGCATGTTGATTAGCTGGGTGAATACTGCCTCTTAGAATAGGTAAGAGTGGAGTTAAGACTGCCCTAGTTTTAAGTGCAGCACTCAGGTGAGTTTCATTCTTGTCTGTTCATAGCAGGAAACTATTACAGCTCTCTTACTATCTTAATGATGATATTATGTGCTTGCAGGTCTGGTGAAAAACAAATTTAACTGAAACCGGGAGTGTTAAATTAGCAGGTAGAGGAAGAATGATGTCAGAGACAAGAGGCAGTAAGCTTTATTTCCACAGGAAACAGGTTAAAAAAAATTCTGGCAGTGCAAGCGGGTCTTTGCAGTTTGTTTTCTGTTGTTTTTTTTTCAAAAATAGGATATGTTTATCTGTCTGTTACAACATGCTCATCACTCTAGATAGCTGAACTCTTACCTCCTGTGCTGTTTCTGTGAATATACTAGTAAGTATTTAACTCGTAAAAGCTGATTGTTTGTGACAACAAAGTATTTCTGTGGCACATCACCCCCTTCGCTGTTTTTCACTCTTGCTCTTTTTCTGTCTATTTCTTCTGAATCTGTATGGAAAGAGAAAAGAAGAGGTCTTTTGGGGAATAGAAAAGCAAAAAGAGATGCACAACTTCAAGTGACTGTATATATAAAAAATAAAATAAAGTAAACACACACCCACAAGAGTGGGAATGAGATCATCAAAGATCTAGTCTTGGCATTCCCCAGAATCCTTTAGCATCCAAGAATAGACTGAAAAGTTTGAGTGAGGCTATACCACTCCTAGTCATCCTTGGTATGGATGGTATTATGTCCCAGACCAGGGTGAAAAGGGGCGGGTTCCACACACAGTGCTTGAGCAGCTGCTAGTATTAACAGGGACAGAAAAACAACATTGAAGGACTGATTGAGCCCAGCAAGCAGGAAGCAGTCAAAGGAGAGGACAACCTGAGCAGAAGGTTCCTAGACATGTAATATAGTTCATTTTTGATACACTTCTGATCCTTCTGTCCCACCATCACTGATGAAATGGGCAGGCATTATGGAAGATGATTTTATCATATTACTGAAACTAGTAAAAACAGATGATGCAACCAAATTATTTTGTATCCTTTAAATATACTATCTTAAGCTTCACAGACAACAATTTGTTTGTGTATTTCTTGAGGGGCCAACTGGAAAAGGAGTCTGCAGCCAGTTTCTGCTGAAAAGTATCCATATACTGCACCGTTTGTAGGACTGCATATATGCACAAAGCTGAAATACAAAAGGTGCTAAATACGGGGTGAACTATATGTAGTTGTTATTGCAGTAGGCTCACCTTTCTTTTTCACCTGACACTTTACATCTGGGTGGTCAATGATCTCGCAAACAGCTACGCAGCTAAGGATAGAGCCCAACACACTTCGCTGCCAACCAAGACCGTGAGGGCTATAGAGGAGAGCCAGGCTCAGATCACTGGTAAGATAGGTACCTTCACCAAACAGGGACGTCTGAAACAGAGCAGAAATATATCCTAAAATCCTGTAGTGCAAACTACAAAAAGCACACAAGCGTTCTTCACTTTCAGACTGACCGTTCTGTTTCTGAAGGTAAATTAAGAGAGGCTTTTACCCACATTTGGCTGGACCCATGCATAGTTTTTTGTCCTGGCACAACTTCCTCAGGGCAGGGCAGCTGCCCTCTCCCATCCCTCAAATTAGCTGTTTGGCACAGCCCTTGGTGTAGACAGATTCATGCTTTCCCGGATTTGTATTTAGTTTGCCAGTGTAAGTATTTTATATCAACATGACTGCACTGCTGTCAGGGGCATTGCACTGATTTATTGAGACTGCTGTCATTCGAATAATCCAACCTTCACGTACAGACAAGGCTTTACTCACATTTAAATCCCTGCTTTAAAGGAAGTACTTTTCAATTGTGGATTCCTTTCAAAAATAACTGTTTTAATAACTTTGAATCAGAGGATTTGCCACACTGGCTACCATTATTAATCCAGCAGATCCAGTGTAGCTGATGAGCCGTTACTCATAAAGAGTGTGGGGGGGGATCATGGTCCAGGTTGACAGGAAGGATATGCAGCTGTTGTGTCAGAGCTCCTTTACAAACAACACAAAGCTAGGAGTCCCAGCTTCCTTTCTGTTGATATCAGAAGGGCTACATATCCTATGGGATATCTCCCTTAGCCAGGCCCTTTCTCCAGAAAGAGAGAATCTCTGCATTGCCTGGGTCACTATCTTCCTATGCACATTTTCCAGCTGCAGGGTGTCAGATAGGCCAGCATTTTCAGAGGCATTACACTTCCTTGCAAAGAAGCAAAGGATAGTCATAATTTGTCACACTGGCGAAAACTGTTTCTTGCTACTTCCAGTTTTTACCCTTAGGCTGCATCAGAAGATCCAATACAACTGTACACAGAGGCCTACACTAAAGTGAAAACAGGAGTGTAAGATCATCAGCGCATTTCATATCCTTAAAGGAATATGGGTATACATTTTTTTTAAAGTGTCACTGGCTGCAAGTGACCAACAAAAGATGGTATCAATATGACAAACACCAGGAGCCTCACCCTATTCAAATGGCAGTGCAGGCCGTTGTGCAGAATGGAATGGAAGTTCTCAAGGCGGCTACCGTGGAAGGCGTAGATGAGGTCCCGCTCACCCTTGGTCTCGGCAAACTTGGTATTCATTTGATCGCAATACACAACCTCAAATAGGAAGTCTGGAGCGGGAACAGCAGCACCAGACATCCCTGTGAGTTCTTGGATCTTCTCGTACTTGAAAACAGGAAGGAATACGAGTCTTGGTTTATGGGGTTAGACTATTCACTGAAAATTTTGTTTACTGTCCCTTAATTTTTCAAATTGCTTTATGTACTTTGATCGTGCTTCCCGGTTAGAATTCAACACTTCCACAAATCAGGAAGAGTAAGCGTACAGTGAGAATTTTCACAGTTTCTTGCTGTCAAAGCTAAATCCTAACTCACCTTTCCAGAGGGGAAAAAAAAGACTGAAGTGCTATTATGAATTAATTGATGTAAGGACAATATCATAATTCTACAATGCTGCTTTGGCTACTAAGATGACACATTCATCAGCTGATCTTGAAAGAGGAAAAAATGTGAAAACAGAAGTTGTTTTCATCTTGCTACTAATCTCTACAACTATTTTGATCTCTGTTACAGAAGTGCCTCAGTGGCTCTTAACCTTTCCTCTCCATTTTTGGGCCAGTATGCAGAAGTACAAATTTGTCTTTCAGTGAGAAGCAGGACCCAGCTCCATGAAACCTGAGTAGGACTACCTTGGTGTAGTACATGCATGTACATGCTCCGCTAATGGGAGCACCCAACTACAATCATTGCCCAGTCATCAGCTACTGACAGTGATAACTTGTTCTTCCAACCAGTTTTCCTAAAAATTTTAAGAAAAACCCTCTCTATATACAGAAAAAGTGCATTCACGTTGAACTGTCAAGCTCTTACAAAAACCAGCTAACTTCTAGCAGGAGGAAATACTTTCTGAAATGCAAAATTGCCTTAAAAGGCAAGACTTTCAGAATTTAAAACTTACCTCCTGTTTCTTAGTACTTTGTATCATTAAGACCTTAGATGATAAAATCCAACTAAATAAATCCCAGGTCCTTTTCTCTGTATTTGGAACAGATTCCAGAAGTTCTTTCAGGCTTGGTAGTGCATTGGTATCTGCAAGCTAACAAGACAGACATTTAGCACAAGCTCCTTTTCATTATGATTAAACAGAGACCTCTAGTGAAAACAAAACAATATTTCACCCTAATAGCTTGTAAACAGAAAAACAGTTTCAGTTCTGAGATATAAACATATTGAGTTTGTGAGAAAGTTTGTCACTTCTTCTAAAACCATTTATATTTATATTTACCAACAGTTTTTGTACAGAACACACAGGAACAATTGAGCAAGCTCCTGAAAGAAAACAAGCCATCAAAATGCACTGCCTGCAGTGGGATAAACACAAGGGGTATTTAGGCCATGCAAGATACAAACCCTTCAAAACTACTTTTATTTACACACAGCGCAAGATCTTATAACTCTTTGCATCTCAATACCAGATTTGGAAGTTTGCAGGTATGAGTTTATTGGTCAGAATCCCAAATCTACTTTAAAACCTAGATTCCATAATAGAATAAACAATATATCGTGCTGTATTTGTAACCCTGAAACACCACTTGCCTTCTCACCTCGGAGAGGCAATCTCACCTGCTTTTCCCCCATAATATTCCCATGCATGCTTGCCCTGAACTTACGCATTTAACTAGCAGTTTTACAAGGCTGTTTTCTCACTCCAAAGGTTGAACAAAGTATTCCCGTTTTGGATATAAACACGTCAAGCAAGTTTCTTACACCGTTCAGCTGTATAGATGATTTTTAAAAGTATCGCTGTCCTAAGACTTTGACGAAAACCGTGCTGGGGCCCTCCATAGGAAGAGAGAAGCGTGTTTTGTCCAGCCCGTACGCACGCAGCGCTGGCAGGGCAGGGTTACAGCGAATTCACCTCGGAGACGCTTCCCTCCCCGCAGCCCCGCTCCCGGGCTGCTCGGGTGCGGCTGTGGCGGATGCGGGAAGGACACGGGGCAAAGGGGGGCCCGGGGGCTGCGCTGGGGGTGCGGGGCCCGGTACCGCACCTCCCCTGCCGCCAGGCCCAGCCCGGGCTCCGCGCTCGGGGCGGGTGGGGG
>VXAA01005234.1:910273-1025586 GCA_013399115.1 Anseranas semipalmata | reverse complement strand
CGTCGCCCTTCCGCCTCGCCGCCGGGGCCGCGGCCCGGCCCGGCCCCGCCGCTCCGCCCCGCTCCGCTCTGCACCGGCGCCTCAGCCCGGCGGTCCTCCCGGGGCTCTCTTGCTCCGCAGCGCCGCTGTGCCCGTTCCCCGGGGATGGGGAGGAGGGAGGCCTCGGGGGAGCATGGCGCCGTCCCCTCAGCGGGAGGACGGGAGAGGGGTCCGGGGAAATGGCGCCTTCCCCTCGGGTACAGAGCGAGGGGAAGGGGTACGGGGAAGTGGCACCTTCCTCTCAGGTAGAGCAGAAGGCCCTTCCCTGGTGCCAGCAGAACACGAGGGAGGGCCCAGCTGTCCATACGAACCCAGCCAGCATGGGCAAGTGCGTTGTGACCCCAACGCAGGTGACGGTGATGGCAGGGATGGTGGCAACGTGCTGGGGTGTGAGCTGCGCAGTAGCCCTGTGACACCGCTTGTGCTCTGTCCCCTGTGTGATGTCAGGGGGTCCCCGGTGGCCCTTGTCCCCCACTGTGTCCCTGCTGCCGTGTGGCTCTGCTCTCCTTCCTGTGCTTAGTCCCAGCTTGGGCATTGCATTCAGCTGAACAGCGAAGCGGATCAGCTGATATGGTCATCCAGGGAGAGTCTCTCTGTGTAAAATTTGGTGTTACATTGATCTAAGTCAAAAGCATGCAGATGACGTTACTCCTTAAATGTTACCTTTATCATCAAAGCTTGTAACCTCAAAGACTGAATCCAGATTTGAATTGTCTTCCACAGACTGGCACTGCAGATTTAAGGGAGAGGAATCTACTTTTTCATGGAACATCTTACCAGTGGTTTCTCAAGGTTTCATTTGCTATGTTGCCCAAGATTGAGTCCAGGCAACCAGCTCTCAAATTCTCCCTCTTCCCTCTGAAATACCATCATAGGGTCAGTGCTCTGCAGTACATTGAAGCATCTCTCCAGTTCCAAGATGCATTAGAAGCCTCCGTCAGCAGCATGGAGGTCTCCTCGACCCAAACTCTGTTGGCCTCGAGTGCAAGATGTTTGGACTGACCAATTTGGTAACTGTATAGCCATTTTAGGTGTGTTCTAGCACCTTTCTTGGTGTTTTACTTCAGAGGGGTTATTGTACATATCCATTAAAAAAAAAAAAAAAAACAACTGATACAGGTGCTGCATACGTAGAATATTACAAATGCTCAGAAAAATCAGTCACTTGTGGATACCTGTTACAGGGCTCTCATCCTGCAACCATATCCTCAGAGATTGTCTTGCACCTTTTCTGAGCTGCAATTTCAGCCTTAATCATAGCAAACAGGAACACCAGCTGTATTAAACCATCTAAGGCCAGGCAGGTATCAAAGCAAACAAAATGCAAACTTCATTCCTAAGTGCAGAGTTCATGTTGTTACTCACCCACTTGAATGGCACAGAAGCATGAATGGAGCTTTCATGATTCTGGATAGAACCAGATGTATCATAGGCTGTGCACAGTTACAGTAAATTGAAAATGATTTCACAATGATGTATATCAATTGACTTGAGTTCTAGGTTTGATTACTTGCTTTTTACAATTTTATCAAAAATGCATCGTTTAACAGCTGAATGAGCAAGCCTGCAATATGAAGCCATCAGTTCTAAGACAGCACAAATACTTGCTTGGGTCTGACATATTTAATGGCAACAGGGAGACAAAATGACTTTAAAGACAGCTTTGGTTGAGGTCACTCAAGTTACTAGCTGCATGTTTTTTTCTTTAAAACCATCCCATAAGGTCAATGCTGTTTTTTTCCTTCTTGACATATTTGTAATTATTATTGTGTGGCTTTTGGATGAAATCTTGAAATCTAGATTCTGCCTGCTCTTTTTGGACATTGTAAACCCATAAGAACTTCTTGCACCAACAGAGGTTTGTGTCAGTGTCACAACTAGCACATTTAGGGTCATCCGAATGTCAGCAGCGTGCATGGGCTACTTTTAAAAGGTCTGGCACCACACAAAGCTTTTTCTCAGGAGCTATGTAAATTGCCCCGACTTGAAATGCAGTCAGAGAGATTCCTTTCCATATTTCTATATCCTTGAGAGGATGTATTTTATTTTATCTGATGTGGTGCCTTTTTCTGCTGTAAATATCTGATATCTCTGACAGGCTGTTAGCGGCATCATTCAGTAACTCAGCTTGGGACATGTTTATGATCTTGTATTATATTAAATTGTTCTGTGCAATCCCTTTGAAAATCAGTCATTGACTGTCTAATTGGCTGATTTTGTTCACTAATAAATCATTAAATGTAATCATTTTCTTTTCAGCACCTATTAAAGAATAATGTTAGAAAATGGTAGAGGTGTCTCTTTCAATGTCTTTGGGTAGAATTTTACAATGCAATTCTGAGCTCTTGAATTGGTGTGATTCCAGTGCCCTTATTTAAAATACCATTTATTGTGGCACAGAAGAGATGAAGGGTACTGCTCCTGCTAGCCCTGGGAGAGGCAAAGACGTTTCACGTAGCAAAAGGTGTGTTGGCCTCCTGTTCAGGACTGTCACATGGCAGGTGGCACGCTGCACCTTTCATCTCACAGCCTGCCCAGGGCTGTGATTTTGGGGCAGAGCGTGGTGCACTGGGCAGGACACATACAGCGCTGCCAGCCGGGGCTTTGCTGTGCGGCGTGGGGTTTCCTGGCATGTGGTTATGCAGTGGGGAAGGGCAATAATCGCAGTGGAGAAGGTTGAAGAGAAGGATGACATGGTGAAATGGTGAAGGATGACATGGGAAAGAGTTTTCTTGCAAGAGCATAAATTCTGGAGATGCTGGGCTCACCGTGCCACCACTCCTCTGTACTACTATAAAAGAATCTCTCAAAGTGAGGTGAAGACATTTTGTTCACTTGTCCTGGCATGAAGAAGTTAACCCGGAATAGATCTAAAACATCACTGGCATCATAATAGTTAATGGAGATTCTGAGAGCATTGATCCAAAACCAATGCCTACCTTTGGGATTTCAAATGGATGGTGCTTCCATTAAGGCAAGCTCAACTGAGTTAAGCAATGACAGATATTGACGAGATAACAAGTTTGCTGTGTTGAAGCTGACTGAGAGTGCTATCTGGTCAAATTCATCTACCACTGGATTAAAACCCCATTTTACAAAGCAGCCGCAAAGCTGGAGATGAAGTACTGAAAGCTTTTGGTGCCAGTTTTAAGGGCGATGCACCTCTGTGTGCTGGTGCTGCTGAACGTCAACCCACTGTAGACTTGGGCCTACAAAATGTGTGGGGATAAGTCAGGATGAAGTCATCATTCGTTGCATTCGGAGGGGAAGCACAAGTCCCTCCTGCAGTTAGCAACACCAGATAAGATCTTCTACAGGGAGCCACACTGGAAGCCCCAAACCCAGAAGATGCCATCTAATCCCCCTCCGGACAGCTCTAGCAGGCACGGTGTTGGCAAGGCTTGGAGTCAGAACAAATACGTAACAGCTGCTGTTGTAGCTTATGCATTGCTGCCTTTTAATTAAGTACTGTGAGTATGTGCAGTGGGCAGGAGACTGAAAGTCAAAAGCATCTTTCCAGTCCTCTTAAAAACAACCCCATCAGCAGCCCTTGGACAATGGGGCGTGCATCCCTTAGCTACTGCATCCCACATCGGCCAGCTAGCTCGCGCACTCATGCACCCCTGCCCGGGCTGCTTCTATCCTTTGCTGCCTACAGTCTGGCAAGGCTGGCTGGTGGCACTTGTCTGTTTTTTTTTTTTTTTTTCTGTTTTTTTTGAGAAGTGCCATTCAGACGTATTTCCCTTTTCCAGTTTTATTTTTATAGATATAAAAGCTATCCTCAGTGGTTTGCTATGACTCAGTGCAAAGATGGTTTTGTAAGAGGTTCTGAAAGGGCCATTGCCAGTGGAGCAGTTTGAATAACATAGCTGTGCCGCTTCTTATGAAACTGAAGATCTGATTATTTAACATAGACTGTAATAAAAATAGTTTCTGGTGTTGGTGGAAGCATTTCAGCATAGAAATGTGGCTTAAATGTCTTCATTTAATTCCAGTGTGTTTAGAATTGATCTCATGGACCGGAAAAGAGATTTTTTTTCCTCCTTAACTAGGGTCTGTGAAGGAAATTAATATAGGGAAGGGAAAATAGAAATACAATACTACACTCAGTAAAACAAATGCTTATGACTGAGAGGGTCATTACTTGCTAGCAACACTGGAAAAGCCAGATGTATAAGGTATGTTTTATTATAGAATTAACCTTGACCCAGGGTTCAAAGAGAAAGGTTAGTTTGAAATAAATCAGTAGTATGGTCAGGTCACTTCAAAGAGTCTAAAGCTGAGCTTGAAGATTACATGCTGTTTATGTGTATCCAGTTGGAATAGAACATATGGTAAAGATAATAGAAGTAAACTATTTATCTCTCTTTTTCCCCCCTCTCTCCCTCTCTTAGGATTTAACGCCTTTTTGTCCTTTGCCTATATATGCTGCAGGGGATGCTTTTGTCCTGAGAGATTTATTGAAAACAGAAATGTGGAATAAAACAACCTTCTTAAATCAGCTGGGTAAAATATTCTTGCCTTTAACATTTTCCAATAGCTTGCTCAGATAAAAGTAATGACTGTTTTGGAAATAGTCATATGAATGTGATGAATCATATTTCTCTGTCACTTGTATTGCTGATTTCATGTAGTCATAAGAAAATCAAAACAAAATGTGCTCAGCTCTGAATTACTGTAGTTCTAATCTAAAAGCGGGACTCCATTTAACTGTTACATGTGAGTTACATGGATTTAAGAGCTTCCCAAATACCAGGTAATCACGCAGCATCCCAGCCAAATGGGCACGCATATCCCAGCTAGCACAGGGAGGGGGAAGAGAAGCAGATTAAGCCATTTAGCCAAAGCCACTCACAGTCTGCAGCAAAACACAGATTAGTCTGCAGGGCTGTGGTTGATTCCAACGCTTTTTGGGGGAGAGGGCCAGAATGTCACCTCAGATTTCCTGAATGCCAGTCCAGTGTTTTAACCACAAGACCATCCTCTGCGTTTGGCCTGTCTTCCCGTATTCTTTTGCTCTTTGTGCTATCAGGAAGATATCAGGACTTGAAAGGCCTCCACCAGTCACACGGGGTCCACATTCAGCTTTGTGTAAGTCACCCCAGAAGGGAAATGAAGGAAGTTTTCATTTCACCCAAACACATCAGAGGTTACAAAGTGCTGTCAGTTAATTCTTACTAGATGGCAAATCTCCAGGGCTTTCTGATGGCATACGTCTATGATCAGGCAGCCAGAAAAGCCCTTTTCAGTTTTCTGGAGAAATCCAGGAACAACTCCAATAAAGCGAGAATAGTTTTGACTGAAAAAACAGCGTGTGAAGAGAGCCAGGTTCACTATGTATAGAAAAGAATAACCCTTTCTAGATGGGTAAGTATGTTGGCAGATGCGGTAATGAGCTGGTGTGCATTATCTCAAATGCATAGGTTCTCTTGATGTGAATTGCTGTGACGCGTGAGGCTAACACTGGGGTTTTGCAGCGCTTACATAGACATAGTGGGAAGAGCAGGGCTCGTGGCATGGCTGGGGAGCAGGGGGGGTCTTCTGCTGAAATTAAAACCAGCTGCTGAGCCTAGACATGGTCACTCTGTAATAGCTTTGCTCCACAGATTGTATTTTCCCTAATGTGATACGTGCAGTGTGCAGATAGTAGCACGTTTTAAGATTTACAGCTGCCTGATTTTTCCCATTAATAGGGAAATCTGATAATTATCTATTTTAAAGCAATTGCTAAACAATAGGAAGGAGTATGCTTGTTAAAAGTAAACATAAAAGCGAGCTGCATCTATCTTAGGGTGCTGAGCCTTTGATAGATTTGCTCCTTACAGCAGTCTTTGATCTGCCACGCTGGAAAATAAACTCAGCGGGAGACTGGATACGGGATATAGAGCAGTTCACCTTTAGGTCACGGGCGCCAATCCAAGCCAGGTCAGGAGCGAGCCTGCGGGTCAGCTTTGGCAGGAGCCGGGGATGGCAGCACAGCCGACGTCTGCGTGGCACCTGCTTTGTGAGTGCACGGAGAGCGCGGGTCTGTGGGGCCACCGGCCCAGGGCAACCCCCTGCCAAACCCCAGGAATGAAGGAGGGACCTATTGCTTCTTCCCCCATCCCAAATGAGAGCTTTGCAGCCTTTCCAATCAGATAAATGACATGATCCAGTTTTTGTTGTTGGTTTTTTTTTTTTTTTTTTTCCTCCTCATTGCCTGTAGCACAGCCAGGGCAGCACAGGGGCTGCAGCAGGGTCTGGCTCTCGGCAACACTCCTGCTGGAGGAAGCTGAGTGCTCTGGCACAGGACATGTGCAGGTCATGCCCAGTCCTGCACTGAAATCCTGTATTCTCCTCCAGACACACAACATGAGCTGTCTGTTACTTATCAGGTAATCTAAACAAAGAGAAGTCTCTAAAGCAGTTGTATGGGTGCTACAGGAAAAGACCTGTGGGGTTGTGCAACAGTTGTCCTGACGGCAGCAATGTCTCTTCTGGGAAAGTGCTGTTCTGACTGCTTCGCTGGCAGAAGGCGGGCAGCTCCATAAATCTCTCTTTAGTCTTGTATTGTCATGCTATGGCACGAGTTGACAGTGTTTGTTATGGGCCACATTCCCGTGCCTGATTAAGAAGGGTTTGCGCTACCCAGTGACACAAAGCTCCTCTGAAGCTTGCCAGGCTTGCCCCTCCAGGCGACTCCTGGCAAGGTGGGGATAACCCATGTGCTCCTCCAGCACCTGCTCCTGCTACAGAGGGATGTGGCAAGGACTTCTCTATGCCCAAGGGACACTGGTGCCCCTAAGGGAAATGCAGCTCTGCAGCTCCTTCCCCGCCCCGGGGCTGGGCATTGCAGACAGGCTCACATACCTGTCCTCCCGGTGTGACACTGATGTCCCGACCAGAGGATGCTGCTGTGATACCCTGTCCTGCGCATACAACCCTGGCATGCTTTTTTAAAGAATTGCTTTTCAGTGACCTTGCCACAAACCAGAAAGGGCTGTTACCTCAGAAATACTCGAGACCCTATTTCTTCCCACCTTCGGAGGGCAGATTCTAAAGCAAACTGTGCTGCTTCATTTTAGAAGTGGCTGAATGCAAATGACTCCTTGTGGGAGACACAGCGCTTGTGCCAGCGCGCAAATAAACTGAGCTCACGGCAAGCACTTGCAATGGTTTGTGGTAAGGTTTTCTGGCTATGCTGCACCCAGACCCAAATCTGAGCTGCGAAGGAACATGGGAGAGAAATAGAAAGCAAATGTGAGAAGGGAGAAGCTCGGGGGTCCTCACTGTCAAGGAAGTCATTTGAGTTTCTGTCTGATGGTTCCAAAAAGAGCAGAAACAGGGATTTTGCTGCACTTCAGCTGTGTCAGGTCTGGGATCTGGTTCTGTTTTCCCTCATACAAGAGACAACTGCCAAGCTTTATCTTTGTGGTTTTTTTTTTTTCTTTCTTTCTTTCTTCAGAAAGGGAAACAGAAGTGAGAAAGGTCTGGCAGTCTCGTGTAGCTCTGGCCAAAATCATGTTCTCTGAGATAGCTGGTTATCTGAAGCTTGGCCAAGCCTCACTCTGCTCGAGTGTCTCAGCGCCAGACTAGAGCTGTGGGGATAAAGCCAAGCCCTTAGAGCAAGACCCAGACTGTCTGCTGGGGGACTGCGCAGCTAAAAGATGGGTTTCTGGCCCCAGAAGAGCACTCTGGACTGCCTCCTCTGGGAGCTGAAGGTCTCGATGCAGTCAGCAGCAGGAGGTGTGCGTTCCGGCTAGCCGATCATCACGGGGATCGCTGGTGCGGGGTGGGGCGTGCTGATGGATCCCATCACGCTCCAGCTCCTAGAAATAGCTGGGGTCTCCTCGGGAAATGTTAAGGCTCTGCCTGTAGCATTTTTGCAATGTTTTCGCTTCCTTTTTAATCACCTGTCACCTTCTTTTATGCATTGTTTCATGGTTCAAAGCAGCGTGTGACAGGTGTGTGACTCAGGAAGGCCACGAAGCCCCGTGCTCTGGGGGCGAGGGCAGGCGCTGCAGGACCTCTGCAGGAGATGGCAGAGGAGGGGAACCGGGAACTAGAAAATGGATGACGTAACAAAAAAATAAACAAAAGTTCCAGCAGCATTGATGCGGAGTTTTACTTTGAGAGGTCCAGCCTCCCGCAGCATCCCATCTGCTGCATTGGTCTTTTTTTTTGTGCTGAAGGATGCCTCTTGGGAGTGGAAACAGCAAGGGGACGGCTCGGCGGGTCGAGCAGCGTGTGTCGTGCCTGTGCTGGCTTCCCTTGCCCCGGGTGTCGTGCCTGTGCTGGCTTCCCTCGCCCTGGGAGGGATCGTGCCCCTGCGCTGGTTGCGGTTGCCGGATGATGGCAGCAGCGCATCTGCACCGGAGGCAGCGCCGGGAGCCCGGGCCAGGCTCCTCCGCCTGCTCACCTGCCCCTTCCCTGTGCTGCTCTGGCCCTCTTGCCCCAGATGTTGCAGTTTAGGGTTATAACGCAGCTTCCCGCTGCCCTGGTGCCACCCGGCCATCGCATCCGATCGCACAACTCGTGCCCGGGAGAGTTATTGGAGGAGGGGGTGGAAGCGCAGCTGCTGCTTTGGAGGGGAAAAACTGCAAGCAACTTTCCTCGTCTGTGCCCCCACCCCCTGATTTGTCCCCTTCAAGCGGAGCAGAAGCGGCAAATCGCCTCCAAAACAAAATGCCGGGCCCTGAACCGTTCCTCCCCTAAAGGCAGGACTGAAATCACCTCCTTGGAAGCCCGGGGGTGGCGGGTGGCTCCCTCCCCATTGGAGGGGCTGCGGGTTTGCCCGCAGTTATCCTGGTTTTCCCTGGGATTTGTGGGTGCATTACGTTACGTTTAAAGGAAAAGAATATTCCCCTTTTGCCCTTGTAAACACAAACAGTGGTTTTAGGGGAAGAAAGAGGACAATACGCTATTGTTCTGTTGTTCCCCACCTCAGCCTCGCACTGAAATATTTAAGATCCCCCATGAATAATGCAGCTTCAGCCCCGAGCCTGTTTTGCACTTCACACTAACCGGGCCCATAAAGCACCAGGACTGCTCCGGCATACATTATGCCGCACAGGACATCTCCTGCCGAGCAAAGCTTTGTCTGCGCTGCCACGGAGGCTGTTGGGATTTTTCCCCTCTCCGAGAGAGCGATAATGAGCACGAGAGCTCTCGCTTTAAGATGTGAGGGGAAACAAGTCACCTGTAGTGCTCTCATCTGGTGCTAGCCAGCTGCCCTGCACACCGCGTCTCCTGCTTCGGGCTCGTCCCGCGCAGTTTCCTTTTCATCCAGCTGCCGTGCCCCTTGGTGAGACAGCTGATGCGCTGCGCTTAATCTGCAGGAAAAATGTGCTGTATTCAGCAGATGGGCAAAGACAAAATCAGCCAGGTCAGTAGCCTGCACCTTCGGTTCTTTCTCACAACAACAGCTGCATTTGAGGGGTTTAAAGAAGGAAAGCGTGCTGGGCGGTTGCACAGAGCGAGCCCCTCTGAGCACTTTTACGCTGGCACAGTCAGTGCCGCGGGTGGGTGTTGGGTCTGATTTACGTTCTCCTGGGAGGAGCTGGGCACTGCCGAGCACCAGGAGACAGGCGGGTACGTTAGGAGTCAGGATGGCTCCGTCACCCAAAGAGGAGTTATTTCTTTCTCTTCACCAGGCTCACCCAGGATTTAGGTACCTATACACAGCACTGAGTAGCAGCAGCACGCTGCAAAGTCTCGTACAGGTCCTATCACACAAACCATATCCCTTCCCGTATCCTTGTAAAGCTCGAGAGAGATTTTTATAGCGTTTTAATGACGTTGCTGTTCAGAGCAGGACCCCTTTGGTGTCGGGTTGAGTCACTCGCAGCCGTGCTGTGCGCAGCTCCCCCTCCTCAAAGGAGAGGGAAAAATGAGGCAAGAAGGAAAGAAATACGCGTCCCCCCTCTTCCCATGAAGATACCTTTACACTCCCCTTAAACTACAAAGGTGAGGCTCTTGATGAATTTTGGATTAAAAGGAGCAATATGCCTGCCTGGACATCTGGTCCGTCATCAATAGTGACATTAGGATCTGTCACATAGGAATTGCCATCTGCGATCCGGTCGGAGGCCTTTCAAAGGAAAGGAAACAGGAGGGTGGAGCAGGGGTGGAAATGTGGGAATGGTTTGCTGCAGGGAGGAGCGACTTGCAAGCACTGAAAGGAGCATGTGCCCTTCCTTCCCCCCCTCTGGATCACTCCATTCCTCCTCCAGCTCGAGGAAAAATCTTGTTTTTTGGGAAAATTTTGGGAAGCTTTTGCTGAAGAGAGGAAATGAAGCAAGGAAAGTTAGGATTACCTGCAAGGTAGTTAAAAAAAAAGGGAAAAAGGGGCCATAGTGAGTCAGTGCAAAGGTTCACCCCACCCAGCAAAGGTGCTCAGTGAAGAACAAAACAGGCAGGCACGCAGGGTGCTGCTGGCACGCTCCACAGCCTCCGCTGTGCTCAGGGGCTCTCCAAATTCGATGTGGGATGTCTGAGGGGAAGGGACAGTGCAGGAAGGGACAGAGCTGCCAGGGCAGGGGATACGGCCCCACTTTGAGCTGGAGCGGGGTTGGCGCTTGCCTCCCCCAGCCCGCCCCTGCATCACGCTGCGTGCTGCGGCCCTGGGCATGCTGCTCGCATTTCCCGTGCCAAGGCTGCAGTAGGGACTCCCAGAGCTGTGGCAAACGGAGGCGAAAAAGAAGAAACCAGAGACCTAAAAGAGCTGGGAGGGGTTTTCCAGCCACTCCGAGAATATTTAGCATCGCCCGCATTGCACCACCTGCTAGCCCTCTCCCAGCGCGGTGCTGCTTGGAAAGATGAGGGTCCTGGGAGCCCACCCGCCGCCTCCGCTGCGAAGGCAGGAACACGGAAACCTCCAGGCACCCGGTGATGCTATTTTCCTCAGTTTCATTTTTCTCTTTATTGGCTCGGTATAAACTTTCCCTATAGAAACCCACGATTAATCCAATCACCAGCCCATCAGCTATTTATTCAAAGAGGTAAGTCCTCCCCTTGTATTTTGGCCATCAATCCCCATTAGTTTCCCTATATGGTTGATTGAATAGTCCATTGGCTGTACTAATAAGCACCCATTAGCTGTCCCACAGAGCTTTAGTTTTATTATAACCAATTCATGTCAGCCTAGGCCAGATGAAATGCTTTTAGCTGGATTGTTTTGATTGCATTACTTGGAAGGTGGCATCCAAGCGCCCGGAAGGTTACGGGGATGCAGGACCCGACCGCGCTGCTCTTGCACGAGGCCGGGGTGCACGCACCCTGCAGGACCCGTGTGCGTCTGCAGCAGTGGCTCTGGTTTGCCCCACGCAGCGCCAGGCTGCGGGACGAGCTGCGCACAGCCCTGTCCTGGCGTGGCGGTGGCACTTCGGGGCAGTCTGGGGGGAAGCAAGGGGCAGGTTTGCTCCGAGGGGTCGCAGCAGCTGTCCCCATCATCTCCCCTCCAGCTTTGGGCTTTTGAAAGCTGGGGGATCTCAGGATTTGCCATTGGTCTTCCTCTTCCCTTTTCATTCTCCTCCTTCATTGCTCAGACCACGAGCCCAGAAATCCCCCCTTTCGTGGCATTTTGGGCAGGGGTAAGCTGTTTACAAGCAATTGGCTCGCCGCTCCGCAAAAAAAAAAAAGTGTGGAAGGCAGGAATTGCTGCAAATCGCTCTTCAGCTGCTCTTCATCACGCGAGCTCTGGCTTCCATCTACCCGACGGTCCTGCTAAAAGGATAATAATGCTTTAAAAATTAGAGTCAGCCGAACAACTACTTCATAAATTCATGGCCTTGCCCTGATCCTTTCCAGAAGTTTTTCTTTCAGATGAAGTCCACATCAGACCTTGGATTCCTTTCCGTTGGAAATGCTGCTGCTTTTCTCCTTTCAGAGCGCGCGCTGGGTCACCTGGCGATGCAGAGGGGGTTACCAATTATCTGTCATTAGCTCAACACAAACAAGCCTCGCTTCTGGATAATCTTGTGATCTCTCCTTCAGAGAACACAGGATAATCTCCCCGTGGCATTGTCTCATTGTGGGATTTTGTCCTTGATAGATAAACCGCTCCTGAAATCCTATTAAGAGCTATTCTGCCTCCCCTGAAAAGAGACAAACTCGCAGATGAGACAAACTCCTGGCAAACTCAGAGGAGACTCTGAGCTTTGTCTACCTGGTGGGAAACAGCTCTGTTTTGCAGCAGCTGTTTCCGTCTGTACCTCTCCCGAAAGCAATCTGAGTTCTAGCAGAGCCCCGGCTCTTCTATGGGCTGCTGGTGCCTCCCAGCCCACCAAAGCCACCAAAGCCACCAGCGGCCAGCGCTGGCAGACGTGCTCAGGGCTTGCTCCAGAGCCGTGGGAAGGCAGCACTGGGCTGGAAGGCTGGCGTTACGGGCCGTATAGCAATCAGAGGCAGGTCCTGCCCGTGTCGAGGGATGAATTGCCCCGTTGAGTTGTCCATGTGCCTCACTGGCATGTTGCCTTCTCCCTGGGGATGCTACAGGAGCTGAGAAGAGAGCTTCCACCATTGCCAGCTTTGCCATCCTGCTTCATAATTCCTGAGATCCCAGCAGGAAGAGTGCCTGGGTGGCAGCTTCCAGGATTTTTAGCTTCGTCCCCTAAAGAAGAATACCTCTTAGTCTATGTATGCCTTCTCCCAAAGCAGCTCTGACCCAGGTGTCTGACTTCACCTGCATGAAGAGAGGGACAGAGCTCTCTAAAGCCTTCAGGTTTCATAAAACAGAGATCTCCATCCCCGGAGATGCATACAGCTCTGCAAATGTTAAAGCCACTGCTTGGACCGAAGTTTCAGGCTGGGAAGATCTGCTTTGGCAAAGGGGCTGGGGAGGGAATATTTGGTGATTTTTGTGGCTGGGCAAATGTGAAAACCAACAACCCGGCCATTGGTCAGTGCTGTTGATGTCCTGTGAATAAATAAAACCAATAGCAAACATCCCTAACCCAGATGAAAACTCCTCTGTCTGAAGACACCCAGGTCTTCCTATGCCTGGGATTAAAGAGGAGCCTTGCAGAGAGGAATCTTACTAATGCGTGGCGGAGGTCAGGCTCCGGAGAACTAGCAAAGGTCTTTAGGATCCTCGAAGCTCAGTTTTGTAGCCTGCTTAAGTCAGGAGTTTATTACTAATGACATTATTTTGCATTACCGCAGCTCCTCAGCTGTGAAAGCCTTGGAGCCCCCGCGGAGCCCTCTGCAAGGGGCGCAGCTGGCGGCAGTGTGGGCTTTGGCCCAGGTTGCTGCCGTGCTTTGCTCTTTAATGGTGGGGGGCTTGTTTTAACCCTCTTGTGCCTTTGCTTCACCATCTGCATCGAGAACTACCCCTACAGCCAGGAGATCCTTTGGTGGGGACTGATTTAACAAAACATGCGGTTTGCGGCTACATGGAAAGATGCAGCAAGCGGTGCCAGCGAGGGTCAGGTGCCTGTGGCATGTAAAAGATCTGAAGAATTTATGTATGGGTACTGAATCTGAAAACGTCGAGGTGTTGGCTGGTTTCCCATAGCAGGTTCATGCCTTTTGGTTGACACATAGACTTTAAGGTGCAAAGAAATATTGGCTTAGCAGGAGTCTCTCAGACAACACTGCTATAAATACAAATTGTGTATTTTTGGCAATCCCTGCTTACTCTTAAAATTCAGGGTCATTATGTCTTGAAGAAAGTTATGACAATAAAACAAATCCATCAGCCGCAAGGGGAGTTTGAAAATGTTAAAAAAAAAATGTATGTAGATTTGATAAAAAATATTGAGTGAGGTGTAAAAGTGAAACCTCATCTTTTAGAAATCTGACTACTCCAGCAAAGTCAAATTGCTTCTCAGGGGATATCAACAGGAAGATAGAGTCTACCAAAGTCTGGAATTCATAAAAAAGGAAAGAAAATAGTCTACGTTGTCTTGGATTTATTTATTTATTTTATTTATTTATTTATTTACGCAGAGCCATTCAACCATGGAGGACTCGAATACCTGCTATGCGCCTGCAGGGCTGGCTGTGCACGTGCACCGGTGTCTCCCCGTAGCCATTTCCATCTCTGACAGCAGCGAAGGCGAGCCAAGTCCCTTGGGCACTTTCCCTTCTCTGCATTTTGCTTTTGGCCTCCCTGGGGCTTTGGGAGGCAGGGATTCGCTTCCCCACCACAATTCCTTGCAGGAGAGATGCACACCAAGGGCTCCTTCCAGCGGCAAGTTGCCAGGTCCCACCACTCCTACCCTGTCCAGCCTCCCCTAGTGCCACCAGTAATTTCCATTGGTGCAAAGAATGGGTTTCATTTTCTTTTCAGTTTCCGATGGGTTTAACCCTGGAGGTTCATTCAGTGGAGCCTGAGTCTGGGTTGGGTGCCACGGGAGGCCCCGCGGGCTCCGGCACGCTCCAGTCTTCAGAAATTAACCCAGAGCAGGGGTGGGGAGCGGATGGAGCTGCTGCAGAATAAAGGTCAGCTCATAAAGGGCATCTTAAAATATGCTCACAGGGAATGACAGCTTATAAGTGCCCCGTTATCTAATTACTTGTGTCAGGCAGAGAAGTCTGGACAGCAATTATTTTTAACCTAAATCACACAACTCCTGTAGGAGATTTCCTGGTCCTCAGTGTCTCTTAACTATGATTTTGGGGCAAAACATGGAGCTCTGCAGGACAAATATCTGTCTGAAAGGGTTGGTTTTCACTTCTCCGGAGTCTGAAGGTGGGGGTGTTGCTTTCTTCTTTTTTCTTTTTCTTTTTTTTTTCCCCATTCTGAGAAAAGTAAACCTGACACATCGCATTTCACCCAGTGTTGTGCCTTGCTTGCATTACATCGCGTTCAGTATGGAGGGGGACAGGGTTTTATTTTCCTGCATTTCGTCCCATATGGAGAGGGACAGGGTTTTATTTTCCTTCTGGCATAGCTGGAAACCAGTTGAGGAGAAAGCTGCAGCCCAAGCCAGGAAATCCTCATGCAGGAGGAGGGTAGCCCTGTGGGGTTCATGAGATGGGCGTTAGTGCAGCGGGGTGGAGAGGCTGAGGGTTGGTCCTTACCCTGCCACAGACCCCATACACTGCCTTGGGCACGGGATCGAGCAAGGCGTGGGGCTGAGGAACTGAGCAAGGCGTGGGGCTGAGCAGGGCACGTTTGCACCCAGGAGAGGAATGAGGAGAAGATCTGCCCATGAGAACGGTGGCACGCAGCCTCTGCGGCACCTCAAATCTTCCGTCACGCTGCGGGAGAAGCTTTCTAGCCAAAAATATTCCTCTACGCCTTATGCAGAGATCTCGGGCCAGCGTGTCGCCTTACAGAGCACTTCAGTCTCAGCTCTTTGACCTGTGCCTGGGGGAGCTGCCCCCGTTTTCTCAAGGTCTTTTGAATATCGGCAGGGACGTTCATCATCCTGGGGCGTAAAGGAAGGTATCGATCACGTATGATGAACTGGCACAAGTGTCGTGCAGGAGGCGTGATTAGTTAATGGGGGAAAGATGGGAAAGCTCATGCTTCCATCCCCGACTGCTGTTTGTGACCCCTCCCTGAGGAGGAGGAACGTTGGGTTTTGGGGAAGGATAAGTGCGATGCCACTTCGGTCCCTGGTGGTGACACCGAGAGGACCTGACCCAGTGGCTAACACAAGAGGCCACATTGCCCTTGGTGAAACAAACTTTTCTTCCGGTTTTCCACCAGTGCAAGGGTGCTTGAGGGCTCTTTTGTCGGCAACGAACAGACGCCGACCCTGCTACCGCTGCAGCCAGAGCGCGGTGACGAAGGGCTCCAGCAGTGCCCTTCCAAACCGCGGAGATCAAGGGGACGCCCTCAGCGGCGCTGGTTATTCTGCACGCAGCTCTCCTCGCTCCGTGGGGACAGTGGGGACACCGGCGGGTGCTCGGAGCCCTGGCACCAGAAGTTATCCACAGCGGGGTCGGGGACAGGGCGAGGAAGGAAGAGCGGCCACGCACCTCTCGGTCGCGCTGCTCCAGAGCCTGCAGGAATTAGTGCACCGAGCAAGTCGTTAAATCTTTATAAATCACTGCCGTGCTGCGTGTCCCCACCGAGATCCCTTCTGCAGGAGCTGCTGCTCCAGAGGGCTGGTTCTGATTGATTTTTTTCTCCCCCTCAATTTTTCCCTATATGAATATTTTGGAAGGAAAGCACATTCCTCCAAACGCGATTAAGCCACTTAGAAGAGGATTATGGTGTTTTTGGAATAACACCCTCTTACTCCAGAATGGGATCGGTCACATGGGGAGTTAACCGGGGGCTCCGCTAAGCCTCCAGCCCCTCGCCGAGCAGCCGGATGCCCGGAGCTGCTCCCACCGCCTGTGCCCGTTGTGCTGCACCCTCGGCAGCGCCTCGCGGGAGCGGCAGCCACGTGCCATGGGCTCGCGTACTCCGACATGATTATTTTTTTCATCCTCTCATATGCATTTATTATTGAAAATTAAAGGGTTTCCTAAATTTTGATTTCCAAGCTGGGACCAAACACAGCTTAGGCGGTAAGCAGTGCGTATTTATTTCCAGCTCGAGCAGGAAAAATATAACTTCTTTCCTCGTGTTTCTATAATTTCTTTTCTGTGCATATGCAAATTGCTGGTTTATTTGTGCAAGATTTATGCAGCTAAATGACGGGGAATTATAGAGGCAATTCAGCACTTAGAAAGGAGAGAGACAATTGCTGCAATTTGCTTGTGCCATGCGCTAATTCCTTCAGAAAATGCTTTTGCTCATTTATTTGCACCAGTTTCTGCACCCCTAAGCAAGCTTGGGAAATTTTCTCCAGGGTCAACATACAGCAAGTGGTATATATTTCTTTCTGCCTGTGCCATCGCCTCCCCATAATCCTTTATAGCAATTAGTAACAATAATGAAATATAGCTGTGATTTCTCAGTGCTGGCTGGAGAAATGCAGCCCGTACTTGTGAATCAAGCAAATTTTCTGGTCAAATTGGCCATGTGAGCGTGCTGCTCAGGAAGCTTTAAATCCACCTCTCTGGATCACTAAGAGCAAAGCTCAGTGGGGGGAAAAACAGTGTTAGGAGCACAAATTTTCCCTGTTCCTACCCAGGATTTTGTCACTGCCTAAAACATTTTGCCCTGCAAAGCTCACGGGTTTGGGGGGCAACATCTCACCTTGCTCCTGAGAACCCCCGCGCATCCTCACAGATGCAGCAAGATGTTGGTTTGCAAAGCAGGATCTGGGGCATTTCCCAGGGTTTTCCCAGACATACCCTTGGGCGAGGGCGAGCAGGGAATTCCAAGGGGTCGGGACCCATCCGGACACGGGATGGGGATGGGACACGGGGCAGAGGTCGAGCAATGGAGGAACAAGCCCGGAGGTCCTGCAGAAGGACGTGCTGTGCTTAAATGCCACCAGACAGCTGGTGCCCAGCTCCTGGGGGAAAGGGAAGTGATTTAGGTTTGGCCATTACTAGAAAAACATGTGCGGAGGACGGGGCAATGAGAAGAGCAGCCGTTTTCTATTAGGATAAGAGTAGGTCAGGTGTAGTTAAAACTGGGTAAATGGAGCAGGAAATGTGGCTGTATATTACTCACCCAAGATATATTGCACACATTAGCTTTGTTTGATCGGGTTATTCTGAGATTCCGCGCTCTGAGTGGTGTTTTAGGGTGGCCAAATCCTGGCTTTGTACTCTATTAAAATAAATATATTGCTAGCGTTTAATAAAGTCGCTGAGTTTAAATGTAACCGAAAGTCTGCATGAGGGCTTTTCTGGAAGTCTGTGCCCTTAATGAATCCATGCCCGCGATGTGCTTTTGAAGATGGAAGGTGTGATATTAATACTGTTTATATAGCAAAATAATTTATGAATATTCAGTTAACAATGTTACCGGCTTCCAGCGTGTTCCTGCTCTCGGGAGCGTTCGGGGTGTTTCTGAGCGCTGAGGCCGGGCTGGACTGGAACCCAGGCGCTGTTTTTTGCAAGGAGGAATAGGAAAATAATAAACATTTCTGGTTAAAAAGCCACGCGCAGGGCGGACGTGGCTTTTGGCAGTAGGCAAGTGAAAATGTGTTGTTGTTTTTTCAGTGCTTGAAGCTCTGAAAGTGAGTCTTAATGAAGAACTGTGCATCCTCGCAAAGCAGGGAGCCAGGGATGGGGCTGTGCAATCCCATTGCAAATCAGATCGTCCTGCTCTTGCTTAATCCTTGGTTTATTTGGACGGCGGCGATGCTGCAAGCACGTCTGGACCCTGCCAGGGGATGGCTTAGGCTCCCGGGCCAGCACTTTCTGCTTAAATCTCACGGGACCAAAGCATGGAGCTCCAGAGCTGCGGCTTCGCTCTGCAGCGGCTCCGGCAGAGCGCAGGCTGCTGCCAGCGCGGCTTAATTCGTGAAAATAATAAAAAACCCACCACAGGCAGAAGGTGCTAGTTTGGGGGGGAAAGATGCTGTCGCCCCGGGGAGATGCCGGCGTGTCCTGTGTGCATTAATGAAACACTTTCGTTCCGGTTAGGACTTGAACGATGCTCGCTGAAAATCAGGCTGCCATGGAAACCAGAGGTGTTTGGTCTTTTGGGAATGCTGCTGGACGGAGGCGCGGGGAGGGGAGGCGGCGTTTCAGCAAAATCCCGGCTCCCCGTGTGCCGGGCCCTGCCTGCTGCTCGCGACCGGTGCCTGGCGCGAGGATGAGGATGGAGCGCAGGTTCCAGAAGAAGAAGAAGAAGAAGAAGAACAAGAACAAGAACAAGAAGCAGGGACGGGGGCAAGGGAGCTGCAGCTCAGCTGCTCACCCTCCCCGGTACCTGCAGTGGGCTGCACTTGGTTGCAATTTCATTTTTAATCGTGTTTCCCTCGTCGCACGAGGAAGGAAACAAGCGATGCCCACAGCGGAGGAACCGGGCAGATTCTCCGGTGGCTGATACCTCAGCCCCACACACCCAGGTGCGCGAGCCTGGGCAGTCCCGTCCAGCAAACCTGCTTTTTCCTTTCTAGTTGTGCTTTGCTCGTGAATGATTTATTTCTCTGGGATTTCACGGTCACCTTTTGGAAGACTTGGCAGCGGGGTTGGCCAGAAGGTGACAGCTCCGCTTCATGACGGGCTTTGTGGCCAGCATGGGTTTGTATGCCACGCTGAAAGGAACCTGGTGCCTCCCCATGTCTGGGACTTCTTCCCCAAAAGGGCACTTGCTTGTGAGCTCTCCCCAGAAAGCGCAGGTTTTCTCTTTAGGAGGTGGTGGCTCTGTGTGTGACTTACCGTGCACCTAGGTCTTTGCACACAGGCTTTTACAGGCACGCGTGCCCTTGTAGCTGCTCGTGGTTAGGCGCTAATGCGGGAACATACGGCCTGTTGTGTGCTCTTCCATGTAGTCCTGTTAGAGCGTACACAAAAATAACTTGAGGGTTAAAAAAAAGTCTTGAGGATGGTATTGTTCGTGCTGGATAACATTCTGTGAACAAAGCAATTGGCGTAATTTCACTTGCAAATTGAGCAGCGAAGCAAAATACCATTTATGAAACTGTAATTTATTCTTGGAAAATCAAGCACTTACAATGTCTGCTTGTCGCAGGTTAAGTTACAGAAAGGGAAAAAATAGATTAATGATGAACGTGACAACATTTCAAGCTAAATCATCACAGCCAAAGCTTTTGAAAAGCTCCTGTGCTCTCTGCACAAACCAGATTTTTTTTCCAGCAGCATTAAACCAGCGATTGCTTCAGGGCTGGAGACATGGATGCCACCGGGCCAGCAGTGGCTGGGTGCAGGCAGCGAGCGGCACCCTGGGCCCCGTCCTGCTGGTGGCTTCGTCTGTCTGCCTCTTGCCCCCAGCCTTGTCCCAAAGGCAGCTTGTGCAATGGGTTTCCTGGTCTCAAAAGTGAAGTTTTGGATAAAGAAATGAATTAAATGCCCTCAGACTGCGGGTGGTGACCGTGCCGTGACCATTCCCCGACACCCCGCAGGGGTCAGGGGCAGCCTCACTCGCAGGTGTGGGGCTCAGAGACCCCTCCCAGCCCTGCCCAGCCTGGTCCTTGACCACCACGGGCTGGGGCTGGGTCCTGCCGAGCCCCCCGAGCACCCCTGGCACTGGGGGGCAGCTGAGGTTCAACCCCTGCTTTTTAGGCTTTTGGTGGTCAGAGACAAATCGAGCTCCCCGGGCGGCGGGAGCAGAGCTGGGCTTTCTGCTTCGTGACCCCCCCGCAGCAGCCTGCTCAGGGCAGTTTGCAGGATTCGGCCCCGCGCGCTTCCCGCACCACTCTCCGAAGGCGGCGATAAAACGGAGTTCGCGACCTGGGGAGCTATTGCTGGCTGTAATAGTGTGTCACGTATTAAGGGAGCATGTTTGAAACCACATTATATTATTAAAATTCATAGGAGTGATTTATAGGGGGGTTTAAAAACAGCAGCTTGCCAATATAAATTGGCTTAGGAAAGTCAACTGTAATCCACACAGGTCCAAATAATGACATTTCCTCCAATACATCCAAAAAGCTGAAAAGCAGAAAATAATATCCAGGCTCCAGAGATAAGGCGAGTGCCCAAGGGAAAGAGGGCTCTGAAATATTCATGCGGTTGTAGATTGGATGTCGGAAACGGCCGTTCCCAGTGGCTATGTTTAGGGACTGATGAATTTAGTTACTGTACCTTTATATTTATCGCTCAATAAACAAGACAAGCTCCTTTACAACTCCAAGCAAGACTAATTTAGCCATTTTAGCACTGAGGAAATGGCTTTCTGGACAACGCGAGGTTTTGATAAGGAGCGAGTCTCATACGAAATTAGGAGAATTTTAATTCAGTCCGGTGGGAGGCAGCCAGCAGCAGAGGGCTGGGGTGAAGCCGTGCATAACGGGGCTGAAAACCCAAATTTGAGGACTCTGATGATTAAAAGGCAGCGGGGTGGGGGCCGGGACCCCTCGGCCACATCTGCAGCAGTCGGGGCTCCAGAACCCCAATTTTGCCCTTTGTGGGAGCCCTGTGAGATCAGGATCAGCCCTGCCTGCATGGCGCTGATGAAGATGTTCCAGCTTGTGGTTTTTAAAGATTATTTTTTGAGGCAGAGAACAGCGCTATAAAGGTTTTACAGCAGCTGCGCTGGAATTAAGCGCGGATTCGTAAAAGTGTCAGCAAATGAAACCATAATGCCCGAGCTGTATTAGTGCTAAAATGACCTTTCAGATAGTTAGGGTTTTATGGCATATTATAAATTCTTGTCGTGCTGGCAGGGTTATACCTAGGGCATCAGCAGCATCATTTCCAGTGGTACCCGAGGCAGGAACCTGGCGGTCAGTGCCATTGGCCACAAGCAGGGTCCCAAAAACACCCGTCCCGAGCATGCTGAATGTCCTGCAGCTGGAGAGCTGACACCGGGTGGTCCCAGCAGCACTGAGCTTGAGTGGTCAGGAGGAGATTTCTTTTATTACAGGTGAGTTTTGAATGCTCAGGTAACGTTTTCTTGAGGCTGCTAATAATTCCAACAGCCAAAAATCAAAGAGATTTAAAAGTATTGCTTGGCTTCTTTTGATTTCCTTAGTTTCTAAGACTTTAGATTAATATTGTCAAGCCTTTTTTTTTATTGCTCTGAAGGCAGGGAAAGTCCTTTTTTAATGAAAGCCAAGAGCTTTATGTAATACCTTGACTCCAAAGCTGCTATTTGAAGCTCTGCATTTCACAGACCTTACAAGAAAATCCCTGGCGTTAACCAGCTCAGATCTTTCTTCAACTCTTGCATTGCCACTGGGAAATAAAATCAGTTTTTATGCCTGTGTTTATTATGAAGTGTATATTTAGACAGCCCCTGCTGCAATTTAGCAGTTCCGGGAGCTTAGGGGAGTTGGTTGAAGCAACACTTCTCACTCACCTGCTTATTGAAAGGCTCTTTAAGAAGTGCTCAAGTGAGCGGCAGGGTTGTGTTAGTGTCCCTGTCGGGATCAGCTGAGCCCCAGATCCCCCCTAGCCCCATAGCCAGCCATTTCTGCAGGTGGAAGAAAGAAAAAGGGCCCAGCGCTGTGCCACCATCCGTGCCTTCATGTCAGCGATGCTCAGCCCTTTCTGCCGCGCCACGACTGGAACCAATCTATGGTCGCTAAAGCACTTTGCTTAATTGCTGAGACTTCATTAGCCATTCTTAACACAGTTAAAACAATCTGCAAAACCTGATGTGCTCTGCCTGCTGCCCGCCGTGCTGCCAGCCCCCTCTCTCCCTCCTTCTCCCCTGGGAGATTTTGAGGCTGGAAATGATGTTTTTCAGCAGGGTGAAAAGCAGAGGAAGGAGCTCAAAGCTCTGCTGGGACTTCGATGGGACTGCTGGTGAGCCGGGCAGGAACCACGGGTGTGGGGCAGGTGGGAAGGGGCACGGCCCGGGGCTCACCAGGACCCTGGCGGCTGGGTTTGGGTACACGGGGCAGCTGCAGGAGGGCAGCCCATGAAGCACGAACCGCCCCCCCCACCCNNNNCCCCCCCCCCCCCCCCCCCCCCCCCCAGTTTGGGGCAGGATTACACCTTCTCCATCGGTGCTTTGGCTGCCGACGTGTCGCTGGGCTCTGGGCTTCAGGCCTGGCTGACGGGCACCGTGTGGTGATGCAGTGCGTGGGTTTAAGCACGCTGGGGTGTGCGCAGCCACAGGGATGCTCACCCCCTCGGCCACCCCACACCAGTTTGCAGCTGGCAGGAAAAGGCCACGGCACCACTTTAACACCAGGTTTCTGCCAACAGCCACCAGGTAAAGCACCCGAGACAGCGGGAAAAGCAATGTCAGCGATTGCTGAGCAAGAGCTGGGATTAACTGGAAATTAATTTGCACCTCAAAGCACGAGGTGTGATACCGTGACCCTGCAGGTCCTCATCAGCCAGCACGGCAGCTGCGCTGCCTCCGGTTGTGCCCGGTTCCTCAGCTGCGTCCCCAGCACCCCGATGCTGCAGCACACCTCCAATAACGGCTTGGTTAAAAAAAATAACAGCCCTCAGCCGTTAAAAACTGCGTTTTGGAAGCCGCTTGCTGGTGAGAGGAGCCAAACCCAGCAGCCCTCGGCAGCCTTCGCTCCCAAAATCCCGGTGCACCGTGCGGTTCCCACGCTGCGGCCATTCATGTGCTGTGGCAGGAACAAAGCACGACTTGGGCTGAATAGCTCTAGCTCATTTATTCTAGCTTTATTTTTCTTGTACAAGTAGCCACAGGCTAAAATCTAAACAGAGCAAACTACAAAAAAACTTTAATTTTTTTTTTTTTTTTATACAGAGCTAACAATCGTAGGATCAGTGGGATTTCAAATATCAAGACAGTTCAAAGTAAGAAAGGTAGAAAATAAACAGTAGAAAAGTGCTTTGCAATTTGGGTTTTTAACATTACTCTTAACAGTCGATTTCTGAAGAGGACTGGGACAAAGGTTTATCATCATCTTTATTATTACTTTATTACAAACGTAAAGATATTGCAAGTTCCAATGATGCAACTATGGTCAAAGTAAAACCCCTCTTTGCTCCATAACACCCTGACCCAGACCTCAAGAAATCCAGCCCTTCCCTGAACCACCAGGCTTTGCCCCGGCCCCGGCCCTTCTCGGTACGAAATGCTGGCGGCCCAACGCTGCTCTCGGGGTGAACTTGGATCACCGGCACTGCTGGGGTGGATGTGCTGCCCGCTGGGCGGCCGATGCCCCCGCGCTCCCCAAGTAATCGTGTCCAGAGGCGAAGCGCGCTGCCTGTGGCTTGGCCAGAAACAGCCCTGACCCAAGCGCTTCCCTTCCCCTTCCCTTTTTTTTAATTTGCTGGGGGAGGAAAATAAATTATCCGGCATCGGGTTGCTAGATAGGATCTTTAATCTGCCTTCGGTGGCTCAGCATCAGGAGGGATACATTTCCAAATCCTGTTTGCACAGACGAAGTAAGTCAGCCGCTCCCCCCGTGCCACTGCCGTTTGTTTTCATAGCCTTTTAATTTCCCCTTTCCCCATCTTCCCAGCCGTGAGAGCTGCCAGTCAGCTTGGAGAGGGCTCGGCTCCCAAAGCTGGGGCTGGGGTCGGGGCCGTCCCCTCGGGCAGGGGCACCGTGGGCAGAGGGGACGGTGGAAAACGTTGTTGGGGCACCGAGAGATGGAGCATCCACGGCTAGTGTGGTCACACTGAGTGACACCAGTTAAAGGAGGGGTGGTGAAAATGCCTCTTCATTAATTCTCTAATTATCGGTAGGTCTGTGCGCACTTAGACTAGAGAATAAAGCCGTCGATGCGATTAGGAGCGTTACGCTAGGCTTTGCTCTCACAGCCCGGGACACCCGCAGTGCACGGGCCGGGGGGAGACCCCAGCCCTGAGGCAGCGAGAGCCCCCCATGGCCAGGCAGGGAGCGGCGCTCCGCAGCGTCCCTCGTCTGTTATTGCCAACCTGAAGTGTACGGTCCCTCGTTAGAATTGCGGGTGGAAGCTTTAAAATTCCCAAACTGGTCCAGCACTTAAAAGATTTCGGCGTCTTTACAAAACAAGGAAGAAGAAAGGTACATTAGACAAATAAATACCTGAATCCAAGAGCGTGAAAATACCCTGTCACAGCATAAAACTATTCCCTGTTCAACTAAACACAACGTGGATACTATCCCTGAGGTAGCAGCCATCTCTGGTAAACTTGAGAGCTCCAAGAATAGGTTGTGCCCATTATGGGTTACCAAAACAAATCAGCTTTTGGATACTTTACTCCTTGCTGCAATTTCATCTCACCACAGCCAGAAAAGCGAGAGGGTTTTTGGACCTGCCCAGAAAAGGCAGCAGGGTTGCATTAGTGGAGTTATTTTCTTGGAAAAATATTACAGGACATGATTTCTACCCCAAACATGGGTGGTTGCCAGCAGCTGCCTCGAGACCCAGCACCTGCCCATTATCCAGCAGTTTTGCCTTTGGATAAAACACTCTGATCCTTCCCAACAAGAAAAGGGGGAAAAAAAGAAATACAAAAGCTGGCAAGCTTTCGCTTGAACATTCAGGCGCATGCTCCAGCCCTGGGTTCAGGCATGGACGCGGCGGAGCATCGCCCCGAAGGCTCAGCGTGGGAGCAGGGCTCGTCCCACAGCTCCTGCAAAACCAAGAGCCCTGCCCAAGCCTGCAGACGATGCCGATGGAGAAACCTCTGATGACAAGAAAACGGGTAAGTGCTCGGGGAAGACCCAGGATGAGCACTTTGACACCTGTGAACCTCCACCCAACCACACAGGGACCCGCAGTCCTACCTGTCCACCCAGCGACAGCACAGAAATCCCGTGATCGCTACCGAAAACAGGGCAACAGTTTGGCTGAATCAAGGACAGTCTTGAATCTCTGCCCCAATCTGAAATCAAACACAAGCTCTTTTTTTTTCCTCCTTCCTGTTTTACAGATTAAAGCCCAGACACACTTCAGATAACATTTTCCCAAGCTTTTTCCAGCACAGCTTTGCCTCCAGCCTGGCTCAGGTATCGCGGCATCGATGAACCGAAAGCAGCTGCTACCGCTCATTTCTCCAGCTACCTGGCAGCCAGATGGACTCGACAGCTCGAAGCCAGAACAGGCTGTTTCAAGGTGTCTTTTTTTGCCCCATTTTGCAGGAGGCTTCGATATTTCAGGACAGGTCGCATCCTCCTCCTGGAGCTGCAGCCTCCAGCCTCGGCCCTGCGGGGCTGCCCTGCCGCAAACGTCTGCGGATCAGTCCCAGCGGTGCGGATTGACAAGAGCGTAAAAGAAACCCCAAAAAGAGGAAAAGCTAAACATCTAAAAAATAGTCTTTAAAAATTCACATCCATCTTCAGGTGTCTCAAACCAACCCATAATCTGCATTGGTTTAAGCCATTACATTTCTGCATAATTATTTAAAAAAAAAAAAAAAAAGATCTACTCTTGACATACTATTGTATTTCAACTAGTCAAATGGCACAGCATTTCCCTTTAATAAAAGGAAGTAGTGACAAATACTTGTTACTATTACAATATCACGATAATATGATATTAAATTAATAGCATGTTCACAGCTCCAGGGGCTCTGAGCTGAAAGCTAGTCTAAATCATGTGTTCACTTTGGCAACAGTACTTATTCAATGTGAACTTCGGCGTTCCACACAAAGACAACAAAATGAAACGCATGGCGGGGCTGGAGCAGGGTGGGAGGAGGAGATTTGGGTTTCTGGGAGATTTGGGTTCAGGACTCAGCGGAGGAGACGCGGTTCAGCTCTGTCCCCATTTCACTGCCTGGGGGCCTGTGGCAAGCCAAGCGCTTTGACGGAGCTCATGCCTACGGCCCTTGGCCAGCCTTGGCAAAAATCAGGCTCCGTGCCTTCGGCCGGTTGGGTTTGTCCAAACAAGGGTTGGGAATTACAGCAAGAACTTGAGTTTGGGTGAAAAAAAAGCCATTGGATCTGCAGAAATTACACCCTTTGTGGCCAGGGGCATCCCAGGCTGGAGCCGTTTGGCATCTCCTCCTCGTCCTGCCCTTCCCAAGCCCTGCTGCGCGCCGTGCCGCCCCGCCGGGTCCCCTCGCAGGCTGTCTCTGGACCCAGCATCGGCCGCTCTGGTGGGGTGGGAGAGGCTATTTGGGGGGTTAATGCGTAAATCTGATCTGGAAGCACGGAGTCCTGCTCGCATCCAGCCCTCACCCGTCCCCAACCCAGCATCAGGACACAGCACATGGGACGTGAAGTTTTCCTTATCATCCTGTATATTGTATTATTTACACAATTACCGTAGCATCCCGTTGCCAAATGTGAAGGTGATGGGGGATGTTGCTGACACACGGGACCCTCCCACTGGTACCATTTAAAAAAATACAATTATTATTTCTTTTAAACTTAAATTCATTTCCTTTCCTGATTCCTTTCAATTTTCTTTGCAAATACAGCGACGCCTGATTTACCACCACCTCTACAAAGAGTTCAAACCTTCACACTTGTCCAGTTTTAACAAATCCACGCAGGGCGGGGGATTGGCTGCCCTCTGTCTGGCGGACGTCCCTGTCCCCTGTGCGTGCCCCCATCTCACCCCATGGATGACATTGCTCGCGCACCGACTCACGAGGCTCCGCCAGGCTGCTCCGTGCCAGGACAACCCCAAAACGGCGGCGGGTTGGTGGGGGCCACGCACAAAACCTCTCTTTGGTGTCGGGAGCCCCTCTGCCCACCCCGGGCATGGGGAGGGGGCGGCTGCTGGCAGCCCCCAGCATCCTCCAGCGTCGGATCTTGTTCTGCGTTCACGAGCCCCCCTCGCCTTGTCCTCCGCAGAGAAGCGAGCCCCTTCAGGCTGAACCCATCCCTCGGCCATTGCCTGCCCACCCGAGGGTGAGCCCTGCTAGCTCGGAACACATCGGAGGAGCTGCGAGGAGCTCGGTAGCATCTCAGCAGGTTGTAGAAGTGCTGGGTCAGGGTTTCCATGAAGAGCTCCTGGCGGCAGGGTGGGCTTTGAAGGGACGAGACGGTGACGTCTGGGTTCCCAGCTCGCAGGGGTGCCTCACGGTGCTCATAAACCATCCTGGGGGAATCGGCCTTGAGAGCGGCATGCTAACGGGGCAAGGGTGCCCTAGCCCCGGCACAGAAGAGACCCGAGCACCCATCCCAAATGCACCCAGGACGGGCCGAGGCAGCCACGTGGGGCTGCCAGCGCCCAATTCGGCCCTGCGCGAGCAGCGGTGCCGGTGAGCCGCGGGGCGTCAGCAGCTGCGCGTCCGTGACAGCCCCGGCAGTCTTAAAGTAAAAACCACGACACGACTCTCCACCGTGCGAAATCCCACCGTGCCTGGAAGTAAAGCTCGTAAGACCGGCGAGGCGTTAGCGCAAGCGCTGCGCCGGACGCCAGCCCGTGCCTTGGCGCAGGGCTGGGTGGAAGAGGCAGGAGGAGGGTGAGGACGCACACACACGGATTTCTATCACACTTGAGGTAGAACATTGCTTTCAAGGTTTGGAAGTGCTTTACACGGGAACGACGACAACAAAAACAACAACGTGGCAGGTACAGAGCGTGACTGCTGAGGTAGGACCAAGTTTGTACTGACCAAGTGCTACGCCACTTGTTTTTGAACACGAAGGAAGACGCAGGCATTTCTGCTTCCCAGAAGACATTCATTCCGGTTGAGGTAGGTTCTGATTTCACTCGGGTTGTTCGTCCAAGTCTTTCAGTAGCCCTAAGGCAGGCCTCCTTTGACACACTCTTTTTTTTTTTTCTTTTTTTTTTTTCCATATTATATAGAGTCATTCAGCAAAAAAGTATCCTGAGAAATAGCAAAAGTGTACAAAATCATCGAATCCACGGAGAGACGGCCTTCCCAGGCCTCAATTTTTGGAGTCAGGTTGGAAGGATTTCTCCAAATCCAGTCTTCTCAAAATAAAAAATAGATCCCAAAAGTAGTCCTAAAGCTGCTGATCAGGAAGAAGTCTGTGATGCCAAGAGAATGAGGCTCCACTGGATCCCCAATCTGTCAGAGACAGGAGAGTTTGCCAGACTCTGCCAAGGAGTCTTTTACTTAGCAGCAGCGGGAAAATCAATCGTGACCAGTCTTGATAAAGCCATCTTCGAAAGAAACGCACCAAGAGGCCTGAGACAGGTCAGAAAGACAAACTTCACAGAGTTTCAAAAAGGCTGTATACACACACATATATATATATTTCTATATATATATAAAAATAAAGCAAAACAAAAAAAATAACAATCAGACCGTAGAAATCTTCAATTGACCTGAGATTGACGAATCATTGTAAAGACATCACCAGCCGCGGTTTTGGTTTCTGGTAACTCCTACAAGAGGGTTCGAGTCTTGGCAGTTTATCCTTCATTGGTGGGACTGTGGTGGGAGGCCGGAGCAGCGGGGCTGCCGCCGCAGGGGCTTTTTGGGAGAGGGTCTGGCTGCTCCTCGATGATGCTGAACTCGTCCAACGGCAGCGTGGATATCTGGGTGTCCTCGTGGGCGGCAGGCGGGCTGTGAGCCGGCTGGAAAGAGAGGAAGGGAAAATGCAGTGATGGTGGCAGGTCACTGATGGATGCTTTTAGACACATTTGCATTTTCCAGGTGTGCTCCCACCCCGCGCCGCTGGACTTACCGTTATTCCCTTATCCTGCTGCTCCTGGCAGGGTGACACTGGGAATAACCTCTCCAGCTCATTCATATCCAGCTGCTTTCCATTCAAGTCCCGGTCGTCCCTGTCCCTGCGGGCGGCCCCGTTCAGAACGAGCCCCGTGGCGCTCCTCTGGCTCCTTGGGATCTGTGGGGTCGACAGCTGCTCCTGCACATTTTTACACATCAGCAGCCTGAAAAATAACGAGGCAGAGCCTGAGGGTGAGCAAAGCTGGTGCCTCTCCTCCCTTCCTTCCCCCAAGCCTGAATCTGCCTTACTTCTGTGCTACCTTCCTTCATTCCTTAAATCCCTCATAAAAAGTTATGTCTCTTCCACTTGCTGCAAAAGGGCTTTCGGTTTACAGAGAGGATCAGGGCTGGCCAGAGCAGAAATACTGATGTTCCCAGGAAGTGCCAGGTCCCTCGGTGGGGACTGGAGCTGATGGGGTCTCTCATGTGTATGTTCGGAGAAGCTCACGGGGTCTGCATGCTTAGGAGGAAGGCAGGGACTGTGCTGCAAACAGCACCTGCATGGCATTCCCAGGAGCTGAGTTGTGCAATTGCACGTCGTGGGATGTGCATCCTGAAAATTGCCCGGAAAACAGCCTGTCATCATACTGGGGGTGGGAGACCCCGACCACAAGGCTGCCCACATGGCATGAGAGACCCCTTGTGATCAGCACAGTGAGCAACTCCTACCTTCCTCTGTACCCAAACATGAGGAAAAGGACGCAGAATATGATGCATGTCACGCCGATGTGGATCCCAATGATGATACCGGTTGTGGAGGTTTTATTGTTTTGCTCATCCTTCATGCAGTCGCAAGGGGGGTTCAGCACTGCCAGAAGAAAGGAGGAGAGGGGGTTAGTGCTGCTGGTTTCCTGTTGCTTTTCCACCTTTTAGGATTGGTGGGAATGGACTGCACCTCCCCAGGGGAAATGGCTCTTCTGTGGCACCCGCTGCGTGCTGGCTCACTGCTATGGCCCCCGAACAAAAGCCGGACCCTGGGCAGCGCTGGGAGCTGTGTACGAGGACAAGGAGAGCAGGGCGGTGGGCCTGGAGGGCCCGCTGCACTTCGGGGCCACTGCCTGCCAAAGGGGTCCCCCTGTGCCTGGTACTCCATGGAGGCAGTCAGAGCAAGCGTGTGACTGTAAGGTCTGTAGAGAGCCAGCCCCATCACCCAGGCTGCTTTTATCAGACACAATTAATGAACAAAAAGGACTCTAATGTTAGTTTTTGCAAAACCCAAGGCAGTAGCTTGAGCGGGCTGGGTGCTGCTCTCCCAGACAGCCCGTCTCCGCTCGGCTCCTGCCCGGCACCGCAGCACAGCTTGCAGCCCGGCCTCCCGAGACAAGTGGTTTGCTTCAAAGGCCAAGCCTCCCTCTCTGATCCCTAACGCCGCCCGGGGATGCCGATGGAAGGGGAAACACGCACTTATTTTGCCTTCCCACCTGGAGCTCTGCAAACCTGGCACTTTCCCTGCGTGAGAGGCAGGAGGTGCCGCAGTGCTGGGGAGCGCAGCATGCCAGAGCCGGCTGCGATACCTGATGGAAGGCACCGAGCTGGCAGCTGCCGATGAGATGAGTATTTACTCCAACACAGATAGGGCAGTAATAACCGTCTCTTGGAGATATTCCCACTGGAAGGCTTAAAAGGACTCCAAGAGCAGCAGGATGCTTTTTACACATAGATGAATATGAAAGGTGTGATCAGTTGGAGACTCCCTCTAGAGATTTCCTCTCTTCTGCCTCATAATGTAACGCTCACGCACTGCAGCCCTTCTCCTTTCCAAAGCCACACGGCCTCCCTTCTCATCACCACTGAAGCTCAAAAATATCCAAGGGAGCTCTAGAAGAGCAAAGATGCTCAGTGCACCACGTCTCACCTGAAGACAGCAGCTCTTAGATAATGCTTGGGGTTTTGTTCATTTTCATGGCCTCACCTCTGGCTCAAGCTTAGGGAACAAAACTGGCAACTGTGGAAGCATTGGGTTTGTCCTCCCCCTCCCGGTGAAAAAATCATTGGGCTGAACTGCGCTGCAAAGAGGTGTTGGCTTGCTAACGCTAATGAGGAGCAAGTGGGATGGAGCGAGCCAGCACTGGCAGCAATGCACACCTCGCCAAAGGGGCTGCACGGCCTCGTGGCAAGGAAACCTGCCAGCACCGCGTGGTCCCAGCCCCACGCAGTTTCGCTTCGTCATTGTTTGTGATGCTGAAAATAAAGGGACTGAAACCGAT
The DNA here is from genome assembly GCA_013399115.1 of Anseranas semipalmata. Lineage (NCBI taxonomy): Eukaryota > Metazoa > Chordata > Aves > Anseriformes > Anseranatidae > Anseranas > Anseranas semipalmata. The sequence continues at coordinate 994,354 of VXAA01005234.1, read as the reverse complement.
GGTGTCTGATGTCTGGTGGATTATCAGAGTCAGACCTTGCCATTTTCCTCCAAATCAGTTTGTATAAACCACTGCTGAGAATGATGTCCTGTCTTACCTGTCCTCTCCACGGTTTCCCTCAAGGACACAAAGCGGACAGTTGAATTTCCATCCCCATGCTGGTTATAGGCAAGGAGTTTGACTTCATATACCACCGACGCATCTATTTTGAGACACAAGAAGGGTATTTCGGGCTTAATTGTCAGTGTTATCTGCCCAGGGTGGCAGTTATTTAGGAAACACACCTAACCAAACACACAAGGTGCTGCAAACAAGTCACAAGCAAACTTGCACCACCTGCTAGTGGGAAAGCGCTCAAAAACCTGGGGGAGAGCCGCAGCATCCCCTGTTTAGTGGCTGAGCGACACATCTGAGCTCCCCGGGGTCGTGGGGCGACACGGATTAAGCTGTCACCATACTCACCCAGGTGGGTAATGTTGTATGCTGTTATGTTGCTGGCCAGCAGCACCGGACCCGTGTACTGGGAGAGGTGGACTTTGCGGTAGTACAGCTTGAAGCCTTCATGCTGGCCCAGTTTGATGGAGGGCTCCCACGTCGCCTGGACGGCGGTGCTGTTAATGACTTTAATAAAGAGGGATGGCATGGCTGGGACTGAAACAGAGAGAGAAAGAGAGTGGGTTGCATGTGCTTTTCAGTCTGTGCGATGAGAAATTCCCCACCAGCATTTCCCTGCAGTCACTGCACCAAAGAATGTGCTAGATGAGTTTGAGAAAATCAGATTAGACCCAATCCTGGTTTAACAGCTTTGACTTTCTTCAGGGAGCTGTGTGAGTTTCCAAGGGTTTCCTATGCTCGGCTCAGCAAGCAAAGAGGCTACTTTTACACTCGGGTTGCAATTTGATGCTCAGCCCCCTCGGGTCAGGGCAGGAATGCAGCCACTTTGGCAATGCATTCCCAAATTCCACTTTTCTGCCTTCGCCTTGAGGGCAGTGAGGACCTTTCAGCGTGATTAATCCCTGTGGGAGGAAGGAACCAGAAGGGATGGAGCCGGAGACATCCGTCTTAAAAGCAGTACGTGAAATATGCCACTACCCGGCTGAGCACGCTAGGTACCTGCGCTGGCTTGCAGGGTGTGTGGGAGCTTGCTCTCCCATCAGCTTTCGGAGGGAAGTTTGTGATTCTGTGCTGGGGACTGAGGAGAGAACTGGGGCATCTTCAGTAACAGCCCTAACCACCTGAGCAGCCTGAGCTCACTGCGGAGCTGTCTGTGGCTGGCTTGTTTCGGTAGGCAGGCACTTACCTGGCCTTAGGGGCGCACGGGGATTTAGCTGGGAAGATGTCCCTGCTGCTGCCCGGTGTCACTGAGGCCTGATTCAAAGTCCACCAGGACACCCTTTGCTACCATCAGTGACAGTCCAGTCTACACCCCAAAATCCTGCCCTTGTTCTTGGAGCGTACAGCAGCAAGTTGCCACTTTGCCCATAGGTCCCCTGAAAGCTGCCCAACCCCATCCTGCCCCATCAGCCTGGGCTGAGAGGCAAAGATTTGCAAACCAGAGCCAGTTTTCCTTTGATTCAAATACATGGGTTTTCCCAAGCTGCTTCTGCACAAAACCTGCCACAGAGCCCCATGCAGAGCAGTGGCATAGAGGACCAACATTTCCCCCGAGCATCTTCCTTCCCCTCTCCCTCCCTTTCTTGCACACTGAGCGCATCAGTGCGGAGATGTGTCTCAGCAGGACCTTTCACTGATGATTTTTTCACTTCATTTCCACAAAACACCCCCAGGCCAGATGCTCCCATCAGTTCCTGAGCCTTTTGCACCATTCAGAAGGTGGATGGCACCAGGCACTGCAGGATGGTGCCTGCCTTGCCCATTGGCTTTGCTCCTGCATGGGTTTTTGGGCGCTGCTGTACCAGGCAGCGAGCTTGGCTAAACCCAGCAGAAAAAGCACCGAGCAGAACAACAGCCCTGCTTCTCCACCAGCCTCTGGCCAAGAGAAGGCTTTGAGGCAGAGCTATTTTCCAGTCCCAAGTGATTACAAGCTCAGAATACCCCAAGTATGACTGCTGGGCTTGCATTGCACCGATGCTGCTTTTTGTCTTGTTTTCCCTGCAGGGTCTCTAAATGATGAGCAGTGAAAACCTGGCCTTGACACTGTCCTTTGGCACAGAGTTCAGCACGGCCATTTAGTGAGCGATGTTGAAAAGCTGATGAAATGTGGTCGTGTCAATCTAAGACTGACAAGAGCTAAATAGGGCACTTCCTCAATTTAACAGCAAAGTCAAAACCGCGCAGCACAACGCGTGGTCTTTTCCCACGCACTGAGAGCCCAAGCTTTCGCACAAGATTTAGGGGAAGGAAAGACATCTCTCCTGGTGGGCAAGAGGGTCTGGGCAACCTCTTCCCAAAGAGATGCCCTCCTTCTCTGAGCCTTGGCGGGCTGCAGGGGCTTTTCCCGATGCACTCCAAATATGCACCAGCAGAGGAACAAGTCCCTGCTGACTGGTGAGCTTCTGCACGTGAATTCAGGAGGAAAGACTCAGTAAGCGGCTGTCCTTATTCAGGTTAGGGAGATCCCGCCTGCCTGAGTGCTGCCAGTAGGAAAAAAGTGGATGTAGTATTTCTTCTGGCTAGGATTTATTCTGATGTGCATTTCATCGATGGGAAGGCTGTGCTTAGCGATTTCTAGGTGCAAAACACAGAGCAAATTCTATTTATACCAGAATGTACCATTCTTCCCAAGTCTGCATATTTTTTCAATCCAATGGAATAATATATATATATTTATTTTCTCCCAATTCCCCAATTCCCATTAGGGCAAAATTAGGAATTGTCTGGATCCCCCCTCTGAGAAGTCAGACCCTTGCTCAGAGCACTGTTTTCGGAATCATCAGTGAAAACGCCCCAGAAAGGGAACTCGCATTATCCCATGGACAAAGAAACACTAATGTGGGCCATCCTGATTTGCGAAGAGCTGGCTTTATTTTACAGTTGCAGAGCCTTACATTTAATAAAAACCACAAGAATATCTCTCCTTCAAAGTATGAAATATATAGTATTTATTCAAACTCTGAGTATATATATATATGTATAATATTGAGTATATCTATGCACTTGTAGAATGCATGTGCTGTTTATAATGTTATTACACAAATAAGTGTATACAGATGGAGTATATCTGTGTGTGTATAAATATATGTACACACACAAGTGTATATGTGCTTCACAGAAGTATATATAAAACACAGTATGTATCTAATATAAGTAAGGCATCTCCCTCATGCTAAGGGCTGGGATACTTGTTTTCCTCTTCCGTGCTGTTTGGAATTTTCCCCAGGTCATTTCAACTTTCTTCCTGAAGGCGTCTTTAGCCGAAGGTGACTAAAGGAACAGTCTTCATCCTAGAGAAATGTCAAAAAGTCCTGGAGAAAACCCTAAAAAGCATTAAAAGACAAGAACAGGAGTGTGTGCTGCTTAATGAAGCGTATATAGTTTGAGATTTAAAATACCACAGCATTTGTGAAATGGCGTAAAGGAGCCCAGAGTTGGGCACACAAGCTCACAGAAAAGCATTCGATTGCCAAAAAGGGAGGAAGTCAAGGAGTTTTCCATGGAGAGTGCTCCCCGTCTATGCAGAGCTCTCCCTGCGGATCCCCTCAGGACAGGATGCCACTCAGCACCCTGCTCCTAGCACCTGCTCTCAGAAAGCACAGAATGAGTGCCAGACAGAAGAGCCACCAGTCCTGGGGGAAAGGAGAACGGCAGGGAGGAGACGAGAAGACCTCTCTAGCGAGAGCGGTTTAAGGAGGACAAAGTTAACTTGTTTGGTTTCTCTATAGCATGTTGCCTTCTTCTTTTCATCCAAAATTATCACTGTCTGCAAAGGAACGAGCACTGCACTTTTAGAAAGCACTGGAATCTTCAGCCAAGTGCACTCTCTCAGCATATTACTAGTTCTGAAAAGCTGACCCACTGAAGTGGAGAGCAGCCCTGCTCCCGAGGACCACACCTGTATAACATGGCAATCACATGGTGCTTCAGACCTGTCTCCAGCTGCCAGCACCTTTGCAGCAACTCCGACAAGTACTGTCCTGGCTCTGCAGAGCTGAGCCAGCCTCGGCAGCCGAAATCAGCCCCCGCATCCCTTCCAGGCAAAGCAGGACACAGCAGTGCTGTGGCACGTGGGGCTCCGCCAGATGCTGCATGCATCTCTGCACACATCCCATGTCCATCACTGAGCCAGGATGACAAAGCCACCCCCTGTGGGCCCTGTGATGCCAGCCGTGACACGGCTCATGCACGCTGTGTGTCTGGGAAATCCTGTCCCCTTCCGAGGCTGTTTGACTGCACAGATTCCTGAGCTCCCCAAATACAAAGGGTCACAGCCCTTTGGTGTGCCACGGGAGGGCACGGGGTGAAATGGCTTGGCTGTGCGTGACAAGGGGCATATCTGCAGCAAAACCTTAATTTGGTGGCAAAAGCTGCTGGACCCTGGCTCCCTGACCTGCTCTCAGCTCTGCAAGCACCAGAGACCTGAGCAAAGCAAAGCAAACAAGCAAATTCCCCTGCCCTCTGCCTGCCTATGAATCAAGCCAGAACTGGGTTTTTAAATCTCGTTATGTATTCCTAGGAGGCAAGCCCAAGCTGGGGCTGAGTGATCTTAACCAGGCCAGCTTGTCCTTCCTGAACATGTAGCTAACTGCTGAAGCTGTGTTACACAGAACAAGACTTTTTAAAGGATAGTAGAGCAGGACAATGATGCCTTAAAATTTCAGAAAGCCAGGAAATTTACGATCCCGTTACCAGATACTTAACTATTCCTGTCATGATTGAAGGTAATAATGACAAAAAGTCCTATCTTGCTTGACCCAAATTCCTGCAGAAACACCAGACTCTATGAAGCATGTCTGGCTTTCAGCTACAGTAGCTGAACTCAGAGCATCAGGTCAAGGAGTTTCAAGTTTTAGCTTAGTAAATCCCTCTGCCTCTAAATTGGAAGGAAAAACAAACCCAAAGGGTGACTGATTCCCTGTGGAGTACCAAGGAAATAAACTTGCAGGGGCAAGGATTTATTGGCTTTGTTGCTTAAATGCTGTAGTAACCATGTGCAACAGCTGAAGATGGAATGAGGGCTGGATCCCCCACCTGGAAGTCAGTGCACTCTTTCATTTAATCCTAAATCACATCCTCATGCCCTCTCTGCTGCAAATTCATAATTAGAGTGTTCATGAGAATAATGCAATGCTCCTAGGAAATTACTCTCAGTAAGTGAGACAAACCAGGATTCAGAGGTGCTGGAGAGGCACATGAGTCTAGGAAAATGTTCCTAAAATGCCAGCTGCCAGATGGATAATGTTTGACAGATCACACTGCGACTGTGGTTTCTGGCTGGTGTTTGTATGTAAGTGCCCTGAATCAGTGCACCCACTTGCTTACTGGGGAAGCAAACTGGTAGCCACATCTGGGAGGCCAAAGCAGGGAAAAGCCTTGGAGACCACCCTGACTTCCCAGTGAAACAGAGGGCTGCTCCGAGGCAGGGACTTGTGGGTCAGGACAGCTCAGCTCAGTGTGTTTTCTCCAGGGTAGAGCAGAACAAAATTTAAATTCAGAAAGATGTGGCACCTATCAAGTAAAAACTGTAAGTACCAGAGCTGCTGGAGAGTGCTGAGACACTTCTTGAAGAGGAAATCTGCATTTAGCAAGCAGTTTAGGAAAAGCCCACAGCAGCTGCAATACAAGACCAGATGGATGAAAGGATTGACTTGCACTCACACCCTGCTGCAACATAAGCTGTGAGAGGTAACGCCACATTTAAGGCCATCAGTCGATCCGCATGTAACGATACAAGTGAGCTTTACAAGATAACTCAGAGTGTGAGGAGGAGCAACAACAACACAGGCTGTGTGCCAAGGCACTCAGGAAGGGGTATCGGGGTGACCAGCGCTGCTGCTACACACAGCAGGTTTCAGCATCTGATGGCCCAAGTGCAAAGCTTTCCTTACCTTCTCCCAGCGTGCTCACCACTGTGACTTCTGAGGCTTTGCTGGCACCCCGGGAGGTGTAAGCCTTTATATAGAAGCTATAGCTGGTTGAGGGCTCTAAATCAGTCACTAGCTGCTGGAAGGTGCTCTTGCTAACAGCCTCCTGATACTCCATCTCCACGGGATCTGAAGTGGAAAGAAAGAACAGAGCTGGGTTAGGCTTTGCAAGAGGTAAAGGGACTAAGCAGATGTTGCAAGCAGTAATTTTGGTCCTTAACGTGGTTCTTTATCTGCCCACACCCTTTTCTGCTTACATTTCTGTGTGCTTTGCCAGAGACCTAAGTGGGCAGCAAGACTTGACCATGCAGCTTCACTCTCCCTACCCTTTTGTTAGTTATATCACCCCTACTGCCTAATCTCTGTCTTTCAGAAACAACGAGGTGATGGAGGACGTGGCAGCACCATCTACTGCAGTGCAGTAGACCTGATTTATCCAGTGGGCCTCATTGCTAAACTCTGCAAAGGCTCTAAATTGAGGAAAGAAAAAAGCGGAAAAGAGGAAGCTCTGGGCAGTGGGTAGAGCTCTGAACAGAAACTGTACCTGCAGCTTTCCGAATGTGCAGCACGTAGCCGATGATCTCCTTGGTGTTCTGCAGAGGCTCTTTCCAAGACACCTGGATGGTGGTTGCAGAGACCGTCTCGGCCTTCACGCTCTGCGGAGGACCGGGCAGCCCATCTGCCCACAGGACTGTCAGGCGAGCACTGGCTTGCGTGGAGCCGGCACTGTTCTCGGCGATGCACTGGTAGATGGCTTCGTCCGCCTGGTTGATCCCGTAGATGGAGAGAGTGCTGCGTGGGGACACAAGAGGGACAAGCATCCCGCTGAGCGCTCTGCAGCCCACGTCCCCAAATCCGGCCAAGGGCAACCCACATGCCTCTGTTTCCAGGGCCAAGCGTGCTGTGACCCCAGGATGTTGAGGGCTGGTGCTTTTGGGGACGTGAAAGCTCAGGAGGTGGATGTAGCACTTCCCTGACCTCAAGACGGACAGATTAACTCTGTCCTGAATCCCAGGATTGCACTTGTGATGCAAGTACAGCCAGATGGGGACACAGGGTGGGATGGGGAACGGCAGGATCTGAAGCCCTGAATTCAGGAAAAGCTCAGCCACAGTACAGAGATGTCCCCGGGGCAAGTGCATCCTTACATCCAGACCAGCTTTAACTGGCTTAGCTCCAGCACACACCAGTGAGACCAGAGCTGTGCATGCTGCAGGCTATTAGGTACCCTGGGATCGCTCTCACAGGATCACGAGGGTCCCCAGGGACACTCCCACCAGCGTCCACACTTAGGAGTCTAAGGCTAGTCCAAGTACATCCAGATGACCACAAACGCGTTTCACACCCACATAAACCTCCCGGGGGCTCTGGCCGCTGGGACACGGTGCTGCCCGGACGCTGCCTCGCTGTGTCCATGTGCGTAATTCAGCCACGCAGCATCGCCAAACGGCTGCCGGCAGCGAGCCCATCCAGGCACCGCACACGGGTGCTAAGCCAAGTCTAATCAAGAGCAGCCAGAAAGCCCTTTGGTGATGCTCTAATTGTACTATAGCACATTAGAGCAGTCTTAGGGTAACATAAGGATTAGATGACTTATTCGGCAGGGTTACACACTCGGCTCCTGCCTCTGTATTCTCAAAAACAGGATCGCCATGAGCCAAAAGCCAAAGCTTATGAGCGCGTCGCAGGTTTTGTCTGCAAAACCCCTCAGTGTGTTTTTCACGCTGGTGCATCAAAGCTTGCTCTCGCGTGGCACCAACCACAATGGTTCTTCCAGCCCCTGCTCTCAGGGACCTCCAAACCAGGCCCAGGTGCTGTTTTCAGCCTCCAAGACAAAGACAGCCACTGGCTACCCTGCTGGAAAACATCCCTGAAGGAGGGGAAAAAGCCAGCAATGCACCTACTTCCCCAGTGAGAGTGTTCCTGAGCGTGGTGCCCATCTCCGCACCACCTCTAGGATGGATCTTTAGTGGCCTGAAGGACACAGGGACAACCAGACCCCATGTACACGTGGACACCTGAGCTGAAGGCCCTTTCTGAGCTGCATGGCCTGCTGGTGACGGCTGTGTACAAGTGGGGCAACTTCAGGCCAGCCCAGGAGCTGCGCTGCCCAACATCTCTAAAACTACGGCAGCGAGCATTGACTCAGAAATAAATGTGCTGCAACTGGCCCTACCTTGCCATTCAGTGTGCAAAGCAGCTCGTCTTAGGAACATTTGTTTACAAACAGAGACACATCAGCAAAAGCTCTGCTCTCTCCAGGGCTTGCTCCCTTCCTGAAACCAAGCCTGGAACAAAGCAATTCAATTTGTGAGCATCCCGCAGACACAAGACCCCATAAATAAAAACCCAGCGCATCTCCTGGCCAAGACGTGGGGCCGGGGGAGTCTCCCCGCACTGTTTCCAGCTCTGGGCTGGACGTGGAGAGGCAGCCTTTAATGCTGGAGATGTTGTACCATCCTTAAGGCAGGAGCTCAGGAACATAATGATGACATACGCTTATGATGCCCTTAGTCCGGTTAGGATGTTCTTATGAACAGGGCATCTTGGGGAAAATTTCAGAAATAAAGTTCCAATATGGGCCCTGACTGGACCAGCTGTCCTGCCCAGTTCATTTGAACTTTGGTTTGCTTCTGGCCTGGCATGGACTTTGGGAGACCTGGATGCACTGAGTTTCAGCAGCATCCCTTTGGCTTATGCCGAAGCTTGCATGAACTTTTTGGTCGCTGTTTTTCTGCAAGAAGTGACCCAAACCTAATCAAATCCACATCTGCTGCTTGCTTCTAGGGAGAAATAGATTATTTTCTTCAGCTGGGGTTAATTCCAAGTGGACTTCAGAGCTGACTGCACATGAGTAAATCACAAGCACCTCTGCTGATGTGAGGGGCACTTCACGGCTTTTGGGGAGTCACCATCGAAGCTGCCCTTAATGCAAATGAAAAATTGTACATAGGAGGTGGAAATGATAAATAACCTGCCACTGCCTGCCTGTACAGCAGAATGAATGCTTCTTCTAATTGCAGAAAAATATTGGTCTTCCTGTATTAAAATTTATTATTGCTGTTGATTTAACATTCGTATTTCTGCCTTGCAAATTATCAGGGCCATGGTGAGAGAGCAAATGTTTAACAGTCATCTATTTATGTCCCGGGCCTTTGTTTCCTTGGAAACATTGTAAATGGAATATCAAATGTGATGGTTTCAGCTGATATGGTGATTTTAGAGAATCAGCCCTAAGCTCCCCTCATAGCCACAGGCTCAACGTATCTGAATAAATGGAAGGAGAAAGCCGGAGCCGGGAGGGGGGTGGTGGGAGGAGAGACACGATGTGTGGCTAAACTGTGTCAACAAGGCCTGGCTCCCGCACGGACAGATGGCAGAAGGCAGGATTATGCAGCCCGAAAGCTGCACTTGCAGCCCTGCATAAAGCAGATGTGTGCAGGGAGCAGCGGCGCTTCCTCCCGCGCTGTCAATGCAGGGATTATTTTCGCGTGGCCGCCGTGCATCTGGGCACCGGGAGCAGCCAGGCTGGGCTGGCGCGCATGTCGAGAGCAGCGTTAAGCTTCCCAAGCACAAAGCTGCCCAGGAACAACGAGGAGCATTCAGGCTCCGCTGCCTGCAAGCGTATTTATTTGCTTTGCCTTTAAAACACGGAGAGGAGGGAAAAGCCAGAGCCTGTTTTGGAAGCGGTGGCCACTGGCACTGGCTGGGCATCCCAGCTACCTCTCAGGGGGGTGGTAGCACTGTCACGCACCGACAAGTCAGAAGAAAGAGAAATAAAGCAAATTCCCCCAAAGTGGACATGGCAGGGGCTGCAAACTGTGCCTCAGGCTTTGAAAAGTTCATCTTCGTCGAGATTTACAAGGTTGTGTTTGGATGGACCATGCAATAAGAGCCTCGGCCATCCATTACCCAGGGCCTGCGTTACCTGGAAGGATGCACAGGCAACGGGGTCAATAAAACTGCTGGATTTCCAACTCTGCCTATAAATCTGGGCGAGGAGCAGAAACCAAGTGCGGAGAAGGCAGTGAGCAGAATGCCCAGCACCCCGGCTGGTACCTCTGCCGTGCGTCTGTTTGCATCTGAATTACCGACAAAATTCTCCCTGGCCCGCGCAGCACCCCGGGATGCGGAGGATGCGGCGCGGCGTGGTCCAGCAGCAGCCCCTGCTCTCCCTGGTTTGGCTGCTTCTTTCTTTTCTTTTTTTTTAAGGAAGCTCAAACAAAAGGAAAATACGTAGTTGCCGTGTGAGGAGGCGCAGCGCGTCTCTGCGCGTCAACCATCTGAAATATGCGGTGTCCTTTTATTTCTTCCTGTCAACAGGAAAAATCTGTCACTTTGGGACATCTGCTGTTGGAAAACTTTCCCGCGAGTGCCAGACTGGCAGCGCTGCGAGCACGTCAGACGCGGCGAGATGCCAGAAGGCTTTCTGCTGGTCACCAAAGCCGCTCGGCGAGCCGAGGGCTCCATCACATCTCCGCACAATGCCCTGACAGGCATTGATGGAAGTGGGGAGAGGAGCCGCTGCAGATTCACACCCGGCTGAGCTGAAGCGCAGAGGGAAACGGGAGGCCTCCGCCGCTCGAAAGCCGCGTATTCCCAAGCTGTCTCCCAGCTCATAGGCAATCAAGATGACTGATCTCGCTCGGGTCAGGGGTCCGGGCCGCTGACCGGAGATCGGCTTTCCAAAGGCTCCTCTGAAAAAGTCTGAGAACTGAAGGAAGCCTCTTCATCGATTCAGCAGCACAAAGAAGAAGAGGGGCCCATCTGGAAGGCTATCAGCATGCGCGCGCACACACGCACAAAAGAGGGAGTGTGATGAAATTAATGCAGAGAGCAGGCTGTGGCTAGCGCTGAGCGCGTTCTCAGCGTCGGCAGCTACCGAATCGCACCGGCACCGCACGTGGACGCGGGCGCTCCCAGCCCCAGCACCCCGGCCCCGTGCCCTGCTCTGCCTCGGTTCGTTACGGCTCGCGCTGTACCGTGCTGTGCCCAGCGAGCTGCTCCTGGGCCGCCGGCTGCTGCCACGCTACAGGGGAGCTTCTCCCTTCAGTGCTGTGCGTTGGCAGCTTTGCAGAAGTGCCCTGCATTTGAAGGTTGCTTTAGTACAGGCTGAGAATAAGGTGCAAAGTGTGAGGAGTGACGCTCACCGGCCCAGAGGGACACTGCAGATCGTCCCCAGCCCTCCATAAGCATGTCCTTACGCCTCCAGAAATTAAATGCCATACAGAGCTTTGACCCCTTTCCACACAGACGGGTTTATGTTTAGCAGACACTGCAGCACACTGGCCAGGGTCCCAGCAGTTACAGGCTCACCCCAGCGCAGTCTCTGGAGGGATGCTGCTGGCCCCAGCGGGGTGCACAGCGCTGCAGGAAGCCATCCCAGCTATCCTCCCTCCCTGTGCTGGATGAAAGGGCCAGCAGACTCTCAGCCCTGCAAAGCTGGTCAGAGATGCTGCTCCTTCTTGCATCTGGCAGGGGACAGCATCTGGCAGGACAGGGATTTGTCTTACAGTGTCTTTTCTGCAAAACGGGATGCTGTGAGTGGCATCGCACGTGCTACAGGAGACACAGCAGTGGAACAATTTCATCCTGAAATGCTGACCCTTCCTGGCTGGCTTCACGACATCTGGGTTTGCACTGTCTTGTCATGACACCAAGGACACGAGGTGAATTAGCTGGCTGCCACTCAATCTCTTGTGAAGAATCAGAGACCGCCATCACAGATTTACCTGCATCCTGTCCCAGAGAGCAGAAAAGCTTTTACATCTACAGGACCACAAAAGAGCACAGAACATCTCAGGAAAAGCTACTGGAAGGGAGGGTAGATGCCTGTGTTGGTAGTGATAACGCAGACAGCTGGGAGAGCTATCTGCTGCTAAATAGAAAGCCCCCAGATCTTTTTCCCAGCAATGGCCATGGGTGTTGGAGAGGAAAAAGACCCAACCTAATGCAGGGGAGGCTGAGCTTGGGCTGCCCCACGTCGGGCTCAGTCCTGCCTCGAAGCTCCTCTATAAGGACCATTCTCTGCAGATGTGCTATGTCGTATGCAACCATCCCAAGAAACGCTTAAACCCCTGAATCGGTATCGCACTTCCAGCTCAGCTCAGTGGAGCAGCACACGGAGAAAATGACATGGGCAGCTTGGTGGCGAAATAATGGCAGTCGCTCGTGAAGGACAGACTGACGCCCATCGCCCTCAGCCGCTCTGGGACTGCTGCGTGGTCCCGGCACAGGATCCGCGCTCGCTCGGGGACGGCTGAGCCAGGCGGCTGCCCCGCTGCTCGGCGGGGCTCTGTGCGCTCGTGCGGAGACCCTCCCTGCGAAGGCAATTAGGAGCCTGCGCAGCCTCCCCACGTGTCTGCCACACAAAGTCAAACCCATAAATTATTCTTAAATCAGGAGCAGCTGGTTCACATCCCAGTCCTCCACGTACTTATTTGTCATGCTTCTGGGAACTGAAATATGATTTTCTATACAGTACCCTTCCCATCATCACCAAAGGTCTTCAAGCTCATTGCATAAATAACTCACAGGCTTGCCTGCCCTCCCTTAAGGTGTCCAAATCCCTACAAATTCAAAAGTTTGTGGTGTGTGTGCCCTGAAGGGTTGCACAAACCCGTTTGCATCTCTCTGCACCCAGCTAACATGGGTTTCACAGCAGAATGCCACCTTGCAAACAGCAGGTTGTAGCTTCCCTGGGTTTGGTGCCAAAGCAGCTGTCCTGCCCCAAGGGCATGGGTGTTTCTGCTTGAAGCCCACCCTCCATATCTGCAATAGGATTAAGTAACACAACCGGTGCAACAAAAGCAAAGGTGGCCTGAAGTTTAACTAGAGGAATATTTTCTTTGACGAGCCTTGAGCATACACAGCCCTTAAAGTGAGTCATTCACAGAGCACTAAACCAAGTGCAAAGCAGTGACGAAGAATTTAAGAAGGAGACAGTTAATAAGCAAAGGTCAGTGAGGAGAGCGAATGCCACCTGAGCCCGGGTTCTAACGTAGCCTTTTTCCTGTGGAACAAATGAAGTCCCTTAATTACCATTTTGTAAATAAAATCTTCTTGGAAAATCAATATTTAGAGCCTGCCTTCTCTGAAGATGTTGGCCTTTGTTCCCAGCTATTACAGCAATATAAACCCCATAGTGTGATATACTTCTGGGCTGAAAATTATCCCCCCGAACCTGGTTGGGTTAAAGGAAGGAAAGCAATAAACCTTTCAGAGCAGTAATTTGGGTACTATTTCATGCTTCCTTGTAAATTTTGAAGTAATAACCTAAAAAGCATGAGTTGACACAAGCTCACAATTAATACGGCCAGTAACCACCCCTTCTCCCTGCAGCGATACGCCTGCTCTCAGGCCGGGTTGGTGATGCCAGGTGGGAATTTAGCTGGAAATATCCATTACACCTCCCAGGCTGGGGCATTTGGATCATGATCGATCCTAATCACCCTGTGAAAAGTAAGGACAACATGGCAGTTCTGATCATTCGAGAGGGACAGAGCCCGCAGCTGCTGGACACGGGGACGGCTCCACCCAAGTCAAAAAGGCTCCACCAACTTCTGCAACCGAGGGCACGGTTCAGTGCAGCGTCACTCCGGCAGCTATCGACTCCAGCCCCAGCCCCGGGATCGCATGGCAAGACACCCCCATCATCAGCCCCTTCAGTGATTTTTATTCACAGCTTTTAATGGAAAACCCCACAATTCCCTACACCTGAGTCTTCATGCATTTTTCATTAACAATTATCCGCTATCCCAGAACTGCTTTTGATTTTTGCTAATCATCGATTGGATATTTTGTTCCCACACAGCTGGCATTTTCAAAACATAACAACCACCTCTGGAGAGGGCACAGCAGAAGGCTGATCTTTAATGCTAATGTGTCAAGAAACCGTTAACACATCAGGCGATCAGAATTCACATCTGAGGGACCGCGAGGGAAGAGGTATTTATCGGACGCAGCCTGTGAGGATTATTTTACTGGGCTGAAAGGCTGGAAACTGCATGGCGAGCAGCTCCAGAGACCCATCTGATGTTGTACTAGCAGCCACATCCAACCTGCAGCAAACCCAGTCCTGAAGCTGCCATCCCATCTCAACAACATTGGTCTTCTGAAGTCCCCTGACCTGGAGGGTTTGTTTTCTTTGGGTGTGCAGTCACTGCGTATGAGCAACAGCGTGGGGTGACTACGATGCCAAAGGCCCCTTCACAATGTTGGGAAGCTGAAGCGACAGCCTGATGGACAGATCATCCCTGCAGCTGGGGCTGCTGCCCGCAGGAGCGATGTCTCAAGCAGAGGCTGTACTTGCAGAGCTCGCAGGAGCAGAGCAGCACCTCCAATGCACCGTGCTCTGCAGGTCTGGACCTCACTTTTAGCTGCGTTCGTTTACAAGAATGAGGTTCCTCACAATGATATATTTTGCAATCAATTAGCACATTATATGATTTGGGATGATTTACTCTTTTTTTTAAAAAATCCCTTTGGGTGCATTCAGACCTTTATTGCCATATTAAGCAGAGTTTTAATCCAAATGAATTTTCTAGGAAACCATGTAATCTAATTAAAAAGCTCACAGTGCAGTTTAGTAGCCTCATTACTAGTAGATTCCTGATCCATCTTTACATGGACAAATACTTTCCAAGTGCAATAGACTGATAAATCCAAGGCGTAATCACAAACTGATTCTGCCTGGAACTAAGTGGGTTACAGCACTTAGTCATGCCCATGGGAATGAAACAAAGGACAACTTGAAAAAGCTCAGAAAAAAAAAAAAAAACAGCTGTTGATCTGTTTCCTCCAATTCATGTAGCACCCAGCCACACCGTACGAGCAAGAGCATTTTTCAGACTGACAGCTTTGGAAACTGCCAGGCACGGCCACTTTCCTGAAGTCAAGGGTTGGAGTAGACCAAAACTAAAGCAAAAGAAGCCAAAAGTTCAACATTGTTCAGTATGATGGCCTTAGGGCTCAGTTTTACAATCACGTTACTATAGCTTCAGAAGATGCCACATGTCGGCTGAGCCCCAGTCACTGGCAGAGCTCCCCCAGCCTGTGGCAGATGCAATGTAATCTGATCATTTAGCTTGCACTGGAAAAGGCTGAAGCTAAATTGCATTAAATGATTGCCATAAGAAAATGATTACAGGCATGTTCACCAAGTCGCAATTAACAGGCACGTGTAGCGCAGCTCCAGGCACTGGGACCTGGTCAGGAGTCATGATCACAATCGAAGACCCTACTTCTACCTTCCTTGAACAGTGAGGAGGAATGATTTCACAGGCAAGGCATCTGGGAAAGACATAGATCTGGACTCAGTGTGAGTTTTGTCATGGATTTAATGACCACTCGTAAAGTCTTTGGTCATAGAATCATAGAATCCTTTAGGTTGGAAAGGACCTCTAAGATCATCAAGTCCAACCAAGTCATTTATGACTCTGCTTCCTGGTCAATACAAGGGGATGCACTGATCTCCCTCTTCCCATTTCTGGTCTGTTCATATTGTAAGGGCACACATGCCTCAGAAACCATGCAATATAACACCACGAGCATGGAACGACTGGTGTCTGTATATGCATGCACAGTTCACTGAAGCTTTCTAAAAACTTCCAACATGCAAAAATCCTCCACTGATCAAGAAGATTTTATTCCAATTCACACCTTTTCCATCTTGCAACTCACATCCTTCTGTCCTTCATATAACAAAGCTTAAGAAAGCCTCAAAGCTGAAAACGAAAAGCTGAATTACAGAGAACCTTGGAAAAATAAAACCACTGTTCTCCTTAAAGGAACATGCCACAGTGCCCGCACAGCACTTCCTGCCAGTCTAAACTGAAGGTCCAGACCCTCCATCGAGGTGGGGTTGCATTCATGAGACACATTTGTTAATACAGATAGCAGCTATATGACACTATAGAGTACAAATCTCTACCGATAATTCAGGTTTACAACACAGGTACTATTATTTTTCAGTATATTGTTCAATGCTATTTCCATAGAAACTATGTTGTCAACTTGCAATTTTCACGCTAAGTGCATCCCACCATATCATTTCCACAATGCAAACATCCCCATCCCCTTGCATGGAAATGCAGTTATTTAGTACTCAGAGAAAACACTCTTCCCTGGTGAGATAAAAGGCTGAAGTTCAGTGACAGTCAGCTTCCACGCAAATATTACCTCAAACAGGGGCAAATGCATTTGCACACCCAAGCAGGTCACTGTACAGGGGTTAAAGCGTGGTTCCTCCACTGCAGAGTGAGTGAGGTACAGCCCCCTCCCTGCCTGCTCCAGGGACAACATCTGGTCCTTCCAGAAATACCCAGAAGAGGATCAGGACAAAAGAAAAACTTTTGCTGCGTTCCCGCATCATCAGTCAAGGTCTATCGCTGCTGTCCTGGTACAATAAAGCACGAAGCACTGGAATGGAAGCCTACAAAGTGCAGCTAGTAGGGCCAGAGGGGATGCTTCAGTGTTTTACTACATCAGAGCCCAAGTTGAATCCACAGACCTGCTTCTGAACACCACCACCTTCACACTAGCCCTTTGCTAATGCAGCAAGAAAGCCAACTTCCCTCCCACTCCCCTTTCCACTGGCGTCGAGATTGTTCAAAATACTGACTGTTCGTTCAGCCTCGCTCATAAGCAGGGTCCGGGAGCAGTGCCCCAGCCCGAGGGATGTGCGGCAGCAACCCACCTTGCCTGCCGAAGCCGAGCCAGCTCCAGTGCCCTCCCTGTCCGAGGTGCTCCAGCAGCAGGGTGGCAGTGTCTCTGGATCACCTGTGCCCATCTCAGCCTCGAGCACGTTAACCACTGCCCAGCACAATGAGGCTACAGCGAAAGCAAGGCTGCACGGCTCACCAGGACATCTTGCAGACCCCACTGCTTGCTGCCAGCCTTCACCAACCGGTCCAAAACGCTCACATCTGCCCCAAATCAGCTGTCTGTGCAAAAGGCTGAAGGCAGTGTGAGCTATCTTTGTCCATTTTGATCCCATGTTTGTAGCTACATAACATGAAATACGCCTGCAGCAACAGCTGTTTCTGGGCCACCAGGTAGGCGATGCAAGTCTTCTGTGCACGGGAACTCCAGACTGACACTGCCCTCCACCTGCAGCTGCAGTGGCAGCTGCACACGGGGACTTACCTGTTGTTATTCTTCAGCTTAATGTGGTCGCTCGTCTCCAGGATCTGCCCGTTCCTCAGCCAAGTGATCTGCGGCGGGGGCTCCCCTTGGGCCACGCACGTGAAGATGGCGGTGGTCCCCACAGGCCTGGAGATGGACTGGGGATGCTGCACAAACTCTGCAGGGGCTGCAAGGAAGAACAAGGAGAAGGATGAGAAAAGTCATGACGCTCTCACTTCACCCTAGCACAAAGAGCAGCCTCGTAGCTTGGTCCTCAGTAAGCCTCACCTGCCTGGGAACATGGGGAAGGGAAGTCCTGCTGTTGTCAGATCCAGGGATACTTGGCTAACCCACAGCACAGGCAGCAGACAACACATAAAATGGAAAGTGTGCACAACCCTTTGTTGTGCGTGGCACCAAGCACATCCATCACCCTGGCAGAAATCAGCTGTCTGCTATGGAGGCTTGCAAAAATCAGCATGCATTGACAGTATGAAGAGTGCTGAGGAAGGAAGACTGCAACTACATGCTGAAATTATGCTATGTGTCGTTGGGAAGTTCTGCTCAACGGCAGAGCTAGAGCAACGCCTCGTGTCCTCACCCAAAGGACACATACTGCATTAGCAAACTGTTTGCAAATGGATGGTAATGTATGGATGTGCATATAGCAACCTAGCAGTTTCTTCTGTCCTCAGGAAATATCGGATTTGCTGCAGACCCTCTTGATGACAACAGACTGGGGAGACCTTTTTACCCTAGACCTGCAGCCTGGGACCCTTTTGGTCCTGCTGAGCCTTGGAGAAGACTCTGCAAAGCCTGTAATTGCTGCTCACCTCATGACCAAGTGTTTTTACCTTCAGCACCAGGATTTGTAAACAGAAAGTGATTTCTCCCGCTTCCAGCAGCTCAGAATAGATTTAAAATCATTTATCAGAATAAAACAGCATATCAGCCTACAGAAAGCAGGGCCTGAAAGACACTGCCAAATAGGTGAGTTTATTCAAGCAGTTACGCTTCAAAAGGCAAAGTGATAAATATACTCCACGTCGCTGCTGGGACCTAAAATCAGGTGGAACCAGCAGCAGCCACAATGAAGACAAACAGAAGAGAGGCACAGGCCCATAATGAATTTACCAACCAGTGTCACACAATGGATGGCTGGTGTTAAATTTTTCCAACAAAAGCAAAATCATCCAGGGAGATGCAGTCAGCGCCACTCACAGGAATTTTCCGAGCATGGGACTAGTGTGAGATGCGGGGACGGGAGGAAGGAGCACGGTGGTCCAGCAAAATGGGCTGCGGGCAGGAAAGGGGTTCCCAGGCTGCAAGCAGGAGCAGCTATGTAAGAGCAGAGCCTTGTGGCTCGTGGCCAAAAGAACCCTTGGGGTTTCCTGGGACAGCACA
The DNA here is from genome assembly GCA_013399115.1 of Anseranas semipalmata. Lineage (NCBI taxonomy): Eukaryota > Metazoa > Chordata > Aves > Anseriformes > Anseranatidae > Anseranas > Anseranas semipalmata. Next base: position 975,785 of record VXAA01005234.1, on the reverse strand, counting down.
GGACAATAAAGCTCTTCCCCAGCTGCATGCATGCAAAGGAACAGCATCGTTACCACTGCAGCAAGGCCAAAACGCAGCAAAAAGTGCCTGTGTCTAAGAGCAAAGTCATGCAGAATATAAGTCCTGCAAGTAGAAAGACACAGAAACCCTCTGAAGAGCCTGGCTACCTTGAAGGAGCCCCCTCTTTCATTTTTAATAATCGAAGGGAAGCGGAGCATGGCAGGTCTGACTTATATTAGCAGACGGGGGTGTCCCCTGGCAGATTTTATTGTCAGGCCACTTCTGCCGGTGCTCGGGTCTACTAATGAACCTGATCGCAGCAACCTAATGGACACATATTTCCAGAACCTCCTGCTAAACTTCCCTAGGTGCCAATCGATGCATTGTCCTTCTTTTTCCCTTCTACATTTTTCCCTCTAGACTTAATAAATTAAAATAAAATTCAGGATCAGTTCAATAAAAGTTGGAAGCATGGACAAACGGGGAAGAAATCTCTCTTCCCTGCAGTGAATGGTCCCTTTGTGGCGTACAGTGAGAGCAGAGCGCATTAGAGACTTGATTTTCAAGACTTCCTTAACCTCCCGCCCCCCGCTTTGTGCTGGCGCGGTTTTGCAGGAGCAATTATTTTGCAAGTGGCTGTGCACCTCCCTGCTTTCATCTGGGCTCACAAGTTGTGCCCACAATACTCGCAGGTGCAAAGCGCGATGCCAAGGCAGGGCGCAGCCGTCCCCCAGCCCCTCGCAGCAGCTTCATTAAGGATCCCGCTGCTGGCTTTTTGCCTCTGCCTCCCCCCCCCCTTCGCCAAACCTCAAACCCGCTCCTTGTTCCAGCAGAGGCAAAGTTTAAATATGGAAAGAGGCATCCGGCATAACCCTTCTGGAATCGCCTGCTCTCCTTATCCTCCCTTATTAGCCTGTGTCAAGAGGGAGTAATTGGAGCGGTGTCGCGTGTGACTCGGGGGTAACGAACGTGCAGCTGCGGCCGCTGGCTCGGCGCCAGCGATGCTATTCAGGACCGCGGCCCCTCGGGTTCCCCGTGCCCCCGTCCCCGCTCTGCGGTCCCTCCTCTCCGCCGCCTTGCTAAACGTAACCGGAGCAAACCCCCTTGCTTAAAATCCCTGGGGGGTAGGTGGCCACTCCTCGGACTGTGCCGAGCTGTCCCTGCTCGGTGGCATCCCTCACTGTGTGACACCGGGTGCCCTCCTCCTGGCTTTCTTCGGGCATTGCTCTGTCCTGCTCAGGTCTCGCCCTCCTCCTTTTCGTGCAAAAGGAGCAAAAAGGCCAGGCTGCGGCAGAAACCTGGTGTTCGCTGCAGCAGACCCCAGTGGGAAGTCTTAAACGCTGACTGCACAGACTTATGAGGCTCCTTGCCTGTCCGACAGCATCAGAGAAAGGACGTGGGCTGGGTGCCCCCAGGGTCTGCACATGGGGACAGACACTGCTGCCCCCAGATGCCCCTCTGCTACCGCAGACCAGGGGTGCACCCGGCCCTGTGCTCGTCCTAGCGTCCCCAGGTTGGGTGCTGTGATGCGGCTGCTGGTGCATGGTCTCGGGGCAAATGGTTTCCTTCCTGGCCAGAAGAACGTGTGCTCTCCTCCTCCCCCCAGGAGCCCTCCTGGTCCTCTCCCTGTCCTTTCTATTGATTTTGACAGGAACTGAGCGTTTGCCACCTGTTCTGAGCAGAAGCAAAGCCCTGCCTTCAGCAAAGCCCTGCCTGCTGCCTGCCCTCCACCCCATCCTCATTTATAATTAATAGAGCATCGTGTCAGAGCTCATCTCGCCCCACACGGAGGCACAGCGGCCTCAACACTTCTCCCCCTTCCACCCTACACTCCAAAAGGCCATTGCAAGTGGCGAGAGGAAGCATCTCTCAGCCCTCCATGAATATCTTAACAAAGATCTTAATGAAAATCACTGTTCAGAGTGAAGGATTCAGTCCTGGCGAGGGTGAGCAGGCAGGCTCCAGCCCTTGCCTGTGAAGCATGAGGAAACCAGAGCGTTGATTATTCAGGACTTAATGGGAGGGAGGGGATCATGCAGTTTTAATGAATATTTAAAGGCGTGACATTGGTATCAAAAAGCAATAACGCTTAATACCACCCTCAGAATCATTAACGAAGTGCTTCAATAGGTTTTGCTGTGCTCAACAAACTGTGACCGTATGAAGATGCACCATAACAGTGGGTTGCAAGGGGAGACCCAGACTGGCGCCATCCCTCTGGGGACATCTCATCCCAGCAGGGACCAGCCACCAGCCCCACCCCAGATAACGGGGAGCTTCCCTGCGCAGCCACAGCCCCTGGCATGAGCTTGGGGTGCGGCGTTTATTCCAGTGAAATTCGAGGTACCGGTGCCAGATGAAACCCTGCCCCTTGCACCTAATACTAAGCAGTCATTAATTCTCAATTAGCCAGAGTAGCAGGTTAAGGGAGGGAGACTGGGGTAAGGAGAAGGAAGAATACCTGAAAACAACAAAATCTCATAAATTAGACTACCAGAATGTACAATAAGGGTATAAAGGAGAAGACAGGTCAGCAGGGAAGTCAGTCAAGCACAGCATCAGATGACAGGAGAGAAGACAAAGAACTGACCCTCACTTTGCTTCTCTTCCATTGCCTACAGAGGATGTGCAGATGCTTATCTGAGGAACTATTTAAGCTGTAGAGCTGGTGGGATTCCTACGGCCAAAGACAGGAACTGTGACCGTGTCCCCTGGGAAGCAGGCAGAGACCACGCCGGGGAGGCTGTCACGGAGTTTGTCCATCAGCTGTCGGTGAGTATCGTGCCCTGCTTGTCCCGGCATGGTGCAGGCTGGAGCTCCTCGGCAGAGGAACTTGTCTCCATGTCACCCACCCGCGTGCTCCAGGGAGGATGCTCCGGAGGGCTCAGGCACCCCAGCTCACTCCAGCACCCCAGCGGATGAGATCTGAGTGCCTGTCTGTCCCTGCACGGCCGCTTTTCTTGGGAAGGAAAAAAGAGCACATGGGCAGGAAGGGGTCTGCTCCGTGGGGCACGCTGACCCACACAGCAGGTACTGGAGCTGGTTCTGCAGCATGAATTTAGGACAGGGCTAAACTCGAGGCCAAACCAAGTGCCACAGTGCCGAGCCTAAAGCAGAGCAACTGCAATACATCTGCTGACAAATTCCACCCCGCAGCCAAGGCTTGCACGCCAGCGAGCCAGAGCGATGGAGGAAACATCAGGAAACGCAGCGGTGGCCGAATCTGCTGGACCAAGGAGCAATGCCCGGTTCTGCCAGCAGAAAGCAATGCGAACAAGGCAGCCATTGTCAGCAGAGCCTTCAAAAACATGTCCTTAAGATGGGCACTCATTTATGAGATGGGATCTCATTTTTCTGCATAGCTTTCAGGAGGAAATGAAGCGTGGAGTGGAGAACACTGGTGACCATCTGGCCATTCACAGCCCATCAGTTTGTTATGACACCAAACACATAATAAAGCACAAAAGATTGCACAGGAGGTAGAGAGAAAGCGCTTTGATTTTTTTTTCTCCTTGCCACCGAAGCCTGCTCTTCCCTTGCACCACACACACGCACACCCTCCGTTCAGCCGGCGACGCATTCGGCCCTTCCACAACTCCCCCCATGAGACTTTCATTCGCAGCCCGGCACAAAGCAATATTCAAATGGCTGCACTGGGATCTTAAGAGAAAATGGAAACTTTCTTGTGTGAGAACCTTACAAAAGAGATCAAAGGAGCCTAAATGGCCAGGGGAGGGCAGGGAGGGAGGGAGCGGGGGATTGAGGCCTTATCCTCTGAAGGGAGGAGGAATTCCCAGGAAGATAATAAGACGGCGCTGGATGATCTGAAGGAGAGCCTGCACTGTGAAAGGCTGGAGCAAGAGCAGAGCCCTGCCAGGGGACACCTCTGCGGCTGCTGCGACAGGACGAGGACCGCCCCTGGCAGCCACGGAGGTGGCAGCAGGAGGGCGGATGTGCTTTCAGTCCCAGCCTCCCGCTAACTCCTTGCCTTGCAACAGGAAACATCGCCCTTTCTGCCCGGGTTTCCCACCTATAAAATGTGCCTCCTTCAAAAGGCGCGGGGCAAGTTAATTTGTGCCTCCAGGCACTTCAAGGGCCCGGCATAAAGGCAGCAAGTACCTGGCCTGGCATGCTTTGAGGACGCTCACATTGTTCTAGCCCTGTGCTCACTTCCTCTCCAACCAGGCTTTTGATAGCCTGTTCTTTGCTTTTATTCTCCTTACGGATGTAATTTGCATCGCTGACGTCTTGACAAAGATAAAACCCACAGTCTCCCATGTCAGTCATTATCGGTGTTTTCTTCCCTGACAAACCTGAACAGCAATCATTTGTACCTCTCAGCTGGAAAATTCAGGCAAAATGAGATTCAGACAGAGAAGCTGCTTCCAGAGGGAGGGGGAGCAATCCCGGGATGAGTCCAGCTGCTTGGCCTGCCATTAGCTCCCCTGGGGAACGACAGGCCCCCAAAAACATGAAGCACTTTATGGAAGGCAACACAGGTTCAGCTCCTGGACAATGCAGCTCTGGTCTATAAGGGCTGCACGAAGGGTGTGCTGCCACACTTCTCCATACCACTGCCCACTTCTCTGCTGATCTTGAACACAGAAGCACCTCCCTTCCACGATGAAGGGCTCTGATGCCTCTTCTTTGAAATTCTGGGGACAAATTCTCATCTTGGTTTTCCAGGTGAAAATCTACACTAATCCTACCCCAGACAAACTTCAGCACTAGAGCAGCTGCTCAGGGGCTGACGTCCAACTCTCCAAAGAGACTGAAAACCGCTGATCTGTAGCGATGAGAAGTTGTGCTACCTTTTCCCCTCTCATCCAATTGCTAACTGAAGCAGTCGACAGTATTCAATAGCTGTATTTTTACAACTTCATAGATTTTTCAAGTAATTTCTTTTGGCTCTGCCTGCCTGATACCTGGACATCAGCTTTGCATTGGGGTTCATAGCTCAGCTACACGCACCATGTGCAGAGCCATCCTGCAGCAGCTCTAAATGGTTTGTATCAGTACAGCTAGGTTGTTCTCAATGCCTAGGTCATGTTCCTTAACAAGGGGACTCCCAGGCTCCTTCATTGCTCTGCTCACCCAGAAATGCAACAGTAAAAGAAATGACAAGTTTTCACCTCCTGTCAGCACCTGGGACTCAGGAGGAGCAAGCAGCCCTGCACAAGTTCTCTTTCTGCATCGCTCCCTGCTGCTCCCAAGGCAAAAGGGAAGAGGGATGCCAGCACCCAGGGACCGCAGCCGCTGCACAGGCACTGTGGTGCCAGATCACTGCCAGCTGTTCCCAGGACCTGTCAGGTGAGCATCAGGGCTGGAGCAGGGCACTTTCCCCATCACCAGCATGAAAGGTTCAATTAGCCTGCTCCGGCAGGAGGTGTATAATTTTAGATTCAGGATATCATCAGTCAATAGTTAATGAGCGAACTGATGAGAGCGCGAGATGCTTTAAGTGGACTAACTTGAAGAGGAGGTGAGTGCCTGTAATCAGGGGCGGATTACTGCCATTCAGAACATGCTGCCAGCTGGGTTTGCCTTCTGAAATACTTGCCTGGCTCCCCTCACCATGGAGACTGGTTGCACAGAGCATGTGGAGGGGATTTGTTTGGTTTCTTGAGCGCTGACCTCTGTTCTGGACTGAATCACCCTCTAAAAGTGGCATTTCAGGACAGCTGCTGTGGGGAAGGGGAGCAGCCTGCATTCCCTGGCCATGAACCCCAAAGGGTGCTTTACCCACATTGGAGCAAAGAGCTCAGATGCAGCGTCAACTGCTAAAAGCAAAGGGTCTTGCTTACTTACTGGAAATGGCTTTAGACTTACTTGTGCCATTTCAGGTCAGGGAGCAACATTCTGTGAGTGATATCCACTACTGGATATCACTGCAGCTGTGACATCCATCATGCAGAGGCATCCAATATGAGAACGGTGCCCATGTCTCCGCATCACTAAGGACTACGCGGAGGGTAAGAGGTGATTTGGCTAATTCAGCCCGTGCTGTTAAGCCAAATACCTTGACGAGGTGGGAAGCCATGGCAACCCATGCAGCTGAGGCCTCAGTTCAACGATCCGTGGTCACCACTCACCTGTTTGGGACACAGAGACTTAAACCCACCTGGAAAACCATGTATAGAAAAGAAGCGCTTTGTCTGATACTATCAGAGAAGCCCAAACCAACCCACCGAAGTGCCCAGGAGACATGCAGAGTCTGTGTAAAGAGCACAACGAAGTGGACATCATCGCTCTGCAAGACCCAGTTTTCCTCACCTTGTACAACGAGCCTGCCCTGCGCAGTCCTTCGCACCCGAGTGCCGGGTTTGTTCGCGGCGCACACGTAGATGCCAGAATGCTGCACAGTGAGGTCCGAGATCATGAGATTTCCTGTCCCCAGCACCTGGATCCCCTCCACGCCAATCGGACGGCCATCTGAAAGAGGGGGAAAAAGGTAAGGGTCACATGCTGGGCTTCTGTGTGAAGTTCTCCAGGGCACAGTCTTTGGTGAGGTCCGATCTAAGTACTCATGGAGTGGTACCATGCTCTATTACTGGGATTTGCCAAGTGAAGTCAAGGGGTTTTAGCTGATGCTCTTAGCAGAATTGCCTTCCGGAGAAAACCAAGATGCTCAGTTAAGTGTTTGCCCAAAACCATAGTTTGTGCTGCTTGGCAAACTAAGGTACCATCCCAGGAAATGTGGAAGCTTTTAACGTGTTCAGGTTAAGATGAAGCTCCCAGAATGCTTTTCAATAGAGCAATAAAACCAAGTGAAATCATATCAATTTCTGTGGGCCATTGCCTGGGTTCTTACATTGGATTGACCAAGGATCCAGCCATCTCAACAGCCCGTTTCCAACAGAGGTGCTCTGGGAAGAAGAAGACCAGCCACCCTACAGCAGTACTGACCAGCCACCAGTGCACTCTCCCAGCCACCAGTAATTTATGGCTTGGGGATTTCCTAAGCTAGAAGCGGTGCTTTTTTGTCTGTTAACCCCTGATGGATTTGTCTCATTGCTGTTGGAAACTGTGAACACTGGATTTTCAGTTCCTTACCTCTTGAACACACAGAATAGCCCAGTGCCAAGGAGCCCAGCTCTGAGCTGGATGGTTAGATCTGGTCAGCTGCTTTGGCTTGGAAGGGCAACAGGAAAGGGTTGCCTTCATCCTGAGCGCTGGTTGTGAAGCAGGCTGGCAGGGGAACAGCAATGTTTCTAGAAAATCATGCCTGGGCTCCAGCACAAGGTTTTGAATCATTTGAAGCGCTTAACATGAAATAGCAGTATCAGGGAATTTGCCTTTCTCCATCAAAGCCTGTTTTCACTGGAAAATTCCCAGCCAGCTCTAATTACAATGTGTTTCATTAGTATCAGGCTATTGCTTTTTATTGTTTCATTGGTTTGTGTTTTAAGACACTGTCTGACAAAGGCAGCTCTAAATCAATCCTAGCATGTGTCAGGGTGTCTGAGCAGAGGGGCAAGGCAGGGGAGTAGTTTTGCTGGAGGATCAGTTAAAGAGAGCACACTTTCATCAGATGGGAAACAGGAATCCAGGTCCTCTCTCACCTTTGCTCATGAAGGAGTTCAAGGAGCTTACAGAAATGGAGAAGCAAGAACCACCCTTGGTGATTGCCCCATCTGAACATCCCACAAACCCACCATACATGTGTGCTCCCCAACAGCAAGAGACTGTGTCTTGCACTTCAAAGTTGTGGTTAGTAAAAGGAACAATTCATGCAAAAAAATTCCTCCCAGGAGCTCTGCTGGTCTGTGCCATAGTCTTGCCAAGGAACCAGAAAAAGCCCAATAAAACCTGAACTGCTCTGTAGGAAGCAATGGGTCATGGAGAAAGCTTTGGGATGCACTAGCTGGTTTGCATTCATGGGGGCCACCTCCTGAGCAATGCTAGGTGTCAGTCCTCCAACCTGCCTCGAAGTTTATCATCATCCAATGGCTGAACAGTTACTGGGGTCCTTTAGCACCAGAGGACCTCAGACTTGGGGTGGTTACAAATATTCATGGCATACAAACACTTCAGTGGCTGCATCTGGTGTGATCCAGCAACGGGAAGCCTTCATGAAAAACACAGAGGGAAACATAAGCTATCACAGGACAGCTGCAGTCACCCCAAGACACCCCACTATCCCCAAGGATTCCCTTCAGAGCCCCTGCTGTACCCCAACATGGCCCCTGCTGGAGACCTGGCTCACCATACCCACAGTGCTTGTTTGGGCAGGCTTCGTGCTTCAACTGACAGGCATGCAGGGCTAGAGAAATGTTACCTTGCAACGGTATGGTTTAGATCTAATCTTATGCTTTGCATAATAAAGAATACTATGAGGATTTGGACCTGTTGGATAACCAACAGGCTCTGGAATAGATTGGGGAAACATGAAGACAAAGCAGCACTCAGTCACAGGGACAAATTAACCATCAACCCAGCAATGTCGCTTTGCAACCTGCTGCCCAGCAAGCAATGGGTCCCCATGGAAAGGCACAGGACGGGGCGGAGAGCCAGTGTCGCTGGCAGCAGCAGCGACAGCAGCGCGCACCCGCCAGCTCACAAGCCTGGGCCACAGAAGTGAGGGATCCCACCTCAGATGGCAGCATTGTGCCAGGCAACACTGGCAAAACGTGGACTGAAAGCTACCAAGCGCTTCATAAACGCGTCTCCTGCCACGCTTTGTGTTGTTTTTCAGGAAATTTTTAGACTTAAAGATTTTCTTGCTTCATTAGGCAGGCAATGCCAGATCACTTCATTATTTGCATTGCAAAGAAAAATGCTTGGGTCTTCTAGACAGAGAAAAACAATGTCATTAAATGATTAAATGATCACATAGCTGGCCAAGCCACTGCGGCAGTAAATGGCTCAGTCATAAAAAGGACAGTAAAACATGACCTGTCCCGCATTTAATGAGCAATAAGAAGGAACCATTGCCTTCAAACATCATTTGAACTGAAGTGTAAAGAGGTCTGAATTAAATTCAAATTGAGCTTGATTTCATCTTTTAAATTAGACCTTTTGGAAGTCCATATTTACAATAGGTGTAAAAATCAAATCTCCCTCTCGAAGGAGGAATGGGATCAGTGAAAGATGTGAAGTGGCTATACCTGGATGCTTCATCACATCATTGCCTTAAGAAATACCACAGAAATGTGACTTGAATGTCAGTAGATTTACTGTATTATTTATAACGTGCTACATAATTTAAGCACGAAAGACCCAGCCTGCAGCAGGTGCTCCACACAGTCCAAATACCTGTATCTATACATCCTCACTTGTCTCTCCAGCTCCAACTATTAATTAGAGGTGTGATGCTCTGGAGAAACATCTCCTGTCAACCAAGCGTCTTTCATTTCCCCAAAGAACAAAGCCCTCCAAGCTCAGAGGTCCCGAGGGAACTGCCACCTGATTTGGAGAGCACGGCCACCTCTAACAGCCAGCCAGGATCACTGTGCCAGATCAGCCCATATGCTTCTTGCTCAATTGCTGCTTTCCAAAAAGTCCTGGAAAGGGCTTCTAGAGCAACATCTGCACTTTCCCAGCCTGCTCCATCTTCCTCCTCACTCTGCTTACTTTGAGGGGAAAGAGCCTGATCCTGCACTCCTGAACCCCAACACCACCTTGACGGAAGATGAGGGAGGGCCATGCAGCATCACACAGCTGTCATGGGTTTGGAGAGAACAGTGCTGGAAAGCGCTCTGGATCCCAAACCAACTCAACCTGAGCTGTCCTGTGATCGGTTAGAAGGTCTTCAGCTAATATCAGGTCCAACTTGGTAACACTGACAGCGCGTATAAATAATACAGAACATTTACACAAGAAATCCCTTGCATCCAGAAAGCTCAGCACTTTGCAGAAGTGCTGTGCAGAGGCACTGATATCTCACACCTGCTTCACAAAGACTTACATCTATTTTAACCCTGTTTTTCTTATTGGGAGAACAGAACAGTGGCTTGGATCAAGGGATTCAGACCCTGAAAGCCCACCTTTCTGGCATTGCTTTCCATCACCAGGTCATCTCTCCATGGTGGAGATCCGAAGGACTGCAAAAGCTAACACTGTTGCTCAGTTCCCAAAGCTCTCAGGACCCATGCAGGCTTGAAACTGTTGCTCATTTACTATGACCTTCCACTTCTTTTTATGAAGTCAGAAGCAGAAAATCGGAGGGCTGAGAACAAGCCAGTCTAGGGGAAATATCTGCCAGATCATCTTTGTCATTCCCCGATTGAAGAGGGATGAAGGAGGGGGTTCAGCTGGTTGTGAAGAGCAGCCGGACAACTGGTTAATAAAGCAGACCATTCTCCAAGTGGGAGATGCTCCCAAAGAATGCCCTGGCTGAGGACAAGCAGAGGTTCCCAAGTCTGGGGTTTGGAAGCCGTGTTATTTATTTTTCTGAGGTGTATGTGATGCTTTCTGGAGTCCATTCTCTGCCTGCTAAACAAGTGATTGGCACACCGGCACCAATTATGGAGCTCCGTTAAAACGTGCCAGGCGATATGAATATGCAACAACACGAACGCCTTTCTTTTATAAGTAGCAAGTAGAAAGAAAGTAACAACTTTCTAATGTTGATCATTTAGGTCTTTTGTGAATTCTTTGTATTGTGCCATAGTAGCCTTCCACTTTTTAGACACATGGGTCTCCTGCTCTGTCGGACACTGGGCACCGTGGATTAGCATATTTAGAGTACATTGCAACAGTTGACTATTCAGTATGTGAAGTGGTGAAATTTACTCTATTATTTCTAAACACTTACAGGAACGGTGCTCCTGTCAACCAGTCAGCCATCTATTGCAAGCTTCTGTGTCCAATAAGTTACCAATTAATTGGCTCCTACAATTGTTGTATAGTTTACTTCTTGAATGGCTCCCTCTTTAGTAATTTCCTTCCCATTGTGTGACCCTTTCTGACAACTTCTGTATAACGCTATCAGATAATCACTGTCTTTTCTTTTTCGCCTCACTTTTCTATATCTCTCTAAATAGTGTATTATTCTGCCTTGGTACCTTTTATGGAGGCCAGCTCAGTGGCCTGTCACTTAAAGGGTAAGGATACATTAAAATCGTCATTCATTCAAAAGGCTTTGCAGTAAGTGCCCAGGATATTCATTTGTGCACACATACAGGTCCAAGCCTGAAGTGCGTAGCTCTGAAAGGAAAAGCCCTATCTTCCCTGAACAAACCCTTAATGATTTTATGTTTCTCTCAGAGCCTGCTCTCTAATGAATGTTGACATTTCATGCACTGCGAGACACAGGAATTCTGTTTGTGGTCAGGGGCTACAACATATTCCCAAGGAAATTAAATTCAAAATTGATTGTGTGACACTCAAAAACTGGCCCAGAATTTGAATGATTTCCTTCAAGCAAAATATAGCTGCCTTTCCCACTGAAAACCGGCCAGGTTTTCGCAAAGCCAAAGCAAAAAGTGCCAATGTTGCCTTCCCTTGCAACAGAAAGCTGTAAAAGCAAAATTGTTCTTTTGCTCCTTTCTGATAGAAGAAATGCCACAATGTCAAAACTGTGAGCAAAGGGGTTCAAACAGACACTCCAAAACAGCAACATGCCCTGCACAAAGACTGGGCATAATGGCAGTGCCATGGCTCTTTCCCTCAACCAAGCAAGAGAGACAGATGTACACATATAATTGACTTTTGCATTTCAATGATTGCTAAATTGGCCGCATCTCTTTAAGATTTGATGGCCGTGGATTTTATTATTTCTGGGAGTGGATGACGTTTTTTTTTTTTCCAAAGTGAGTAAGTTAATTGGTTACTTAAGCTGACCAAGGTCTATTGGAAGAACCTGAGGAAGGAGACCCTCATACAGGAGGAAACCACATGTAGACGACATGCTTGGAGAACCTCCCTGTCCAGCGTAAACCCCTCTCCCGCCTCCAGATGACACAGATGTGAAGACATAAAAGTGCTTCTGAAATCACTACAAAGGGATGACAGACCCACGAACGCATCAGAAAGCCTGTAAGCCACATCGCTGTTGAGATTGGTGTAATATTAAACAAGATCTTGTGATTCTCTGGACAGGAAACATTCATACTGAAGGGGAGGGAAAATAATGGGATCTCTTTCCCATTTAGTAGCTCTAAATCTGCTGCTCTGCTGCAAGGCAAGTGGAGAGGGTATTTATTTTTGGTGGAAGGCAATGCTGAGCTCACGCCATCCAGACAAACATAGCATGAAGCTATTACATCTTCATTATTGCACTGCTCTATAGAGACAAGTGTTTTGAAGAAGGTAATAAGCACTTATAATTAAGGCAATTATAATGTAGTTTATTATAGTTGAGCTCTAACATAGAGCCGCCTTGTGTCCAGGAGAACCAAAACAGTGATATAGCTTATCTGGGGAATTTTTAAAACAGCATCAAGCTGATGGTTATGGCTCTGGAGGAAAAAAAAAAAAAAACAGCGGCAGACACAAGTTGATTTTATAAGCCACCAGAGGAAGCAAGCTGGAGGGTAAGTGTGGAGAAACTGTGTGATTGCTGCTGGATACATGTCCTTGTCCCCTCACAGATGGCTCTGGAGTGGGAGATCACCCTTCCCATGAGCCAGACCTGACCCCAGCAGCACGGCCCTCGGAGAGCCACGGGGGTGAAATCCCACATCCAGCACAGCAGCATGGGACAGGATTATCCTTGTTTGTGCTTCACAGCCACCTTGGGTGACTCAGGGAGATTAGCTTCTAAAAACAACGTGACCTCGCAGACCACAAGGGCTTGGGAAATGCTAACTGAACCCAACCCCACAGCACGCTCACACAGTTACAAGCTCCAGAAGATAAAGCAAAAGCCATCAACTCTTTGCTCAGCACAGACTTCTGTTGGGCAATGGAAGTGTTGCTCCGCACAAAATATTTTCTGAGCTAGTCTCACAGTTAGAGCCTAAAATAACCCTTGCTTTCAGATTGGGAGAAACACTGCCCTTTGCTTGTATGATGCCATCAGACACTGGCTCTGGTTTCCATGCTGATTAAAAAACATCACTGACCCCAGCGGCGAGCATCTGTTTTTTCAGAGCTTCAGACATGCTACCTTAAGCTCTCTCTGCTCCCCAAGATTTTTTAAAACTCTCTAAACAGACAGCAAGTTTCTTTCAAGTCTGTTTTACATGGAAGACATGTTTGTGTACGATTTTGCTTCTCTGGGCCAACAGTGGTGATGTTTTTGATGCAGCTGAAGAAGATGCTGTCACTCAGGGAAAGATAAAATTATCACCTTTCATGAAACATATACAGGTTTAACCAGCCCACTTCTCCAACCGGTAAAAACAGGATCTTGACAGAGAGAAAAAGCAGAGTGTAGACAGGAAGATAAAAAGCACTTCAAGCCTACAATTAATCTCCGTGGGAATGGAAAGGGTGAATCACTTGTTGTGTGAAATAGTCAGTGGCACTACCTATTTCCCACATGATGGCAATGGAGAGGAGGAAGAAATCCCGGTCAGCCCCGGGGCTTACCTAAGCGGCTCCAGGAGACGATGGGCCGGGGATTGCCGGTCGCGATGCACTCCAGCACCGCGGTCTGGTGCACCGTCAGCGTGAGGTTCTCTGGTCCGACGAGAATCATGGGGTCCTTGTAAACAGTGGAGTGGGAGCCTGCAAGGACAGCATCACTGTTAAAAGGCATCCCTGTGGCCTCGCAACACCTGATTCTCTCTCGTTTAATGGGAACACAGAGGGCTTCGTTCATCCTCTAAGTAAAGATGATGTGGCTGGTGTAATCCTCAATAAATTTGAGATGCACATGAAACAAAAGGAGCACACTATTTGTGAGGCACTTGCATTGTCTGAATATGGTTTAAGTGTGCACTGATATTTCTGGGGAAAACCAGCTAACCCACCCAGCCACAAGCACTGCTGTTAACACCCACATCTGGGCAGCACAGAGAAGGAACTGCGCCGTGAGCTGCACCGAGCAGATGTGCAGGTAGGATATGGGCTACACAGCGGACACAAGCTACAGGCCAGCTTGTACAGACAGGAGTGCAAATAAATGAAAGAGCTGCTTCACCCTTCAGTATCTCAACCTGTAAATTAATCTGTGCAGTCCACAACGCTTAAATCTGCCTCTCTGCAAGCATCCTCTGTTGCTGCTGGTGTTATTTGCTCCAAAAACCCTGTCCTGGGACACAGAGAGAGGCGGAGGTGACAGTCTCTGACTCCTGCTGGGGATCTTTTTGAGAGGAAACTCCGGAAACTGCACGGATGGCTGCAGCCCACAGGGTGGTCGTTTCCCTGCCTTTTGCAGCACCCCTGTCCTTCCCCACTCTGGTGTAACTGGGTGCAGGGAGAGGCTGTGTCTGTGTTGCTCTGACACGGTCGTGATACAATCATCACTCGTGACGCAATCACTAATTGTTTATTTGCACTATAGTAGCACCCACAGGCAGCAGCCAAGAATGAAACCCATCACACAAGATGATGCACGGACCCATAATAAAATAAAGCTCTGGCACAAGGACACTGGAAACTAGACAGGCGCAGGATAAGTAAGAGAAACCACATTTCACCAGACAAAAGGAAACTGCAGGACAAAACTATCATCCTGTGTCAGGTACACCACAGCTGAACCTGCATCTTCTGGGTCCCCAGAAAGTGCCTTATCCCTGGGCCAAAGCTCCCTTCAGCCTTCACTCCCATTTTCTGGGAGCAGGAGAGGAGGAAAAGGAGATATTCTCAGCTCTCCATCAGTGAACAGGAACACTGACACCCTCTGCATTAGTCTTCTCCCTTTATGCTCCCCATTTCTGACCAGAGCTGGGTTGTACTCCTGAAACGCTGAGGTCAAGCAGCGTTTAAGGAATTTAAACAATCTGACAGCTGCTGCTGGCAAAAAATGCTCTGTACACCTGCGGAGAGAAATACCTGGACTGATCTTCTCCCCCGAGCAGGAGAGGGGCACAGGGGAGGCTGGGAGCAGAGCCCTGCCATGGGACCGTCCCACACTGACTCCTGTACATGGACCTTCCGATGTCCAAAAAGCTTGTTAAAGAGAATTGATGCACCAAAAACTATCTGCAAGAGCTCTTCTCCCAAATTTCCTTTCTTACCGCATTTTTTAACGTTACCCTTTAACATTACCCCTTCACAGCACCTCAGGGGCTGAAATGAGGCCGTCAGCAGGGGGATTTCACAGCGGTCCGAGGGCAAGCATGGATGAGAGCGGCTCATTTGTTAATCGTCCCTACAGGGGCTAAACGGGGAGCGATAAAGCAATGCCGAGGTTGCGTTTAAATGGGCAAAATCCAAGAAAAATCACCGTGTCGGTGTGACTTAAGAGCTGACTTTCTCACTAAATGCATTTCACTGCGAGCCATAAAATGCAGATTTTTTGATGAGAACCAGAATGCACAATAAATTCATATGACCGGCTGGTTAACCCCAAGAGATCTGAAAAACAATACCTTCCCCCTCAGTACGTTGGAGTGCCTTTAAAACCCATGTAAATTTATTGTTCTAAATCACAATAGTAAATGTTCACGCTTAGAATAATACGATATTATCATCGTATTATATACTGATTTCAATATTTCAAAACACTGAAAAATGAAATGAAATGTCCAAGGTCAACCAAGAATATCAGTAAATAGGAGCTGAGACCAAAGCAGAATTTATAAAAAACTCTATTTTGCCAACAACAACGAAAAAAATTACCCTCTTTGATTTATACTCCAAGTCCTAAATATGCATTCGGGCTCCTGGGCGTGGGATCAGCTCCCTGGGTTTGACCAAATCTTGCCCATCTCTGGGCCCAGCATTTCCACTGGTGCCGAGCCCAGTGCCGGTGGCAGTGCCAGCTCCCGCAGGTCCCCAGAAGGGACAGTGACCCAGCAGGGATGTGGCTGCCTCTGGCCATCAGAGAGGAGGTTTCTTTCTCCAGCCAGGACAGCTCTTTGGTGCAGGGTCAGGAAGGAAGGAGTGACAAAATGAGGGACTCTAAGTAGGCGAGTGCTGCTGGAGCACGACGGGGTTCAGGACAAGGTGGGGAGGATTTATTCTGAAAGGGAAAAAGCCTCTAATGATGCAAGCGGTCCCCAGGGACTCTGCAATCGTGGCGAGGATGGGGAGGTCCTCGGCACCGTCAGGAGTGACAGGCACTCTAGCAGGGCTGGGAGCGCTGCTGGCACGGGCTATTAGATCTTGATCAAAAGGACGGCAGCAGAGAGAGATGCAGCTCGTGCTGAAAAGGTGTCAGCGCAGAGAGGCAGGCAGCCCCCTGGGAGCCGCTCCGCTAAGCAGGCACTTGAAAATAATCAATCAGTAGGGCTGGAAGACAGATCTGTGCCGCTCGCTGCCGGCAAGAGGAAGGGAAGTGCTGTGAGCAGGCTCCTTCCTCCCCTGCAGCAGCCGCCCTCCTCCTCCTCTCCCACCGGGCTGTGGCAGGGTCCTGCAGGGCACGGGCTCCCACAGCCCGTCTCCATCCTGCTGCTCCTCTGTCCCCAGCCAGGGCTTGGTTTGGAAACCCCAGGGAGGCAGACCCAGGCGTTTCTCTGCAGGTGAACGGCTGAGGTGGCTGCCCCAGCCAGGGAACCCTCTGAAGATCACAGAATCACAGAATCACAGAATTGTTCAGGTTGGAAGAGACCTCCAAGATCACCTAGTCCAACCTCTGACCTAACTCTAACAAGGCCCACACTAAACCATATCTCTAAGCTCAACATCTAAACGTCTTTTAAAGACCTCCAGGGATGGTGACTCAACCACTTCCCTGGGCAGCCCATTCCAATGCCTAACTACCCTTTCGGTAAAGAAGTTTTTCCTAATATTCAACCTAAACCTCCCCTGACGCAACTTGAGCCCATTCCCCCTCGTCCTGTCACCAGGCACATGGGAGAAGAGACCAATCCCTACCTCACTACAGCCTCCTTTAAGGTACCTGATGAAGAGCAGAGAGCACCATTCCCTTTACCTCTCTACAGAGAAAGAGGAGATGGAATGACTTGCAATCTTACTGCTTACCCCAACACAGGTAACGACCCTCCTGCAGTCAGTGCAGTATTTACTGCCACAACACCCAGAGCAGGGAAACTGCAGCCCTTGTGCTACCTCTGCAGCACACCCCAACCTCTGTGGTGTGCCAAAGCCTAGGGTCAACATGCAGGCACACACCCCCTGTCCTGGTCTAACAAATATTTGTGTGCTCTTAGTAAACACCACAGCACATAAACCTCTTTCACTGAGGTTTAACCCAGTGCAATGTGTTTTCAACGGGCTGAGAGCGTGTGAACGTGCAGTTACTGCAGCTCTGCTTACATGCAATAACTGAAGCACGGTCCAAGCCCTTCAACAGACACTTACACACTGCGCCTGTATTCATCATCCGACTGCTTTAAGGGAGAGAAAAACCACAAGCACTGCACAGACAGGAAACCTGGAAAATATCCATTTGGAATGAGGGATGGTCAGATGACAACAACTGGCACTTTCTGCCCTGTGAGAAATAATAACTCAGACCAGAAAATTGACACAAAGAACTTCAACACGTTGATAATTTACTGTACGTTTTCCCCCCCATGTGGCTACTGTTCACATAGATCAAGAAAACAGATAGGTAACAGGCGTCAGAAGCTCCCAGGTCTTTCAGAACCAGTTAACCTGCTTTCTTTCTCCCCACCAGAGTTGACATACACAGCATCACTCTTTCCTCGGCTTCACCCTGTTTCACACGTGCTGCTTTTTCACAGCCGGCAGAGGCTGATCTGACCCGCGGTACTGGTGTAAGTCTCCTACTGCAGGACCACTGGCCAGGCAGCAGTCTGGGAGGCTGAAGGCAGGCTGTGAGATAGAGGTGTACGCTAGCAAGCCTCCAGCCACCAGCAATTACGTGCAACCAAAGGACAGGAGGATCACAGCTCAGGAGGAAGACCCTTTGCTGCATGTAAAAATGCTCAAAGAGAAACACACACCCAACCAGCACTGTGCAGATTTCCCTGGTGGTCCTTGCCTCCTTCATCACCAAAGCTGTCACCTCCCTTTCTGCAAGGAATGTGGGCTGGTCCCCTACCTAAGAGCCACGGGTGCATTGCCATGGTTGTCACAGGGGCCTGGAGCGGGTACCCAGCATCCCAGGGGGGTTCTGACCTGCACTGAGTCCTGTATCTCAGAGGCCATCCTGCCAGCAGGACATAGCCACCGTTTGCAAGAACTACTTCTCTGGCACTCTTATCTTCTCTGAAGGTAAGCTACACGTGTTCTGAAGTCCAGGAGAAGCAAGCTGTCCTGTTTTCATATTAGGAGGCTAAGCATATCAGAGACGTTTCTAAGAAGAGAGCACAAAGGTGTCATTCACCCCTGGATGCTCGACTGGGCTGGCTCGTATAATTTGACCTGATACTTCCCACTTCTTTCATACTAGGAGCAGCTACGGAAACACCAAGAGAGACTTCTGAGGCTAAAGGTGTTTTAAATTTAAAAGACTGACCAGCAAAGAAATTCCTAAGCAGGAGGAGACAATCTAACATCAACTTTAGAAATTGGCTGATCTGTTATTGCTCCAAGGGGCTCTAAGAGATCAGCTTGGATGGCTAACTAAGGATGGGCAATGGGCAGGTCAATGGAGTGTAACACAGCTATGGAAACATGGTAGCATATTTGCAACCCAATCCTTCCTCCACTGTGCCCAAGGGCCTCACTTCCACATGCCATTTTGCATGCTCTCACAAACAGAGCTAACTCGTGCACATGCAAAGTGTGGATGTAAGTTGCTTTGGTTTGCACTTACAGCTTCACCACATCGTACCTTTGGCAGCACACGAAAGACCAGCAAGTACATGACTTTGGACCTGTTTTTGGAGGGGGACCAAGAAGTATCGTCACTTCTTCAACTGGAGCTTTCAGAGGTGAAAATCTGTTTTCTGCCAATAACTTCAAATATGGATGGAGAACCAAGCCAAAATTCGGTGCTCAGGGTTTCTCTTTCTCATCATCCAAAGAAAGATTAGCCCACTTTGTTTGCAGTGTAATGCTAACAGCCTACAGAACATAATTCCCCTATTAGATAAATAATTGATCACCCTGTGTGCTACAATTACTTCCAGAGTGGGCAGGTCTCATAAGGAAATAATGTATCTTCCACATTTCCAAAAGAATTTATTTAATGTAAAGCTGCTGTAACTCATGTTCGCACTGTTCTCCCTCTCCCCAGAAACTAGGGCTAATTTAAAGGCAAAGAGACAGATAGATCTGCTATCAAATGGACCAATCTGGCAGGAACTAATAACAATACAGAACAAGGAACGTGCTATTGCTGGACAGAGGAACACTTCTCAGTGCTGTTAGCCTAAAGCTCTCTTAAACTGTCCTTGTCCAGAACAGCAGCAGGAAGAAAAAGAAGGAAGGACAGTCAGGACAGCATGTGCTGGTACTAACCTGACACAGTGAGTCTGGCCTCCTGGCTGAACTTCACATTAGCAATGTTGGTAGCAACGCAGTGAAAAATCCCACTGTCTTCTGCCCTCAGCCCCGTAATCTGGAGAACCCCCTTGGGAAGCAGCGTGTACCTGCGGGAAGAGAAAAGCAGAAACAAAAACTTGCAAGGCAGGACATGATGTGGAAGTAGGCTGCACACCCGTGCAGGGGAGGGAGGTTGGCTCCCAGCATCCCAGCACAGAGGCACCGATACCACCCAGCTGATGAAGACCCCAGAAGGATGAGCCCACACCTATCACTGCATCAGTTATTTATTTTGCGGATATTTGAGCCTCTGGTCTTCTTTTACAGAGGTTACGTTCCTTTTTTCATCTTCTGATGCATCCTTGGGAAAGGATGGCTTTTGATAGAAGGCTACAAAGTAGATGCTTCCTATTTAGTCTGTGGAAGAGCTTTGGAACTGCATTTTCATGTGAACACAGCTGACGTGCGAGTTACCTCTCATCAGCTGAAGCACAGTGACTACGGACAAGCACAGGGGAAGTGTGTGCTCCACACTCCCAGCTCCAGCTCCGACACAGGACTCAAACCCACGCAACACTAAAACCTCAAATGCGCAGAAAAGCGTCTTTAAAATAGATGTTGTGTGGGCATATATAAATATAAATATTTTGTATATACAAACAGGTACATTTAGAGCACGCATGCATACACACATATATGTATACATACATTACAGGTTGCTTGGCAACTGTGTGTTTAAATTGGTTGGTTGTATGTCATTACAGTGTGATGAGTTAATAATCCATTTCCGTCTGGAAGATGAAGAATCTCTCTTTCCATATCAGCATATGGTTAAGTGCCTATAACCTGCTCCCTGCACCGGGTTCCAAACGCGCAGCTCGGTGTCAGTGGCAGCGTGACAGCAATCAGTTTTACATGTCCCGAAGTTGATTGCAATCTCTCTGGGACTTTAAAATGCCCATTGTTTTGGATGAATTATACCACAAGAAGCCTTCATTTTTGTTAACAATCTGCCCACAGCATTAGAAGATTCAATTCCAAAGCTATTATTCTGCCTTCAAAGCCTCCAAGTGCAAGACTCAGCATACAAATTTATATACACTTTATACGCAGAAATGCACCAAGCATGATTAATGCAGAAATCCAATTCAGTTAGAGAAACAACCCTCATCACCCAGGCCCGTTAGTGTCAGAGATTAATCTACTGAGCTAACAATAAAAACCTTCCCCTGTAACTTTACTCCTACAAAAAGCCTGTTCAAAATCAGGACACTGAACGTAGGAAAATTGCTCCTAGACCATGTCTTCCAGGCCTTGGGCGAGCTCCCTGCCCTGGAGGAGAAGCAGTGGGATGAGCACAGCTCGGGGCTGTCTGGCTCTTCCTCCTTGATCTTGGAGAAAAGAACTCCTGGTCACACTGATCCGTGCCACTTGTCTGACCATCTCCGCACCAGTGACCTTGGGCTCAAGAAGAAAGGGGCAATAATTCATGAGGGACTTCAAGAGAACTTCACCTGTCCTGCAACATCTCATCAGGATGCACACAAGGTGTCAGACCCAGTTTTGCACCTTTACTCCCGCTGATACCACCTCGGACCAGCCGCCCTGCTCTGCCACATCCCCAGTTCAGCGCTTGCGTGATTGAGGAGCCTTCAGAGGAGATCAAGTTTAACGAATCAACCCTGTGCTGAACTAAAAAAAGCTCACATGAAAAACACAAGGAAAAACAAAACCTGACAGTTGCAGTTTTCCACCGCAGGGTTGGGCCTCTTGGGTCCGTCTACTGTAAGTTCACCGCAACGCTGAAAAGGTCAGGTATTGTTCCAATCCTCGTGTTTTCTCCTGCCTCCACAGAACCCAACCACGTTCTGCTGCAGAACTGACATTTCAAGAATAGGGGCTTTCAGGAAAATATTTACAGCTTCCTGGTTTCGCCTATTCCCAACGCACGGATGTCAACTGGCGATCGAGGTGTGCTGCGACTGATTGTCTCCTGCCGGCGGTTGTGCGGTTCCCGAGCTGCAGCTGGGACCGCCGGAGGCTGCCGGCGCGGAGCACGCGCTTCCTGCCACCTGTCCTCCGCTCGGAGGATCAAACCCTGATTAGTGACGTTTCCGACACGAAGGGAGCAGCCTGTCAAACACAGGAAGCGAGGACGTGCTGTCCCGGGTCTCGGCTGCGGAAGGGGGGCGGCTGGGGTTTCTCTGCAGGAGGATTGCATGGGAAACAGCAGCCCAAGGTGCTGAGGGATGCTCTCTGCTGAGCTTCCCTGCTGCCACCCACAAAGCATCGCAAGGGAGCCCACCCGGGAAGGAAAGTCTAGTGGCCATGGCATAGTTCAGTGCTTGCAGGGGTTTGGGAGCCACTTGCAAGACCATGTCATGGTTCCAGCTTGGAAAGAGTTGCACAAAATGGATCCACAGAGGGATGAAGGATGCCACAGCTGCTCCGGGCTCCGCTATGACTGCTGTGTGGGCTCTCCACGCGGAAAAGTCAACCTGGAGAAGGGCTGCCTTTTCTCAGGGAAGGTCAATGCAAGCCTGTGCCCCTTCCAAAATCACCTAATGGGGTTTATCTAGCTCTCCTGGGAAATGCAGTATTTCTGTGTGGTCCTTGGCCAGAAGGAGCCCAGCCAACCTGAAAGAGTTTCATGGCAGAAATGCTGGACAAGAGTCTCAAGCCAGGTCAGTCATGTCATAGTACACCTGTGAGGGCAAGAGCAAGCCTGGTCACCTGCCTCCACCTGGGGCAGGACAGCAGTACTGGGTTTGGACATGCCCTACCTTTCGTTGTCCGTGTTGACAGGCATGCGGTTCTTTTGCCAGAGGATGACGGGCTCGGGCAGGCCGTGGATCTGGCACTGGAACCTCGCAACACCCCCTTCCTCCACCACCGCATTCTGAGGGTGGATGTGGAAGTCAGACATCGCTGGAAGACACAAAGAGAGACAAAAATGTTCACATGTGTAAAGATCCATTGCCAACAACTCCACACGACCTAGAAACACCCCGATTTTCCAGAGCTGGCAAGTGGGATTGCCATGCATCCACCCTGGCAGAACAGCAGGCTGTTCGCAGCCAAACCTCCTGTGCTGTGGCAAGCTCTTGCTATAAATCTGCCTCTGCACCCTGAACTGATTGACTCAACCAGGACAGGAGACAGAGCTCCACAACCCACATGCTCCACAGCAAGGTCTACGGGGCAGCGGAATGTGCGGACACTGCACCGGCACCTGTCAGAGGTCATTCTCAGTAGGCTTTGGATCCAAGCTCACATTAAAAGAGATATTTTCTGTGGCCACCAATGTCTTCTTCCACCTCCACGCTGTGGAGCAACAGGCTTCCAGCGACAGAAAGAGCCGGCTGCCAGGAGCCCAGCTGCTCGGCTCACCAAGGCTGCTGGGGCTGGGAGCACCCGACGGTGAAGGGCAAAGCCCGGCGTGCCCACGCAGGATGAACACAGACCAGCCCGTTTCAGCACAGCCACAGCTGTAACCATTGTGCAGAAAGGCTCTGGCATGCTGTTAGAGCTACATAAATAATACAGTAATTATTACTATTAATTAATTGGAAGGTGCTGCCTGTTGACTCTGCAATAAACATATTCGAGGCTAATAAACATCCCAGTGGTTATTTAGCTCATGATTCATTTATAGTGCCGCATCCGCAGGAAGATCTCTCACATTATCATATAAAATAAACTCCAAGAGAGCCCCCTGCTCTGCCATCCCAGCCCGATAATACCTCTCCCCAGCGAGAAAGCCTCGTCCCCTTTTACACGCGTCAAGCGTAATGAATGTACCTCTGCTAAGGAACAAGCTGCGTATGTGTCAGGGCAGCTTAATCATTCATCTGCAAACTCCAGTTGGGCTCAGGCAGATGGGAGGTGGCCATTAGCAATCATACATTAAATATGTGTTGCATTAACCCGCACTGCTCCCCGAACCATCGCTCTCAGCCCGCTCGCCGCAGATTTGTTAAGCTGATTGCATAAGACGCAGCGAAGCCCCGGCACGGCACGGCCGGAGGGTTGGGAAGGGTTTGTGGCCGTAAGGGTGGGATGTGCCCCCGGCCCCACGCCGGGACCCTCCGGTCGGCAGGACCCGGAGGCGGCTGTGCGGTGCTCCAGCCGGGCTCCAGGTGTGCACACATCAGCACGAGGCGAAAGATCGCGCACAAATATATTTCACTTTCCCAAGATGAAAGCTAATGCAAATGTTCCCTCCGGTGAGGGGCAGAGCCCAGCGGTGGAATGGCAATTTACCCGGCTGATACAGATTCAGCCTGGAAATGAGACTGCTTGTGGCCCAGAGCACCCGGCCATGTGGGCATGAGTCCAAAGTGTCCCCCAAACCAGGCAATCCTCTTGCCAAAGTGACAGGGGCTGCTGAAAGAAATGGGGCAGCCGGGGGCACCCGCAGCAGGGGAGCTTGAGGGAGCTGCAGAATACGTCGAGGCTGCCCAGGGCAGGGCGAGCATCTTGCAGCCAGAGCTGATAAACTCTCACCAAGAAATGAGTCCAAGAATTAATGAGAATGACACAAAGCTCGTTAATAAAGAAAGGAAAAGAGAAAAAAAAAAAAAAAAGCAGGGATTCAGATGCCTGCAGGAAAATTCCTTTCAAATGTACAGATGCTCAGCGCTGAGGTTTTTCGGTGGCTGACAGGGTTGATAAGAAGAGGGAGGTGTGAATGAGAACAGCCCCAGTACAGACGTTGCTCTGCTGGCTACAGAATTCATTGTCATCCCTCTATTTCAATAATATCACCTCTTATAGGTAAAACTGCAGCAATAACCTCTACTCTTAAAGACACTAGTATTAATATTTATCATGAATAAAACATGGGAAGTTATAAATAATTCAGTTATGAGGATGTTAAGTAAAATATTACTCTTCAACGACCCTATAATGTGGCTTTGAAGCACAGTTTTATGTTAAATGCCTAGAAACACTGTGACCCTTGCCAAGACCAGCTGGTTTGCAGAAGATGCATTAAATATTCATGGACCGAGCTACAAAATGCTATTTTTAACACAGGTTTACGAGTTTATTTACAGTTGCAGAGACAAAGGCTGTTGTAGCATCTCCTGTAAAACAGCAACAAAACTTGAATGCGAGCGATTACCTGGGTGCTGTTTTCAGCCAGGAAATAAATCACGGGGTATGCGGAGAGGAGAGGGACAGGAGCACAGCTGCTTTGCAGGGCATTGCTCTGCGGGTCTAAATCTCTGCTGACCCCCATAAGATTTTTACATATGTCCCAGCTGACTGTAACAACTCGTACAGTGGAGTGCTTGCTCCTATTTGTCACTTGTCTTTCAGCAGAAATCACTGGGACTCCCGCTATCAGCTGGGCGCTGTTGTTTCAGCCGACACGAAGAGCTGCGTGCCAGCCCGGTGGGGTTGGCCAGCAGCCAGGGAGCTGCATCTAATTTCTATGCTAATGGCCATAATCATTTTAAAAATAAATACATGCAATCACAGTATTCCCTCGCACCCGTGAGCTCCTAGGCAGGGAGGCACCCTCTAACCCATCTGCCCTCATTACCTATCGCTCTGCCGTGGTCTCCGTCATCCAGCAACGCAGCATCCACATGCCAATGGAGGAACTGGTGCTGCCCCAGGTCCCTCTTTCCTGTCATCGGATGGGGTGTCTGTCACCCTGTTCCCATTAAACTGCCCTCTTCCGTCACCACATGTACACACAGTGAGTGCAGGGTAGTCAGCAAGCCATAAAATCAGACCTGAACCACGCGCCCACTCATTGCTCCATAGTGATGTGCAAGCCATGGTGTCTCGGTGCTTCTGCTGTCATCACACCTGGATTTTGGCTATGGTACACGCAGACTGGCACAGAGCAGGGAGAGAAAAAACAAAACGCTACTGAAAAGGGTTTGCAGCAGATGGGAATGGTTATAACAGCCCTTCCACACTGCTCACATGGGTGCACCTTCTCCTAAAGATGTTGATCCAGGATAGATGCCAGCTGGGCTCTCTACGGCTTGAGGCAGATGAGTTGCTCTTCACCTCTTCTCCCAACTCAAATCATGGAGGACCTCAGTTAGGATGGGGTTGGATCACGGGTGAGGCTCTTCACTAAAAAGAAGCCCACGCTGGGGATGTCGCACCACCTAATTCTCACCAGCATGCAGTCCCCAAAGGCACGTCCTGCAGATACTGTGCCAAAGCCACAGCGTCGTGCGGGTGAGCAGCGGCTCTCATCCATCCCCATCCACATTCACATAGGATTTCTTCTGGCAAACAAGTTTGCTGGGTCTCCTCTAATCGAAGAGCAAACACTCTCCCCAGCCTAACAGATCCCATGGAAAGGCCAATGGAATAAAAATGCAAACAGGTATTGAATGAAATTTCCTTTACTCCATGAAAAACTAAATTGAAACCATTAGTGGCCAATCCTTTTTGCTCAGTGCAGCATTAGTGCTAAGCCAGAGATTGACCTAGATTTGATATAGAAAAAGAAAACATTAACTTGGTATGTCAAAGCAAATCCCAGGCCTGCTGGAATCATTAAAACGCAAACATTATTATCAAATGCAGACACAAGGGTAGGAAGAAGACTTAAAAGGTTCAGTGCCAAGCATGGTGTTAGGAGAGCATTGGGGAAGCCCAGCTAGTTTTGCAGTCACATTGCTTTTTACTTTTAAATTACTTGTGGGGAAACAGATACCCAGGCTGGCTGCGATACAAGAGGATGCTGGGGAGGTGCTGAGCATCCTCACCGCCACTGAAGCCAGACAGCCCACAAGCAAAGACCCTTCCTCCACGTTTTTGCCACCAGCCTGTTAAATTCGGGCCTCTTCTAATGGAGGCATGTGGTTAAAATGTACAGGGAACAAGAGAGTTTAATGGGGACATGCCTCCAGTACCTGGGCTCCCAGATGCTCCTGCCGAGGAGGGCAGGCTTTGTTAGCTCCATTACAGCTGATGAAGAGGAATCCTGGGAGGCACGTGGTTTGCCCAGTGTGAGAGAACAAGCCACGGGCAGGGTCTTCCCCTTCCAAGAGTGGCTCTATCCTGATGCTGGTACAGCTGCCGATTTTCAGGCTAAAACCTCCAACTTGCTAATAAAATTGAATTTTCCACGGGGCCAGCAGAAGTCAGGGTTGTTTTTAAAACACAAGGACCCACCATGCCAGTTAAGCCCAGACCTGAACTGTTCTCAAATGAGGCTCACAGCTCCAGCAGAACCAACCCTGGGTATCCATGAGATTTATTAAGTACCCGTCCTGCTTGGCACCGCAACTGCTTCCCCAGTGCGTCCCCACTGAGACACCAGCCCCAGAGCAAGCAGAGGGCTTACATCTTCCATTCTCTCCCAGCTTAGGACACCTTCACCACTAAGCTAGCAACCTGCTGGGGCATATTTTCAAGAAAGTTGGCAGATGAAGGCTTAGCAGACACAGGTCACTTTATTTGCTCCCCTCCACACTTTGGAAATTGAGGATTTGCCTGCAAAAAAGAGCTGGCAGAAAAGATGAGGGGTTTACGGACATCACAAATCCCATCCTCTCTTCTCCGTCCCCTGCTCTCAAACAGGAATGCTTTTCCAAGTCTTTAAGAAAAGACACAGTATCTTCTCTTTCTATGTTTTTTTTTTTTAAAAGATGCATTTTTATAATAAAAAAAAAGCCCACATCACAACAGCCTGGTGGCTACTCCAGCTGCAGAGCAGCCTCCGCGCCTGCGAGCCGGCCCTGCGTGTCTAATGATGCTATTGTGCGAGGTTGTTGCTGAACTGCCATGAGCCCAATTTTGAATGCAAGTTGCTTTGTGCATAGTGAAGCGTGAACAACAGCGCCGCCCATTTATCTATTTAATTCTCCAGGAGTAGCAGGAGCGGGGGCCTTCGCCCACATCTAAAGGGAAGAAAAATCGCCTTTCTCTCAGCTTTGGAAAGGGAGGGAAATGTTAAAGAACAGCCGTGCCGCTCCCAGCACAGGGGAAAATCCCCTCTGCCCCTGCCCACTAATCATAGGGCTGAAAATCCCAAATCTCTATTGTCCGCGCTGGGCCTCAGATCTCTAAAGAAAACAGGCTGCAAGACTCAGGAGAGTTTGAACCAAGGAAGAGATTTTGGAGGAATGTAGCTCATTCACGAGTACCCAAAATACGTGGAGAGAAGAAAGAGGGGGAAGCCCCATCTTGCTCTGTGCTGGGCAGACAAAGGTGGAAAGAGGGTCAGTCCTGCGTGCTTTTTGTTTGCCACATTTGCAAATAAATGCTTATTCCTCTTTTGCTGTTGCCATGCTTTTCTGCCCCCAGAGCTGATGAGACCGCTCAGAGCACGGAGGATGGTCCCGGCTCTCCGCCCTTCTGCATTTCACATCCTCATGTCTCTGGTGTTGTCACACTCAATCGTCCTCAATCAAAGCTGAGTGAAATAATTTAAACGAGCTTGAGAAGACGCCCCATCAGTCGGACTCCCCTGGCTGAGGAACAACGTTTCCACCTGGCCTGCTTTTCTTCCCCTGCCCTAAGCCCCCGGGACAGGGATGAAAGGGAGACAACTGAGCTAATGCCTCGCAGCGTGACACAGCAGCTGCCCACGGGAGGCAATACGCAACATATACTTTGCAAGAGGGAAAAAAAATCTACCGCTTCGCGACTCAAGTCCACCAGGAGGCAAAATGCTGCTCGATCTCCAAGTATAGCTTCTGAATTTTTTGCATAACACACAACACGACCGCGAGCCAAGCCCAGCTCGCGCACTGGCCTTTTTGCACCAGACCACTGCGCAGCAGCGCTGCTCGGGTCACGTCCCCGCCGCATCGCCACGAGCAGCGCCTACGGACTCTGCTGGCATGTGATTTACGGCTTGTTTTGGTGCTTTGAGGAGCAAGTGGAAAAAAGCACAGAGCCCTGCGGGGGCCGCTTCTGCGCGGAGATGATAAATATCCTGTGATGGTAATGAACACATCCCTGCTGCACAGAGAGCGCAGGAGGAGCGGGGTCCCTGGTTGCTCTGCCCGTCCTCTGCACAAGCCAAGGACCGAGGCTGGGAGGAGGACGATGGGATGTCCCTGCAGAGACCCTACCGCGGCACCCCAAACACCTGAGCTGCAGCTCCACGCTCCGCGTGAGGCTCCCTTGAGCACGCAGCTCAAAAAATAACTACAACACCCTCAGTTGTAGACACAGGGTTGCTCCGTTGTGCGTGGGAAGGATTTTTGTCTGGACAAATGCAGTGTCTGCACCATGCATGGAAAGGAATGGGGGCCATACGCCACAAGGGCTGGTTGCAACTGCAGTACCTTGCAGTGTCTGTAAAGCTCAGAGTGCCATCCCTCTGGAGACAGACTGAGCCTGCCCTGCCCCAGCATGCCAGGGAGCATCCTTGGCACCCAACGCCCTGACCACCCCTCCTGGTGCCATTGCAAGTGCCCTCTCTGAAGCCCAGCAAGCAACCAAAGCTCTGTGCATCCTCAAACCTTTCCCATGAACGCATCTGCCATTTTACAGAGAAGGGCAGCCAGGCACAGGGGACACAAAGTGACACCACAGCCATAACCTAAACCCAAGCTCCATCCCTTGAGTACCAGTGGTATGCACCACCCACAAGGCAACACTCCTCGTTATAAATCATTCCAAAAAATGCATCTTGGCAATCTCATGGACTAAATTTCTCCCTTCCCTCCTCGTGCGGCAGCATCCCATTGCGTTACCTGCGACACGGAGCAGCACAGCAGGCAGCCCAGCGTGGTGATTCGTCTTCCAGCACCCTCTTGTTTTGCAGGGGAATCGACTAATAAACAGCCCCTTTAGCACTCTTAAATTGGTTTCAGGGAGAGAAGAAGTTTCTGGCAGAGAGGGAGGCATCGCTGGGAGAGACCTTTATCAGGGAGTGCTATTGCAGTAATTTTTCAAGACGAAATTGCTCTCTGGCTCGTGACAGCATTTAGTGTATCCTGAGGCGACCATTTGTGAAGCCAAACCTGTGGTCCTGCTGCTGGAGGGAAGGGGGAGTATTAAATGTCATAAACAACTCTTAATTTGCTTGGGCGGACTGCATATGGGGCTAGCGGTTCTGCAGTTCAGGCGGAGGTTATCCGCCACCATCACAGCACGCAGGCACCAAGGGTGACGCTGGCCACGAACCACAACGGGCTCCTGGCTTTCTGCGGGGTGACTTCGTGAGCGGGACAAACCCCAGCATCGCGGGGGGTTCCCCCACCCCGAAGCAGGGCTCCCCTCCAGCATCGCAGCAAGGTGCCTCCTCTGCCTCCTGTTGCACCCACAGCTCACCCCGCCTCGAGCAACGGCTTCTTCAGGACCTCGCCGCCTCCCAGGCTCTCCTCTGAAGCACGGGTTTGTTCGCTCTTCGCAAAATACCCGTGAGTTACCCCACTGATAACGAGAAAACGGAGGGCGAGCTGTCCTGCAAGCCTGCAGGAGAGGCTGGCTCGGCGAGGGCGAAGCAGAGCGCAGCACGCTGCCAGCAGGCAGCTCTCTCCTGCCAGATTTCCATCCGGAGCGCCTCGTGTTTTTCCTACTCCGACACAGACAATTAAGACAAATTACATGGTTACCATTTTGATTTGTTGCACGATAATGATGTTTTCCATCCCACTCCCAAATGTTGATGGTACAAGAGGAAGCTCCCGCGCCGCCGTTTTTGGCCATGGACCACTTTGTTCGCAGCCAACTGCTTCCGAGATCAAGCACGGACAAGCAATCCTGCTTTCCATCAGCCCAGAGCAGCAGCGAGCCATCCGAGCACTGCGCAGCACGGGCGGAACAGCACAAGGCCCCGTCCCACCCCACTGCAACACCTCGGTGTAGGAACGTCCCCGCTCAGAGCTGCCGGTCTGGGGAGCACACAGGGTGCTGCAGACCCTGCAGCCATCCCCGACTTTTTGGGCTCGCGAACGAGCGCACGCTTTGTTTCAGCATCTCTGCAGGCAACGGTGGAATTCAGAAACGTGAAGGACAGGAAGCTTTTCATCATCGCTGCCCACGGAAATGCCATCAGCCCCGCTCGCAGACAGGGAGCTGTCCTGATTTACAGGCTAATGAATTTTAAATGAGATGCATTTTTTAATTTTTTGTTGTCAGCCCCCATTTTTCTGCCAGCAATCATTCCAATAATAGCTTTAAATTTTCAGCATCTGTTTTTACCAGCTCTCTTGTAATTAGTTTACTAATGTATTTCACTGCGCCTTTGTTATTTTCAGAGAATTACTTCATTCCCAGCTATCAGAGATAGTGCACTTCAGTCTATAAGGAGTTTGGCCTTTGTTCCCTCGTGGTTATTCACATGGGGGAAGATGGCTCAGTGAATGACAAGCCTTTCTATCACCACACATTCTCCATTTAATGTCTTTATACTGGCTCATTAATTACCACAGAAAACTCCTTTCCGAATGGAACCTGTGATTTATAGAAGGCTTGGGCAAGGTGCCATTTTTATCAGGCCGACAGCAACCAGCACCAGCGCCGTTAATTCACTCTCCATTTCCCCCTCTGCCACAGCAGCGGCCAAGCGCGGGGCCGGCCCCGCCACAGCGGGAGTTTTGCCTGGGGAAGGATGCAGGAGCTCCCGCTGCTCCCGCACGGCTGGGACAACCCAGCCCCTGGAAAACCGAGCAATGGAGCCCCTCTGCACGTGCACCACGGTGCCCGCTGCGCCCACCGAGAGCCTCCCCCGGGGCAGCAACGGGATGAGCGCCTGCAGGAGGTGCCGGGTGCCCCGGGACTGCCTCCAAGCTGACGCCTTGCATCTTTCTACCAAACCTGGTGATTTGAGGCGTTGCGGTGCACGCAGCAAAGCATTTGGCAAAAACCCAGGCGCAGCACAGGGAGACACCCGGCCTTTCTGCGGGGAGACACCCGGCCTTTCTGCGGGGAGCCGGCAGGCAGCCACGAGGCGTTGTGCGGTGCAGGTGGTGCAGGCTGGATGCAGGTCTCAGCCTCAGCTGCGCCTCCAGGACACTGAAACATCGCAGACCTGCAAACCTCATGGCAGCACGGGGTCAGGCCAGGGAGAGGAGCTGCACAAAGGCAGGGGGCAAAGCCTCTCTGCAGACCCAAGCCAGTGTGAGAGCGGGAGACAGAAGGATCCCTTCCTTCGAAATGGAGTAACCCGAACAACAGCTTCTCTGTCTGATGGAAATTAACTTTAAATCCCCCAGAACAGTATTTCTTTCACCACATCCATACGCAGTGCCGAGCATGACAAACTTCCCCTTTACTAAGGAATGAAATAGAGGTGGAAACGGTGCACACATTGACCAAAGAAGCGATTCAAGGTAGAAAAACCATCCCATAGGCTGGATTTCCATCGCCTGATGCAGAGGAGCTGCCGCTCACCACTGCAAGGGGAATATTCAGCATCCACTGTGCAGGGAGGAGAGACGAGAGGCCAAAGGACGCGAGTGCAAATGCAGAGCAAGTCAGGCACAGAGTTAACATTACGACGCATGGCTTTCTGCTCCTTGCTGCTCATTTTAACACCGAGTTTCTCTCATGCATGAGATTTTCCAAAATGTTCTGCTCCCATCCCTGGTGGCAAGCAGTGCGGTTGTGTTATGATGCTACCTGATCCAGACTGAAGGTGATGATATCGAAGATTTAGAAAGGATTGAACTGCCGTGATAGCTGAGAAAACACAACTTCCTCCAAGGTTTGCTTTTCCTCCTAGCAGTGGCTAAGCTGTTAGCTGTCATCTCATCCCTGTGGCTGAATCACATATATAAATTCCTGTTCACTCCTTGGCAATAGCAACAGCTTCCTATTTTTCTGGCAGCGATCCAGGGAAATTCAAGCTGAATTACAGCCATTCTTCAGAAAATAGGCCAAATCCACGAAAGCAGGACACATGACCGCGTGCGTAGAGCTCGTCCTTTTTCTATTTATTCGCAGCGAGAAGCCTCGTTGGCTGAAAATAGCTTATCTCTGGAAGTCCCCTTTTCCGTTCGCGGCTGCCGCTCCTGGCTGCTAGCCAGGCTATTACCACCTCAAAGAGAAAGTTCATAGCTGAGGCATATCAGCCCCGCCGTACAGCGTGTGTGTTTGGATGTTTTCACCGATTTCTCTCGGTGAGCTCCGGGGACACAGGGATTGGATTTCTACGCAAGTGCCAGCGCCTCTCCTGCGCCTCCACCGGGACGGCCGCATCCGTGCGGGGCTGTGCTGCGGGTGCGCAGCGCCGTGCCTGGCCGGGCATGTGTGTGCGCATACAGGCATGTGTGATGCAGCACTGGGGACAGCAGGGGCTGGGCTCTGCGGCAGGGGTCCCTCCAGACACCTGGGATGACAACAAGCTGAGAGCTTACGTTTCCCCTTGCAGAAATGCCGGGTCTGCGTGAAGCGGCCACTCCATCCAAAAGCACTTCTGCGCCTGGAGCGAGTCCTCTGTCCTCCTGCGTACCACAAAGGGGCCCTAAACATGACTGGGAGATGCGTCCCTGTCCAGAAGCATGAAGACAGACACACACAAGTGAGGACACAGGACAATAATTAAAGACAAGAAGGATGTGGAGGATGATAACGCAGAGGAAGACAGTGATGGCAGCTTTCAAGGAGGAGTTAGAAACTGCAGACCTCACCATTTACTCTTCCTCGCTATCACCAGACCATCACCAAACCCAAGCACGTGTCCCAGAAAACACAGCTCTCCAGGCAGGACTGGCTTCTGGTTGATAAGAAGTGGGGAGGCTTATCTCCCAAACTCGCAGCGACTCCTCACCCCAAGCTCTGTTCGTCAAATTAAGCTCATTACCTGCGAGGACTCCCCGAAAAGAGGTGGCAGAAGAGTGGTGGGGCAAGGAGGCAATGCTCCCACAGCCCTGCTGTGCTCCCGGTTCAGCTCATCCTTACCGGCATGTGCCGAGCGCATCCGGCGTGTGCTGTGTGTCCGGACAACACCGCCTCCAAGATCATCGCCGACACCGACATGCCGCAGAGCATCACGTCGAGGCCGAAAAATGACAAAGATCAGAAAAAGGAGATGCACTGATTCACTGCGAGTCCTCCACACAGCTCTGGGGCTGTTGTGTGTACAGTCACACCAAGTAGCGCTGTGCTCACGGTGTGTTCTGCACACAGGATGGTTTACAACAGCAGTTTTTATATGTTAGAAAGACAACGTCACCGTGCTTATGGGAGAACGCCGTGTCAGTGATCTGCCATCGTCCATCTGCCATGCTGTGGCACAACCAAGTGCAGAATTTTGCAAATGCATCTCTTACTTGCAAGAAATAACCAAGACCTTCCTATGGGGAATTTTTAAAACAAGCAGTCAAGCAAAACAAAAATTTCAGCTCTGAACACCTTGCTAAGGCATTCGCCATAGGACTTCAGATTATTTTTCTTTTTTTTGTAGAGTAGACAAATATCAGTAACCTCAGGAAGTACGTCTCCTCTCTCTCAAAGACCCTTGGTACCGTTCAGAAGATGGGAACAGGATACAACGGGAGGCCCGGGTAACACGAGGCGAGGGCGGTGAGCCTCAGGAAGCCTTTGAAGAGTGTAATTCCCGAGGGCTGCTCCAGGAAGGGAGAACTATCAGCTCGCAGGGCTGCACGGAGGGGCTCTATTGATTTGCTGGCCAGGGGGAGGAGAAGGAGAGATGGGAAGAGCATGCGTTAGTTCCTGTTGTGGAATTTGCAAATATTTTACCCAAACACGTTTGGAGAAGCACAAACACACAAAGAAGGATGAGCACAGTGAGTGGGAGTGGGCAGCAAAACACCCCCTTGGCAGCAAAATTCAGTGGCGCGAACAACAGACAAGAGGAGATCCTGAAAAGAAATTCAGCACCCAACACCCAGCCCAAGGAAGAGCTCAGCACCCGCAGCTCCTGCCAAAGGAAAGGCAGCTGGGCAGCTAAAAGAAAGGCTGGGCATGCAAGTAGCCAAGCAGTTCCCATCCGTATGCCAGGCTTAACAACATTTAGCCACCTAAGCTCCCTGTCATCATGAGATTTCATTTTAATTAAGGTTTGTTAAGGGTTTGGGATGCGCATGTGTGCGTGGAAACTTGCCTGGCTGGGGCGATGCTGTAAGTCGAGGAACGGAGGCATCGCAAAAGCGATGTGGGTTTGGGAGAGCAGGCAGAGGTCACACGCTGCGCCTGACCGGCAGGGCTGCACGGGGGCATTTTTACTGACTTTGAGCTCTGAACTCGAGCTTTGCCCTGGTGTTTGCAGCACACTGGGGAAATCAGAGCCAAACCCCTCTAAGTCTGATCCTCCGGGAGCCCCCGCGGGGAAGCCGAGCCCTCCCTGCACCTGGGCAATCAGTCCTCCCCCTCCTGAAATCTGCATCTTCGTCGGAAAAAACACTGGCACCCCAAAGCAAGCACCTCTGGTGTTAACAAGAGAGATGGAAATTCAGTAACAGATGTGTAATTGCAGCACAGACTGCTAGAGACCTGAAAAACTGCTGGGACACCCGAAATAAACAGGACGGCGATTAAGTCTATCTTAACAAAACCTTGTGGCACATAATGGCTCCCTGGGAGCCTGACTGTGACACCCGAATAACATGTTTATGTGACCAAATTGTCCAAGAAGGGATTTCATGCGGGTACATGCATGCATGGGGCAGCACACCCCACGTGCACATTCAGGCGTGGAATAAAAGACGGGAAGCAGCAAAGTCGGTAAGATGCTCGCATGGGACAAGGCAGAGGAATCCGCGTGGAAAACAGCAGCAGCAACTTCACAGCCCTCCCCGCCACGAAACGGAATAAATAAATAGAGCTCCAGGAATTAGCTGTGACGGTGACAGCGCCGAAGGAAAATGAAAGCAGAAGGGGGAAAAATAAATAAATCCAGCCAGGCTCGCTTTTGTGTCACCGCACAATGGGGCACGTCAGCTCCGGAGCCTCCGCAAGCCATCACCCGCCATCTGGCACCGGGCTGGGCCGCTAATGGGAGGCCCTGGCGCCCCAGCTGACTCGCAGAGCCACGGGGGAAATCAAGCTGACGAGATGCCCACATGAAACCATCTAAATGAAGGCAGATGCGCGGCTGCTCGCGGGAAATTTGGCTGGTGAGCTGCTGGGGCGGCGCGAGATCGCTGCAGCGTGGCACGGAGCTGCAGCCGCGGATCCAGCGGGGCCGCACGCTGCCCCTGCTCGTCTGCGCGCGAGGTGTGCGCGGGGGGATCCGCAGGCACGGCCCCTGGCACCGCTCCCAGCTCGGCGGGGAGATGCACGACGCCGTCCGCCTGGAGACGGCTGGATGCAAATCCTATAGCAGCGGCGACGGCCCGGGTGAACGCTGCCTGTTTGATACATCGTTCTCAAAATAGCCTCGTTAACTAATGTTCCTCTTATGCCGCATTGGGGCTGACCTGCTAGATTACTGTGCACGGGGTACACACAGAGCAGGATTCGGGGCCAGGCCCGACAGCTGGCAGTCATACGGGGCAGCACCTCTCCCCATGAGCCACCCCGCTGATTTCGGCAGGGTCATCACCCCGGAACAACACTTACCGCCGTCAATATCTGATTTCCCTGAGCGCTGTGGTACTGAATAAGGGTGCCAGAGCCTGGCACTGGATCACAAGGAAAAATTCAGTGCTGTCTTGGTGCTGAGCACCTCGTCGAGGACATGAGGTCCAGCTCCAGCCCCTTCCCTTGCCAGCTGCTGCACAAGGAGCGAGAAGAGAACAAGCCACGGGGGATTAAGGATGCACAACACTTCCCCGGCATGGAAATGCGAATTGGAGAGCCCGTTCCCAGCCCATGGGGCATGCACGATCCTGCCTCCTCCCCTGCTCTGAACACGGCAGTGGGCTTCAAGGCCAGCGCAGAGGCCACAGCCTCCCTGCGGCGAGCTCTGTGCCTCTGAAAGCTCCCTGGGTGCCATCCTGGGGAAATCCAGGTATGTTGATCCGTATCTGATGCTGCTTCTGTGGCATGAGATGCAGGTGAGAGCTCTCAGGAGGGACTCAGCTCTGGCTGGAGCATGCAAAATCTGAGCACCTGGCCACAAACAGAAAAGTCAGCCTTCAGGCAGGGGTTTCATCTCTCCCCTCCGTGGCCAGCTTCGGAGAGCTGCTGGGAAGCCAGCAGCCCACGCTGGGGATCAGAGGCAGCGGGGTTTATTCACCCGCACGCTGCCTTGCACCAAACGATTCCCTCGCTGGCTTTTCGCATGCCTTTGCCACGGCTGTAACCAGCAGCCTGCTTACTGCCGGCACCAAGAGACAGCCGAGTACTTTCCGAGGGTTAACTCAACCATCAGAGACCTCCAGGGAATCGCTGCAACAATCCTTGGGCCAAACAAGAAGCAAATTTGTTGCAGTTGAGGCACATTTCAGCATCCCTAGGTACAGCTGCTGTTGCACAGCCCAAGGATCCTCTCGGGGTGGCAGCGATGCCTCGCAACAAGCAGGTATTTGGGGATCCATCATTGCTGGTGACAGCTGAGCCCCTGATTACAGCACCAAGGGTAAACCCAGACCCTTTCGAATGACTTTGGATTCATAACCCATTCCCACAGAGGGAAAATTTTATTCCCAAATGCACAGAGATCCACAAGGCAGCAGCTTGAGTGATTACAGCCGCTGCTCTGCAGAGCTGCTACCGTTTGCAGGGAGGCAGAAACACCCACATTTTACCTACCGGGGAGGGTGGTAGCATATGGTAAGCGTGGGTTCCACTGGGCCCCAGGAGCAATGCCGTAGCTCTTACACAGCTCACACCACCTCCAAATTGCATTCCAGGCCCATAACATCCCACCAGCAGACAAACAGAATTTTTGTTGGGGTGGGAAAATGGGAGAAAACCTCTCAGTGCAATTAATTTGCCTCCAAACTGAAGCTAGTTTAAATAATCTGTTGGTAAACACAGAGAACTATTGGGATAACAGCTGAGCAGAGGCTTACGTTAAACGAGCATCTTCAGATGAAAATATCACTCATCTAAAAGGCATCACCATTCATTCATGCTCAATAAAACACAAAATGGTTACAGATACAACTGATGGAAAATGAGAGAGAGAAATGGAAGTAAAGGTAAAACTGCCAGGCAGGAAACAGCACAAGAAAGTAAAAAAGAAAAAAAAGAAGAAAAAAAAAAACACCATGAAGAGGTTGATTTAGCATTCTGCTTTAGGAGAAAATTCAAACGCAGGTTTTAATATCTGATAAAACTTCACTGCTGGTTGCCACGCTGCCTGACGGAAGCACAGAAGGGGACTAATAGCCCTGGCATGCTACATGATAAAACATTTTAAGCAGCGTCGCTTCCCTCAGACTTGCTACTTTTAAGGACATTTTATGGTTCACTGCCACCCCTCGGTGTCTGAGCACCAGCCCCTGAGCATGCACAAGCTCTCGCCGACCCGCCAGGCAGGTAGCTTCCCCCAGGGCTGAGTTTCTCCGGTTTACAGATGCCACAGCTGAGTATCAGCACTTGGACGTATCGCTGCACGGAACTGCAGGGACCGGGGCCAAGCCTGAAGGACAACAACGGGAACCAGCAAGGGAGACTTTCCAGCCGGCACTACTCCCTCTGAGCTGCTCTGGCAGCACAGAAGGGCTGGAATTGGCCATGCTGCCTAGCCTGGGTCCCTGGCTCCCCCCGACCCTCCTGGGTTATGGGGAGATGGCGGGGCAGAGGACCCGCGCAGGATGCTCCTCTCGCCTCACTTCTGGCTCCTTCGGGATCCCCCTTTGTGCCAAGGCCCCATCCCACCGGCTGGCTGCTGCTGGCTCGGCAATAAGGAGAGACACGGGGGCTCGGTTTCAAATACACTTCTGTTTTATAGATGATTTCCCAATCTAATAAAGAAGCAAAGCATTATCTGCCATCTCTTCTCTTATTTCCCAAGGAACAATAAGGCTGGAAATGTCTTTCTGTCTCACCAATAAAACTTTTACAGCCCCCTTCCCTGACAGCCCCTGACTAACGGCACTTCCCCGACCAAGAAATGTGGGATAAGCGGGGAAGGAAGGAGTGCCATCCATATTCACAGACCGTCCCAGCTCAGGTGGCGGTGTGAAACGGCGGAGTCACACTTGGATGCAGGCTGCAAAAATCCTCCCTTCGCTGGCTGCCCAGGGATTGTTCTTGCCAGTCAATGCATGCAGAGGGTTTTATTGGACACGGGACAGTGAAAGTCCCCCTGCCAAGATTTAAAGCTATCTGGCCATTCCAGGAAAAATATAAAGGCAACCGAGATGGGGTTTGTTGGCTGGTCTGAGTCCTATTTTGTTTTGCCTCTTTTGCTTTGGTCTCGGTACCAGGTTGTATTTGCTGGCAGTCAACGTGCTATTTCCAGCTTGATTTCACACCGTGGAGCCAAAAACCAGGCAAATTTGGCCATGGGATGGACAGATCCAGCTACACACCCCTCTGTACGACCGCAGGACTCAGCGCAGCCTGCAGCTGCACCGCCACACTGGAGCTGCTGCCAGGACAAACTGGTCTGGCTAGCGGATTGTAGCAGCAACAAGGCTCATTTGCCCCATACCTCTGCACCCCCAGCATTGCCAAGCTCATACAGCTGGAGGGGCGAAACCATTGAAACCACAGAGCAGGCTGTACATACCTCGAGACAGAAGATGACCGTAATTTCTCTAAAAAGCATACGGTTATCAGCGCAACAAATAAACCCAACAGGTATCAGTAATTTCCACACTGCATTTCCAGCTGGAAGGAGGAAGAATCAGCACAGAAAGGGTTTTCTGCAAGCAATAATCTTTCTCACAGCCTTCCCTGAGATGCTGCCCAACCCAGAGCCGTACCAGTAAGCGATCCCTAACCCCAACCCTAACCCTAACCCCCTCCTCACGCAGGTTACCCCAGCAGGATGAGCGAGGAGAGGCGCGAAAGCACTGACTCACATCACAGCTCGGGGGCTGCACTGACTGAGAAAGGACAGTGTTGGGCAAGGCAGATAATTACCGGGAAGCCCTAATTAGGAGGATGAAGAGGGAGAACGTGGAAGGGAAAAAAATATCCAACACAAGATGCCTTAGTCCCCCAGGAGGAGCCTCCCCCTCCAGTCCGCTACTGCCTCCATCCACACGTGGGTATCTTTTGAAGACATCTAAATCCAGGAAACCGCTCCTGGCCACAAGCACAGGGCTGGGAACAACAGCAAATTCACAAACCAGGAGGAAGAAAGCTGCTGAGGAGGAGGAGAGCAGGAAACATTTATTTTTTTTTAATCACATAAATCAAACCCGGGAAAAGACTTCATGCCACAGAAACCCAAGGCCGAGTTACTCGTACATTCAATCAGAAACCCCAGAAAGGAGAGATCTTTCCTTTCTTTCTGCAAAATGCTTTTTTTATGTCATGAATGGTTTTAATTAGTGTGCTCAAAGCTCATGAGCAGTTCTGGGAGCCCAGAAGCGTGCCCCTTCCACAGCCCCAGAGCAAGCTGAGCACCCCTGCCAGATTCATCCCCGCTCCCAGCAGCAGCTCACCCCCCGGCTCCAAACCAGAAAGCGGGCAGGGAAGCGGAGCACGGGGCGGGTGCCCACACCATCAAGACGGTCAGCCTTCCAAAGGCCCTCACCCGTCCCCGGCAGCCCCACGCTCCCCAGCAAGCTCCAGGTACGGCTCTGAGCGACACCAGCCCTCTCCTGCCCACTTCTGAGCAGTTTGCAGAGGTCAGCGCTGAGACAGCCAGCAGGCATTGCACCCAGCGCTGCTTCAGCTTCACTACTCCCTGAACATCGCTATGGGCTCTGCAAGCAAATGCCCCATCACAGGTCCAACCGGGCGCTCCTCGCCTGCCGAAAGGTCCAGGCCATTTGCTTGGATGCTTCTCGCTCTTGGCTTGGATCACGACTCGCTCAGATCCTGGCTTGGCACACGGCAGACAGCTGGAACGAGCTCCTGTCGGAGATAACACTGCCCTTGCCCTGCAGTCCTTCAGCCCAGCTGAGGGTAGGAACCGCTGTCGTCTCATTAAAGCAGAGCCTTGTTTAGAAGAGCACACACCACCTCCCCCTACATTAAAATAGCAACCTGACCTCAATAAAGCATAAAACAATTAACTTACTAATTAGTCAACAAATAACTTTCACCCAAGTAGATACTAACTTGTTAGGAAATCTATTAGCATTTCCACTGTAATTTCATGCTTTGCTGATGATGAATAAAAACAGGTTGAATGGGACCTATTCACACCCAGAGCACAATGCCCGCTGGCCGTAAGATAGCTAGCGGGAAACTTCCCCAAAAGAGCCGAGCAGCGGGGCCGGAACCGCCGGCTGGACGGAGTCACCGGCTGGACGGAGTCACCGACACCACGGTGGCACCGAGACCCCGCCGAAAGAAGGGGGTTGTTGGGGAGGGGGCAAGCTCTCCCTGCACTCCCCATGAGACCTGTAGGAGAAGCTCACGCATGCTTGGATTGGGCCAAAATAATCCCCCGGTTTGCTTAAATTGATTGTTTTAGTTCCCCCAGCCAGCTCCACCACGGGCAATAGAAAGCTTACCAAAAAACTAGCTTTTTGACCATCTCCAGCTGCCGCTGGGCTGCGACCTGCAAGGGAGGCCACCAAAAGCCACAAACCCACATGCGTCCCCTCTCTGCCCTCTTCCAGAGAAACCAAGCGACCCTCGAGCACATGCCAGACGTCGGCAGGCTGCACGAAGCCCCTGGGACACCAAGGGACACCATGGGAAGGGACAAGGGTGCAGCCAACTCAAATGGTAAGTCTACACAGTCTTGGTTGAGCACCAGTGATGCGCACAGCGTCCTACCAAAGACCTTCAGAGACACCAATAATAATATCTAAGGCTAGAAAGAAGGGGCAAAGCGAGTAGGCTGCTGTTTGACAAGATGTAACAGAACTTTCTTAGGTCTACGGTCTCCTTCCTACCTACGCATGGAAAACACCTGGAAAACAAGTGTGAAATTTGGATACAACACTGTGAACCAACAGGTGCTCTGGACCGGCGGCCAGGCAAGGACAGCCTGTCTGCAGTGGGACGTTCAGCGCACACGCCGGCTTCGCAGCCACCGGCACGGGGAGAGGAAGGAGGCTGGATGCTCCATCCGTCCCGCTCACTCCGGGGCACAGGGACTGTCACAGCCATCGCAGGGAAAGAAAGGAGTCGTGATGCTCGGACCAGGGAAGTGCTCGGCAGCCACACGCTGCCCATCTCCCCACCAAACCGCTGCACGGAGCCTGATTCCGCCTGCCTAATATATGCTCCTGAAATTCAGCCCCTGCTTGCCTTTTATCCTAACGTGCGCCGGCACGGGAAGAATTTGCATGTTAGAACAATTAGACGTGAAACATTACATGCCTTATCTCAGTGATATTACATAATTGGACTTGCA
Source organism: Anseranas semipalmata (assembly GCA_013399115.1). Classification (NCBI taxonomy): domain Eukaryota; kingdom Metazoa; phylum Chordata; class Aves; order Anseriformes; family Anseranatidae; genus Anseranas; species Anseranas semipalmata. The sequence continues at coordinate 934,099 of VXAA01005234.1, read as the reverse complement.
GTGTATACAGATAATGAAAGCCAGAGCTTCCAGCAGCCAGAAATATAAATCATACGCTGCATTTTCTGCAGTTAAAGTTCGGAATATTTTAAGAGGCTCCAGCAAATACGTTGTTTACATTGAGAAATCGAATCATGTTGTTTGGCCCTCCATTTATCTAGTAAAATCTTTAAAAAGCTCATAAACTCGTTACTTTATTAGTTCAGACTTATTATATGTATTTGAAGCAATACTCAGAGGTATCGTTAAGCTACTGCAGGCAAGGGTTACAGGTCTCATGTATTTTCCTTTTGGTAGCACCAGATGCGCTGGGGCAGCGGCTGCGCCGGGGGCTCGTTCGAAGCTCGCGCCCAGAGCAAACCCAAGCAAACTTTCGTGCGTTCCTGTTCCCCGGAGACCTCCAGCACGTCCAGCGCTCGGGCAGCTCCTAACTCCTCACCTGCCTGCCCCTCCAGCCTGTCCTCGCCCAGGAGGAAAGGCCACCTGAGGGCTGTCTGCGCAAAGCCAGCTGGAAACCTGCTCCTGAGGTAACGATGCCTGGACTTCTTGTGCTAATTAACCCAAATGAGTTCCCGCTCTGCGCCTCCGGAGCACCCGTGGAGTGTGTGCAGGATCCTGGTGTGACTTGTATCTCAGGGAATCGTTTACAGAGCTGCTCTCACAGCAATCCATCTCCATCGTCCTCTCGGATCCAGAGGGTTTATGCAAATAGCTTAATGCATTAATTTACGTATTTGATGAATATGCATTGTCGCGCCCGTAGAAGTGACAGCAAACATCCTAATTACCAGCACGCCAGCTCGATCGGGCCGCAGGACGAAGGAGCTCATGCAGCAGAGCGGTGCCGTGCTTCTGCTGGCTCCGGCAGGGTGACACCCGGCGCTGCTCCCAGCGCCGCCACGCGTCGCGGCCCTCGGCTCTGGTCGGGGCAGGTCAAAGAGCGTCTGAGCCCAGAAGCCTCCCGCTATCGCCAACACGTGTGCTTTGATCTCCAGCCTCGCAGCGGCTGGCGCTCCTCCGTGACCCCGCTGGCAGGGATCTGCAGGAGGATCTCGGCTTGGATGGGAGTCAAGCAACCCAGCCTCAGCAGGGCCCCTTGATATCCAGAGTGCGAAGTCACAGATCCCCAGAACAAGAGGGTTTTTTTTTCCATTGGCAATTTTGTTTTTTTTAACCCACTCTTCTGAGTTTTGGGGGTCGGATCTGATTCGGGAAAGCTTAAAGCCATCCAGGGCAGGATGCATGAACACGAGGGCACTGAGCCCTGTCCCACGCCTCCGACGGGAGCACCCCCAGCGAGCCAAAATCACGCTCCAGAATCTCCAAGAGACGTGCAGAACCCCACTGAATCAACTTTTCCAAGGGGACCACACCGCTCTGGCCTCTAACTCACGGCACCAGCAGCACGGCAGCACCACGACCGGCACCCCGAAGCTGCCTGCGGCGCTCCCCAGGCTGCCTCCTCGGTCCCCCAGCCTCCCCCGCAGCAGCTGGGTGCCAGGTGAGTGGGGAGGCTGGGCCAGGGGCTCGCAGCCCCCGCGACCCCACAGCTCCTTGCTCCCCCCTTCCCCGATGCCTGCCAGCCTTTGAAGCCCGGCTAATGACAAAACGACATCCTGCCCCTTCCGCCCCCCTGCCCACTGCCGGGGCCCCTCGCCTGACCTCGAGGTGTGACGGCTCCTCGGGTTCAAAGCAACGGGAGGATGCTCGGAGCCAAGCCCCAGCCGGCCGCGGCCATTTCGCAGCCCCAGGGGCGACAGCGCTAATGAACATTGCAAACCACCACGTTTTTGCTTTCACCACGGCCCCAAAACACTCAGGAAAACGCTGTTTTCCCCTCCATTTTTTTGCCAGCTGAGATGTTAGCGGATTCGATCACTACGTTGGGAGTTTTTACCTGGAAATCAAGCTCTTTCCAGGTGATCGGTCACCAGACCTCCCTGTGCCACTGCAGCCTAAATACTTTATAAGGTCTAATTATTGAGTCAAGCAGACGGGCGCTGATTGCTGCTCAGCAGCATCTCAAAGAGGGATCGGATGAGACCCAGCTCTCTATTTGATATGTCATTAAATCAGGTTCCCCTTACCTGCTTCTCAGCTCAGACACTGGTGAAAACAGACGAGACTATTTCTTAAAGTATTTCCTATCTCCTCTTTAAAAAATAATTAAAATACTTGAACAGAGCCCTCCCAAGGTTCCCAAGCAGACAGGGAAAACATTTTTAATCTCTCCCTCTGCAGTTTAATATTGGCAATCACTTACCATAGGTTCAGATTTATTTAATGGGACGTACAGCATGAACAAGCAACCGTCTCCTATTAGAAGCTGGGGATGCAAAACTCCATCACTGGCGGCTGCAACCGTCATAAAGGCCATTAAGGGAGCTAGTCTGCCTAAATGCACATAATCAGCAAATTTATGGCCTGTTTCTTCTGTTCGGTGAGGAGCTGGCAGAGGCAACAAAGATGTGCGATGCTGACAGCTTGCAGGCAGGGCTGGCGTGCAGCTCGGAAACACCATCTCCCCCAAACCTGCAACAGTTTGGTGTACAAACGTGCCGCGCATCTCGCACCGGCTCCGCCGCACATACACCAAGCTGCCCGGTTCAATTTAATTGATTCCCCCAAGGGCTTTGGTATGGGTTTTATAGTGCATAACTAATACTGATAAGCAGGCGTGATAAGGTAGTGTTATTACCCAACTAATGGGTCACTTCATCCACAAATACTTTCTAATTTAATTGAAAACAGGAACACGAGCTGCGAGCAGTCAAAACCTGCGGTATCATCAGCACGAGTGTTCCTGGCAGTTTTCTGCTCTCCCCTTCCCACCTTCAGTAGCTCATGAACCATGGCAGATGTCACCAAACTGTGTTTTGTGGCTACGGATTCACAGCTGAAGATCTCTGGATTCAATTCAGCCATGCAGCGAGGAAGTGCAGCTCCCAGGGACTTCAAAGAGAACTGCATCCATCACTTTCAGCAGGGCTGAATTGGCCTTTGCTTATACCTACCTCCCTAGGTCTGCCCTGAAAAGGAAATTCCTTGAATAACTTTCATGTGCTTAACCCTTCGGAAATGGTAGGCATTAATAAAGCCCCTCCTCAGCATCCGCTTGCCTGGCAGAGGTTGGAGGCCATCCGTGTCTGAGCGGCAGAGATGTTTGCCGGTCATTAACAGAAAAACGCACCTCTGCGTTTCCATTCCGCTGAAAAACAGTGTATTTCTCGTCTCTCCCGAGGACATTCCTGAAGAGCACAGCTACCATTAAGCAAATTGCTCTAACAAGAGCCTGGCCTCCTCTAATAACAGCCACGGGACGAGACAGAAATATCAGATGAACTCCTCTGTTACTTGGGTACTGGGGAAAAACACAGTGACTTCTAATTCAAGCAGACGAAATTATTTTCTCTATTTTCTCTTTTTCCAGTCGGTCTAGTGCTAAGCCTCCACCCCAGGGGGGATTTTTGCCCACTCTCACTGGCCCTCTGCTTGGTACCATGGGGTACTACCACATTGCAATGCTCTACCTTGGCTCACACTTCAAAGCCAGACCAACACCTATTGCTGGGAATGAGAATTATTTAAATATTACCGATTACATCTCCCCCTTGTGCCTACAAACTCTGCGAGAGGCTACAAGCCCAAGCTCTGTTTAATCAGAAGTTTTCTTTAACTACGTGATGGGAGAGACAGACCTCGGAGCCGAAATCAGCCCAGCCCGATGGCAGGGGCTCAGCGTGGTGCCAGCACCGGAGCATCGCTGGAGCTGGGCACATCGGCGGGCTCGCAGCGAGCGCACACCTCGTCGTCAGGAAACGCTGGGGTTTGCAAAGCGGCAGCACGCTTAAATGAAAATAAAACGTTTCCCAGCCCGTCCGTGTGTGCATTTCCCTTCATTAGCACTAAGATCAACAATTTAACGGGAGGCAGCTAGGGGATAGCAAGACCAATCCAAACAGTTTTACTTGAATTCCATCTAAATGAACCCAGTTTTCTGGGCTTTTAGCAATGGAGGGATAATGTATGCCTATTAAAGAGCATGTCAAAGCCCCAGTCACACAGTCTGGGCATTCAGCTAAAGCGAAGGTCACAGATCTGTGCCCTGGGGCCAGGAGAAAAAGGCTCAGAGGAAGAGGAGTGGCCATCTGGTCCCCCGCTTATGCAGAGGTCACCGCTTTCTGTCACCCCCCCTGTGGCCTCTGACTTCTAGGACTCAAAGGGAAAAAAAAAAAAGCCAGGCATGATGAAAGCGGGGCCCTGATGTGCTGAGACAACTTGCTAAAAGAGCTCTAACTAAAAACAGCCACATGCTCTGCGCGGTTAAAGGGACAGCTCTCGCCTTCCCGGCGCCCGCTGCGGCGGTGCCTCCCGCGTGGGCGCGTTTCTCCGCGCGCGGAAAAGAGCCGGGATGAAATACCGAGCGGGGTAAAAGCCTGCCGAGCTGCCAGCCCTCCAGCAGCCGTGACGGGGAAGCAGGGATCCCGGTGAAATACACATGAATACAGCGGCGGCAAGATCAGGGCGGAAAGCGAGGGGAAAAACAGAAGTGCAGCCTGTTTGCAAAGGTCCCTGAAGTGCCAGATACTTGCACATGCCTGAAAATAAGATTGATGCTATTCATGCCCAGCGTGCTTGTTTCCTGCTCAGCAATGGCATGTGCACTGAATCGAATCCACTAATTGTTCCGTCCGCATCGCGATTTGCAAACTAGATGGCTGAGGAGCCAAGAGAAAATAAATGAGGTGTTTATTAGAAGGAAGGCTGGTTTCATATTCTTTATAAAAGGAGAACAGCTCTGATCGTCCGTCTCCCAAACCGGCTTTCTGGTTGAGATGTGACTTTGAGCTGCTAGGGCTTTTATCCCTCCGAGATACTCATTCAGCATTCAAAGCAGAAAGGCATTATAGAAACTCTGCCATTTATTTTCAGAATAAACAGATTTCTTGTTCATTAATTACATGGGTCTTCAGATAACACGCACAATTTGCCACTACCTGGACTCTGTGCAGTTTGTTCTCTGCATGCCTGAACACTGTAGACTTTTTATCAAGCAATTCTGCTTCATTTTAATCTGTGATTTATCTGAGGGCCCAGCATTGGTGCCTGAAGGGTATTGTTTAGGTAACAATACTGATGTACACATTCCCACATCAAATGTCAAGGGAGAAGAGGGCTGCTCCAGAGGATGCATGGACTCAAAGGAAATCATTAAAAGCCACTGGCCTGCAGAAAGTAAATTGTATTCAAAAAGAAAAAACTAACAACAGGCAGGAAGCTACTGGCAACCAGGCATGGCTTAGGAGAGAAGCTCTGGGGGGAAGAGCTCGGTTTCCCCTTACAAACTCTCATCACAGCCCAGATTTCTTTTTTAGGCAGTGACAGACACAAATTGAAAATCCGGTTCATACATACAGCCCTGGTGTGTGGATCGGTGTCATCTGGATTAAATTCCCGTTTTCCCAACGTACAGCAGCGTCACAAAAAGCCCCTCAGAGGTGAGGGCAAACCTGACCCCCGCAGGGAGCCGGGATCTCACCGGCCGCCCTCGCTCCCCGCCAGCTCTGAAGCCGCTGGAAATGAGCGCAGCCCCATCACAAGCACCAACCCCAATTAAAAAGTGCTGAGAACCTTCCCCGCCTTATAACCCAAATGTGCTCCTGGTAAAGCACAGCCCGGAGTAGCACAAATCAACCTCAGGGAACGCCACGGTTTTGTGACAACAGGAAAAGAGATGCCTCAGATTTGCTGACTCTTCCCTTATTTGCTCAGGAAAAGTATTTCTTCCTAGGATGCAATCTGCTCTGCAATTGTCTTAGAAGCTACTTTTAAATTAAGGGAAGGGCACGGTGCTATGTAAAAGCCTAATCAGTGCAACACAGTGAGAAAGCAAACCATTACTTTTGTCAGAATAAGTTTTAGAAGAGCTGATAAAGCAAGGCACCATTATCTCATCCCTGCTGCTCAAAAAAGGTCAACAGAAGCTGCTCCTACACCAAGGATGGAGGCAGATTTTAAAGGTGTTGTGCAAGGAGTTCTCAATGCAGCGGAGCAGTGAAGCACCTACACAATTAAAAGCTGAGAGCAATGCAACCAAGCGCTGACTTTGTGGCCCAGGTCCTGGGAAAGCTAACGCTTCTGGAAACCCCAAGGAGATGGGTACTACAGTCCTCAGGAAAGCCAAGCTGGGCATGTTCTTCCAAGGAGGTTGGCCTGGAGCCAATGAAGGATGGCAAAGAGAAGAGCTGATGTTTCTATTTTTTAAGCAATAGGTCGTGCTAATGACAACAGAGGTGCCCTGTGCACACGGGGGAGCGGTGTCGGGACGGGGGGCCTGGGCACGCTGTGGCCCCGGGGTCGCAGGGACCCAGGCGGATGCCACTCTGCTGCCACGTCCCCTCAACGCATCGCCAGCCCCGGAGGCACCAGCCCTCCGTCGGATCAGGGCACTTCAGGGAAAGGTTTGGGGAAGGACTACGAGCCCCAGCATCCTCAGCTCTTTTCCTCCTGGAAGTCCAATGGCTTTGCTGGTCTTCAGGAGCACAGGGCACAAAGCTGTTATTCGCCAGGCTCCGGAGCAGTTTCCAAGATGAAGCAGCTATAAAGGTGCTGCTTCCCTAGGAAACTGCTGCAGAGCTGGGGGAGAAGGGGAGGATGCCTCCTAATTTGTCACTGAGTTACGCACCACTGAACTTCACTAGCAGGAAAAACAGCTGCATTCATTTTGCCGTTTTACTGCGTTTCGTTCCAAATCAGACTCCATTCTGCTTTACCAACCATCAGCAGAGCAGCTCCTGAAGCCCACAGTCCTGCTCACTAATACAACGGTGCCTCCTGCAATTAGGACTTAGCTCACAAGAGTGAATTGATACAGCTGGCCATGCCTGATCTGGGCCCAATTCAGGAAACATCTCACCTAAGAATGGTGAAGTAAAGGGCTTTAAAGGTTTTAAAGGCTCTTCAGCCCACACCTAGGTGCTGTCCCGATTCAGGATGCTTTCCAGAACCATCAACACAGGAAAAAACGTCACCTTGCACCATCACAAACATTTTACTTGGGGGTGTGGGACACTCCCAACTGAAGGAACAACAGCTCAAAGCACTCGCACAACTCCCAGCTACTACTTCTCCAAGGCCAAGGCCGTTTCCCTACATTAGCCACCCACCTGCCAAGGTGAAGTCCACTTCACCCAAGGTGAAGTCCAGCAGCTCTCCATCCAGCCTGCCAGGAACCGACCTCGGCTGCAGGTCCCAGGGACACGCGTTGCTCTTCTAGTCCTACGGGACTCAGCGATACCAGGTCCAAAAAGCAATAGCATCACCAGAAATGCCACTTATCACTTAATAATCAATAGACATGGTTGTATATCACATCGTTGCACTGTGAATTCAAACAGCAGCTCCTAGACGAGCTGGAAAAGTAATGGATCTATTCTCAAAACAGTACAAAATACCAATGCCTTTAGGGAAAAAGCATTTCCAATGTACTCCACAATAAGGAAGAGATAGAGGAATTAGATGCTAATTCATCTGCAAATATAATTAAACTCTGCAACACTAAGACTTCATTGTTAATTTACTTGCACGTCCATGTCATATGTGCAACAAATCAGAAACAGGCCTATTAATTTACAACTTTACATATAATATATTCAGAATGTAGCATAAAATGGCAGGAATACTGGCAGTTCCATCTAAAACTCTGCAGTTGGTAAATTAAATCTATTTGCAGCAAAGTAAATTGAAATACATACTGAACTTATTACTGTGTCTAGTTTAATATCTACGAATGGGTTGGATTTCTCCAGGTGAATGTTATCCATATGCAGTGGATGAAATTTGGCTGTTTCCATCTCTCCGCTCACAATATCTCTCTCATCCTAGGGGTGCTACTTAGCCCTGACTGCCCCTAGGGTCTTGGGGTGGATGGGGGGGTAGTTGCCAGCAAAAGTTCTGAAATTTGACAGTCGTCCAAATATTAATAGGAATAAGTATTGTATTTTCAAAACATGGCAGTGTTTTGTAGTGTCAGACAGACACAACTGGAAAAATAAAGGTGTTTTAGTCCTCCACAGAAGCGTTCAGATGCTTTCATACCCAGATGACCATCAAACACGCGCTCAGGAAGGTCAGGCACGTCCCGCAGGATATCACAGCCCATACTTTGGGACGTAACTCAGTGTTGAACACTAATTTGAGGGGGAAAAATACTCACAGCAACGTTTTTTTTTCCACCCACGACAGTCTGCAGGATCCCTGTGCTTCTGAGCCAGCCGGCCGGCCCCGGCTGTCCGGCCGCACCGAGCATCTGCCCAGCACTGCCAGCCTGCGCCGGGCCGCGAGGGCTCGAGGCAAAGAAAACCAGGCCCAGCACACGGGTCTACACGTGAATTGAATTTTCAGAAAAAAATATCCCCTTGTTCCACCCCCACCACCCCGCTCCTGCCTAACGGGCTTTATTTAAACAGGGCTCACAGAAGCTCTCCCCCACCCCCCTTAATACTTTCAATCCATAATGCCTGAAAAGCTCTTTCCCTGGATCTTGCACGGTTTATAGGGTTAATTGAATGCACACTGATCTACTGAGTGTCCATAAGAAGAAGCGCCATTCTTTAAGATGTCATTTCTCCCCCCGGCCCCCTCCCCGGCCCCCCAGACAATGCTGCGGGGCTGTGCCCGGCCGGCCCCGGCCCCAGCGAGGTATTGTTCCCCGGCTGGGGGGGCCCTTCGAAAACAAAGCAAAACAAAAGAATCCCTGACATGCCTAAAAAGGAGACTTCATGCCAGAGCTAACCTTTGAAGATTTATTCCCCGCTGCCCTTGTGACCCAATTCAACCTCCATTACTCAGGAATTCCCCAGACAAGCCCCGAAAGGCAGGGATGGAATTTCGGACTTTCTAACTCATTTGTTTGTGCAGGACAGGGTGGTCTGGCAACCCCGGCCAGAAAGGGGGCTCGTGTGCTGGGAGAGGAGCGAGGCTTTATATAAATACACATCTGTATTTATAGGTACTTTAGGTATTATATGCAATTATCATGACGATTCCCTCGCCCTCTGCTTAAAATTGCAAATCCCCACCTTGCACAATGCGACGGGATTGTAATAGGGATTGTAATAGGCTTTTGTGCAGTTGCTTCCCTCAAGCCTTAGAATTCACCGCCTACTTTTAGTGCTGGAAACTGGAGCGGGGGGGGGAAGGCTCATCTACATTATAAAACTGAAGCATGCTTCTCTTGACAACATCTCTAGTGGGGTGAGAACTTGGGAAATGCTCATTTGGGACATCTGCTGTGAAACACCTCTTGCAACAAAGCTTTAGAAGAGCTGCGGGGCAGCCCTTAGTGCAGGGCCACGGGAAATGCCCGGAGAGATGTGTCCGTGCCTGGCAAAAAGTCAGAGAAACCCTGAAGGAAAGATGCAAGAGCCATGAAGTCAGACAGCCCCACCCCTGCTAGCATTCTCTCTGCATCGCTCTGCTGTCTGCAGATGGCTTTCCAACAACACCGGGGGGTGGGGAGAGGAATCCAATTTAAGCACTGAAAACTTGGAGGAAATAGCTTGGGAAGGAGTCATAAAAATGTCACATACGCCTAGTCTCATTAGTCCAGCAAGGGACGTGTCCCCCCCGCTGCGCCGAACGCCAGCCGAGCCAGGGAGCGCGATTGTCCCGGCTCCGGTTCAACCTCCCGGGGACGAACGGCGCAGCCCCGGGGAGCGAGGTTCCTGCAGCCGCTGGGGTCCGGGCAGCACTGCACGAGGTCTGCGGCACAGGGCAGCGTTAAGCTCCCCGCGAGGAATAACAGGGAAGCTGAGCTTGTGCTCAGCGCTGCCGGGTGCCCGAGAAACGCTGTGCTCCCCTCCAAGCTGTTCCCGTGTTGGACGCAAACCCGAAGTTCAAGCGTGCTCCTGGCAGCCGCACAGCTGCTTGTCCTCTGCTCCTCAGAGGGGACAATTTTCTCCCTGCACAGTAATGCGAGTGGGCTTTTGGGCCAGGGTTTTGCTCTGGTCTCACTAATCAGCCGTGGCTTCCCTTGGACCCTTCCTCCAGGATGGCAAGGGGGATTTTGCATGCCTCAGGGGCTGGGAACAATGAGGGCTCGCACTCTGGAGGAAGGGGAAAATTCTCTCCCCGTGCGTAGCAGTAGGTTGGAAAAAAACTGGCTGGATGGAAAATAACTGCTTGGATCTCCAGCTGCCCACTGGCCGTGTACTGGGAAAATAGCTATGAGCTGCCTGCAAGCCCACAGCCAAAGGCCAAGGTGTCTCTTCCCCAGGCTAACGTTCCCAAGTGGAGGAGGTTCACTCCAGGGAACAATCCTTATTCCAGCCCCACTACATTGTGCTCCGTGGAGGAGAAGTAAAATCTTTGCTAAGAAACACCGTTAGAGCTGCTGAATGCCTCAGCAGGCACCGCACGCGTACGAGCAAGAAGCCAGCAAGGGTTTATCTGCAGGTGACCTTAGAGACGTTCGTCCAATGACACAAGGTGCTCCATACTCACACAGCACAAAATACATCGCTGCTTCCCTCTTCCAAGAGGCCTGATCCTGCCTCCCTACCTGGGGAGCAAGACAGGACCAGAGAGCGCTCACAGGCCTTCGAGCACAACACGAAAATATTCTGGGCCAGCTGGGGTTTATGCCCCAGGGCCAGCTGGGGTTTATGCCCCAGCACAGCTGTGCCTCCCTGGGAGCGGGCAGCTCGTGCCCGCTTGCAGAGCGGCAGCACCACCCAGCTCAGCATCAGGCAAAATCCCTGCCCCTCACAGAGCCAGAAAAGCATCGCCAGCTCTCGATGCTCACAAACACGGAGCATTTAAGCACTGAAGTTGGTTAAGTGCAATAGTTAATGAACTTTTCACCGTTTGTGTGTTAAAAAGCATCAAAATAGAATGGGAACTTTTGATGTTGGCTTTGAACAAGCACGAATGACTCCAGCAGAGCAGGTCTGAATTCCTCTCCAGGCAGGTCACGCAGCACGAACAAGGGACTGAAGGCTTTCACGCTCCACATCAGCTCTGCAGCAGAGCTCTGGGCTGTCTCGGCATTGCCCTACCCCTCCTATTCCTTCACATCCCCTCTGAAAAATGACAGTGATAGCATTCACCTGCTTCACTGGCCCTGCAAGCATTCCCTCGCTAACCTTGGCATCCTCCTTTGTAGATACAGGGCTGTTCTCAGCTGGAGCTGTGCTGATATATGCCAGCTGGAAGTCTGTCCCATTAAGGGGTAGGTGTTGCTCGGGTCTGTGCTCAATACCTAGGAAACAGGCCTGAGAAATGAGGTTATGCACACAGCATGGTGCTGCACGGGAACTAGTGAAAGGAGCTTTACTTCTGCCTAGCTGATGCAGCCCTGAGTGACTGGCTGATTACTCCATCTATATACAGTAAGACTACACTGTAAATATGTCAGCATCGTGTCAAACAAACCTCAGAAGTGGTAAGTACAAGGTGAGAGTCTGGAATGTAAAAACAATCACATTTTTTGCTGGTATTTGCTAAGCACTCTGGCTAAATGTCTGAACTGTTACAGGAAGAGCTTCAAAGCGACCATCACTTAGCACCGCACATACCACAGACACGTACGCAACACAGCCTGATGTGCCACGCTGGCCACGGAAAGGTTGTCTGCAAAATTCACTAGATGGTTATCCAAATCGCTTATGAAGTCACAACAGACTTACTAGAAAGTCTCTTGGATTTCCTCTAAAACCTCTCTCCCTAAGGAAGACGTCAGAGCACATCAGCACTAAATGCCACGTAGCCACACCACCCCAGCTAAAAAGCCCTGGACACCCAAAATGTGGATATGCCTGAAACAAAGACGGGGTAGGCTGAAACACCCTCACTAAGCAAAACTCAATTAATCTCCTGACCCTTCTCATTAAGATAAATGAGGTCTGACTGCCACTTTACCTTGCCACCCTTTCACTTAAAACTGAGAAGGAAGCAGATTCTTAATTAGCATCCATCACGGGCATTCACAGGTCTCGGTGTAAGGAGTAAGCCATCTGCTGTTTCTTCTGAGAAATCCTGGGTGACATCCTCCATCCACTCGCAGCAAGGCATGCTGCCAAAGCCCCTGGAAGGACGCTTGCATTACGCTGCAGGGGACAGAGGGACGAAACTCCAGGTGAAACTGGGGCTTTGCTAGGAGCCCGCGTCTCACCTCCGAGGCTCGAGGCAGCCAGATGCCCAAACACCCACAGCTGCCAGCTCTGCATGATCTCTGTACCTCTTCACTGTGGTCAAGCTTGAAGATTTTCTAGCTCCTAGCCAAGATAACTCGTCCAGCCCAGTCACAGACCCTGCAGCGGCGTGCTGGACAGTCAAAAATCCCAGATGCTGTCAGATGTGCACAAACTCCCATTAGCTGGGGAGAGGCTGGATGGTGAAGGAGCTACCCTGGCTGCTTTACAGAGAGCTTTCTTTGTTAATGCTGGAGACTTTCCTGCCACGGACTGCAAGGAGCACAGGAAGATTTTAGGATGAAAAAAAAAAAAGTGGGGGGAACAAATTTGTTTTCTCCCTTTTTTTTTTTTTTTTTTTAAAAAAAATGAGCCAGGGTTTAAGAAACTCGTTGAGGACCAGCAGGTACAAGGCGACTGACACAAACTGCAGGACCCAAACAAGAAACGATGTGCCACACTTGAGGAGCAGCGTGTGGGCCTTCTTCAGAACCAGGACCCTGAGGTGTTACTGTCATCTCAGCCACCGCGAATGGTCACCACGGTACATCTGGGCTTCAAGCGCCGGGTCAAAGCAACCCCCATTTACCACAATGAATCCTGTCTGCCCTGTCCAGCAGGCATAATAAACCCACCCTGAAACGGAGATCATCTTTGCATGACAAAAGCAGGTAGTTCCACTGCAAATGGAGCTTCAAGCACTCACAGAAGATATGAGGAAGGAGTGAAGGCAACTGAGAAACAGGGGAAATGAACAGCCACCGAGACGCCGCTGCGTTCCTTGCAGACAGCAAGGAACCCAGCCTGGCCGGGGGGAGGTCGGGCATTTCTGCCCCGTGCTGCGTCACCAAGCGCAGGCACAGTCCAACAGATGAACCGGAGGCACGTTTCTTCTTTTCCCTGCGGAAAGACGGCAGTCCTTCACACGTTCCGTTCATTCCCTAACACACACGCACCTCAGACACCCCCGTCCTTCCCAGTGCTGGCCACGTCAGCCCCCACAAGACCAGCTCACGATGCCTCGCACCGAAACGCGGCCGTGTTCCTCTCGTGGCGTGGGCGCAAACGGGAGCTTGCATCTTCCAGCACTACTCACCCGAACCTCAGGGAGGAGTTGCTACAAGGAACAGTAACGAGGAATAAGAACTCCCCAAGGTACTGAGACTAAATAAATCACGCTTCGAGGTGTGATCCGGTCGTTCTTGCTCCCACCTGACAAGGCAATCAGCGACTTTGCCCCAGCAAAAACACAGCAAGTCTCCAAGTGAGAAAGAGCAACAGATTAGACCCCTTAGGAAAAAGATAAAATGGACCATTGGCTGTTTAAGAGTCCTTGATTTGAGGAGGATGGGATTGTGGTTCAATTTTATCAGCTGCTCAATAGGTACATTTAATGAACTTCATTGCTGCCCGTCTCTCAACTCAGATGGGGATTAGCATTAAGCTGGGAGAAAACAAAGCAATTTGATGGAAAAACACGTAATTGAAGCAAATGAGGATGGGAACCACTTTGGCCTCCACAATGCTTAGGATATTTTAAGGCCAAACACACAAAAGAAATCCCCAAATATCCCCAGATTAAAAAAAAAGAATCCCCACAATTCACCTTTAAGCAATCCTCCATTTATTCCCCATTAAAAAAAACTCCTGGTTGTGTAAATTGGATTCAAATGAACGTATTTACATTTGCAGTAGGAACCTGAAGCCAAGCTGTCAAAATGTCACTCTGTCACTCATGTTTTCATTGCACCCCGTCACAACACGGAGACGTTTCCCCCCCCCGACAGCTTCCTTGGACACAAGGGAAGGAGTGGCAGGAAGGACGGCTGCGAGGGGGTGTCTCATAAGGATGCCGTCGTGGAAAAGTGTTATTTGCCTGCGAATTCTGGCACGCCGGGCCCTTATTGTCATTGGCTTTCAGCCAAGCACTGCCAGGACACAAAAAGTCGATTTATGGCGGGATTTCCATTGACTCACTGCCCCTCGTTCCTCACGTTTTTGGGGCAACTTATTATGAAAGCTGGCACTGGCCATACGCGCAGTTTTCACGTAACAGTTCATCTTAGTTAGCAGCCGGTCAGGATGGAGGCTAAATTACAGTGGGCCAGGACTGTGTTCACTGTGCAAAACAGCGTGTTATCAATCTGGGACAACCTATTGCATGTCAGGGATTACACGACTCCTCTCGCTTTCCTTAGAAAACAAGCCCATGGGAAAAAACAGTCTTAAAACCAGACAGTTTAGACCCGTGAAGTTTCTGAAAGCAGTAAAAATCTCCAGAATGAAAATAAATTCCAAGTCAGACCAAGATTTACCACTTGAGGCTACACACTGGAGGGAAGCCTCGGTGAGTTACTACATTTCGTGTCGTTGCAGGATGCTAACAATGCAGCAGAGATGAGGATTACATTCACGTCAGTCCCTACGCAAGGACAGGGCAATGCTAAAGGACCTAACCCCTTCTCCTCCATCTCTCCCCAGAAGAACGCTTTCCAGGCTTCCTCTCCAAGCCTTTTGGGCAGCAAACGGCGCTGAGAAGCACACGACAGCACTGCCCAGAAGCAGACAAAGAATAACCCCGCGTCTGACCGATAGGACGAGAATTACATCCCTACGTCAAAGGATGTGCCGGTCCTCCTGGCCATGCCGCTGCCCCTCAGGAGCCGGGTTTCACTACCTCCCAGGAAAAATGCATCCGAAGCCAGCATCGCTAGGATGGGGTAAGGTCTTGCAGCTCCCACCTAGCTGCTTACCATGCCAGAACGGTCTGCTGGCCTTTCTGGCCCCCATGGCATGCAGAAAAGCTGGAAAATATGATGCCTACAGTCTCCAAGCCCAGGAGACAACCCAAAATCTCTCTTAGGAATTACCTTTAAGCCCAGATTTTTAAACATAGCTGCTCCCAATCCGGAGATTTGAGCATAACCCCTGTACAAGAAGGTTTTACTGATCAGTATTAAAAAATAAAAAACGTATTCTGAATGCCCATGCCTTGGCTTTTTATCTGAACCAGCTGGTTTGGACCCTGTCAGAGTCAGGAGGCTGCATCAGCCAGAGCCAACGTACTGACCTATCAGTCCTGCACTCCTCCGAGATGTTGCCTGCAAGCTCATTATCCAAAGACTAAATTGCAAAGAACTCGATGCCTTCACTCTGCATACCAGCAGGAAAAAGAAAAAAAAAAAAAAAAAAGTAAAATTCACAAGCCCACGATCTAATTAGGAAAGAAACTTCCAGTCCTGAAGCAATTGTCAGTTTTTCATTCTGCAAAACGCATGCTAATACTCTCCCCCCTGCACGGTGCGTGGGACTGCCATTACGCTGCTTCCATAACATGCCAGAAGTGATCAGCATTAGGCCTTCCTAATGTGTCTCAGAAACAATAGCAATTACAGAGTCGTCCATTCATATCTAAAGGCTTAGCAGACTACAACTTCCCTCAGGAGGCTAAAGACATTTCATCGAAGCAATTATATTTATGTAGCATTAAAGTACTTTCTTTAAAGCCCCGACAGTCACCTTTTTGCATTAGAAGCGGAGCAGTAACGAGGAGCCCTCTCAACCGATCCGCACTCCTCCAAGCATATTTTTGCCTGTTTAAAGACTGCTAAAACACACACATTAGGGGTTTTGCTGCCTTATTTTTAATGTTATTACACTCACTCACCCAAGGGATCTGACATGCAGATTGGAGCCTATTTACATGACAAGGAACCCAAATGGAAGAAGCTCATCAGTTTATTCAGCTTTCCCAGCTCTCATCATTTTATCAAGGATCTTGCGATGTCTGGCAATGCTGTGAAGCCCCAACTTTCAGTGTTTTGCAGCTCTATCAACCTTAGCTCTCGTTATGCTGAAAGTGATGCTTTCAAGCTTTTTTCTCAATGAATCACATATGCTAGAAACAGGACTTGAGTGTATCAGAGCAGCTAAAAGTCAACAGACAATCTAAAGGAACTAATAACTTGTTGGTTTTTAATATCAAGAATTCAGAACCAGTGTTGTAATTCCGGGAGGGGAGAGACAGCTTGACTCATAGGTTTTGAATGCTAGAAGCTGTCAATACCATACAATATTTATTTTCCACTTTTTCCCCCCTTTTCCTACAGGAAGCAAAGCAGCTCTCCAGAAACATTCCACCTATGAATTTCACAGCATGCATCCAACAATCGAAAGGCGAAGCCTTGGCGTGACGCCTCAAATCTCCGCGATTCAACAGCTGATAATATTCGCCCTTTGAGCTGCACCAGCTGCACCCTACCAGCACGCCCGGCTCGTGCGGGGAGCAGCACGTTCAGCAGCCGGGATCCAGGCTTGAAAAGACATTTCCTTCAAAGCACACGCTGCACCTAGCTCTGGTACGCAGGGGGGATTTTTAGCACTGCTGCTTGAAGCTCTAACAAGGGAACGGCTTCCTCGTGTTCAGCTGACGTTTTCCATCTCCCCTCCCAAGCTCTCTGTGCTGGAGGGCAATAGCTGCCACAGCTCCGCACACCGGTGCTCAGCGACCCAAGAGGATTGCCCAGAGGCTGGAAAGCAGAAAGCAGCAGCCTGAGTTTTGCAGCTGGCAGAGCATCTTGCAGGCACGAGACCCGTCCCCATCCCTCCTGCCTCCCTGCCCGTTTCTGGGGATGCCGCAGGCTGGACCAGCTCCTGGCCGCATCGCCCCGTTGCAGCCGAGCCCCGTGCTGGCCAAAGGATGAACTTGTTGCCATGGCAGGAGTGGAAGCATGTGTCGCGCTCCACAACGGCTTTTTGTTGTTTCTTTCCCACCGAGGCGGCCCCGCCACGACGCGCCCGGCGAAACCCAGCTGACCGTGAAGCACGGCAGCACCGCGGCCGAGGGCTCAGCGCCGCCTTGCTCTGCCCCTTCCCTTGGACCCAGCAGCCCACGGCGAGCGTCCCGTTGCAGAGAGGACACCAGGGGATGCCGAAGTGCTGAGGCAGGACCTCTGTCCTCTACAGGGCAGGAATTTTAAGTGAGGGGAAGCAGCATCACTCAGAAAGGGGGTTGTCTCCTGTGAGATCACCCTGGGCACAGCTAATGCGTTACTGCTGCTGCAATGTTTGTCACAGGACAGGCTTAGCTCGGCTGAAGTATCTTCTAAAGCTCCCTTACAGCTTCAATTATAGCCTTGCTAAAACTAAGGGTATCTCTTATTCACACATTAATCAATCGCTGAGGTTGGTATTCCTCATTGCTATGGATTTTAACAAGGAGAAATGAAAAGGTGGGCTTAAAAATAAAAGCACCGCTCCTTCCTGAGCAGCAGTTTCGGTGCCTCTGAGATTACAAACCAGCACCGCTCTGCGTGTCAGCAAGCCTTTCCAAAATAATGAGCCTGCTTCCGTCCCAAACAGCTCCTGTTGCACTGCAGAAATGAGCAGAAAGGTATTATGGGCTCACACTCACCAGATGGATGTCCTGCTTTGTTCTCCGCTTACAGAAAACCCTACACATACAGTTTGGATTATCTTCATTGTAATTCTAATCACCGCCTCTCTGTAAGGGAGGGAGGGAGGGAGGGATCCTTGCCTCAGTCAGGAGAGCTAATTAAAAGTTGTGAGTCATCCAGACTTCTTCGCACACTGGAAACGCTCTTTGGAAGACCAGGTAATCTCTCATTCTTGGGGGAACCTAGTTAGCAAAAGCAAAATGAAGCAGGCTTCCCTTGGGCAGGGTGCTGTGCAAGAACAAATCCTGCTTCCCCCACAGGACGCGGCAGCGTGAATCGCAGAGGTGCTTCAGACGTATGCAAGCTACACTTTAGGACAGAAAGGCTTGTGCGTATTCCCTGGAAATTCATCCCTGGGTGCGCAGACACCTCTGTGTACATGTACCCATGCTTGCTTTTAAAACTAATCGTCTGAGAGGCTTTTGCGTACAAATATACAGAGCAGGGACCTCTGCCTGCCTCTAAAAGAACTTCTGGACCCCCGGCTGGTCCCCGGGCAGTTTGATACAAACACAAAGGTCTCAGAAAGGCCGGATCCATGAACCTCATGACAACCGACAGCCGGCGGCGACACGAGGTCCAAGCGGCAGAGCAGTCGGCGCCGAGCTGCGTGCCCGGAGGGAACTGGCCTCCCTGGAGCCGCTGCGGTGCGAAGGGGCTGCCAGCGCCGGTAACGAGGTCTGACAGCTTCAAGCGGGGTCAGGGCCCCCCGCGCCAGCTCGGCGCAGGCAGGATGCAGCGACAGACCCCAAACCCAAAGGGGCTGGGAGAGGACGGGGAGAGGGGGGGCACCAGAGCCTCCATCCCCAGTTCCTGGGGACACACGGCCATCAGGAGAGGTGCCCCAGGTCAACAGGATGCCAGCAGAGGTGCCAGGCTTCCCAAGGCATCTACCACCAGATCGCGCATGCTAAAACAGTCACGTCTGTATCCTTAAAATTAGTTCCCAGGTGCTGTATTTAGGATGTAGACAAGGCCCTGCCATTTAGATAGGTGCTGGGCGCCTGCAGAGCCCGAGCCCTCGCAAAGGTCCAGTGCACCCATGGTTGTCCCAAGGGGCAAGGAAGCTGTTTGCTCTTTGGCTACCATAAAAAATAAAAAGCTGTTTTTGTTGTCGTCCTTCACCTGCCAGTCCAGGGTGAAAATGAGCCTCTTTCACCTGGGCAAGAAGTTTTGCTGGTCTTCCTGCTCCCCACCACCAAGAGGAGAGATGGGGCCGAGACCACTGCTGAGGCGGGGAAGGAGGGAGATGGGATCTAACTAACGTTATCCTCAGGGCTGGCAAAACTCTGCCGTGTCCGTACAGCCCCGGAGCCTTCCCTGCCGCTCCAGGCCTGGGGCACGACAGGCACAGGGCTGCTTGGTGCAGAGGGAGCGCAGCCAACACGGCCCCACGCGTGCCCTGGAGCATCACCCCTTCTGCAAAGGCCTCTCTGGTGTTGCAGAAGTTAAAGACAGACTTTTCCCAATGGTCACTAAACACCTCCAAGTCTTATTACCTATAGACTCGCTTAAACCAAATCGTTTTTATAAAGACTCTTTCTCCTCTCTCCCCTCCCTTTTTATGAGGGAACATTCAAGCTGACCCCTTGGGGCCCTGCCTCTCCTCTCCCTGAGCATTAGGATCACTGCTGAAAGACGCAGTCAGGACTTTCCCTCCCACCCCTTTACACAGTGCCACAGGAAACCATGGTGAGCTGGATGTGGACACTGCCTCGAACAAACAAAATTCCTCAGCAAGCACCCTCACCTGGGAAAGAGCCACCACGCTGGAGACCAAAGGGACACGGCCACGTTGTCAGCCATGGCGGGGCAACGTCACTGCAAAGAGCTCAGGAGGAAGCAAACCACCCATCCAAGGCTGAAGGTCCCACTGCCCTCTGGGGGAGGTAAGGCTGCAGAAAAGCAAGTGCTCCACCAGACCTCAGAGGCATTGTGTGAAAACCACAATCCCAAAATGTAAACCTGGCCAGCCGCTGGGCTTGGAGAGAAGCAGCGCTTGGCAGGGCTCTCCCGCCGCTCCCACATCCCCCGGGCTTCCCGCAGAGCTGCACATGGAGCCAGCGGGAGCCTCCCGCTCGCGTTTCGGGGCTGTTCTCCAGCCCTCGAAGGCTGTGCAGGAGCCAAGCCACAAGCTCCCGCTGCACGGGACGGCTGCAGGGCAAGCCAGAGGAGATGCTGAGACACGGGGGTGAAAAATGGCAACGGGCAAGCACACCAAGGAGCAAGGGGAAATGGGGGGCTGCTCCTACCTTTACGCCAAGGCAAAGCCAAACAAAAATAAACACGATGCATTTCTACTACAAAAACGATTTGCAAACTGATTTTAACTGGCACAGCTTGGGGACTTAGACATTTGCAACCAGCTTACCCCAAATGCGCATTAGCTCTCACTTTTCCTTGTACATGAAGACTCGGCAAACCTGAATCGCGTCTCTTCAACGCCTGGTGAAGCCATGAACCCAACGTGCACACCCTCAGCTTTCCCCTGTCCCTCCTGCTGTGTTCACAACATCCTCCTCAGTGGGATTTCACTGTCCCTCCCTCCCGTTGACACCCCACTTTCCCCCAGCCTCCCTTCACCCCTCTGGTCCCTCCCATTGTCCCTGACTTGTTGCTCTGGCCTTGCTCCTCCGAATTACCGTTCCTCTGCCACCTCAGCAAAGCACATCCCTGGTAGGGAGAGCTACAGCGTGAGATCAGGGTGGGCATCATCCTGCCCACAGAGGTGGGAGGGAACGCATCGCGCTGCACTCAACAGCCACCAGCTGGTTTTGCAGCGCCGCGCTCCAAGATGAGCAACGTGAGTGAAGAAACACAAGCTACTGCTCCTGCCGCTGGCCAAAAACATCTCACCGGGGTCAGCAGCGACCTGATCTGGCAGGTTTGCTGTCCCTGCCCTTCCTGGGCACAGCAGGCAGGAAAACGCTTGGTTTTTCCTTGATGAACAAGCACAGAAGCATCGATCAAATGCAGCGGAGCACAATGCCGCAGCTGAAGTACGCACACACAGCCTCGTCTGCTGCTGCAACATCGCCGCTCGTTTACACACCAGCAGCCTAAAACTATCTCTTTTGTACGTCCAAATTGATCCTCACTCTTAATTAGTGCTCTCAGTTGCAGCAAAATTTCATTTGTTTCTTCCAAATGTGGCCTGATCCATTGTCCCTCTCCCGTGACCTGTGAAAATTAGTCATTGAGCTCAGTGACAGTGGTAAGTGCGAAATGCAGCATCAAAGGGCCATAATGGGGGCCTCTCTGGACTGACAAAAAAACACCATTCATCAAGGCGGGCTCAGGGGGTGCCAACTTACTGAGGCATGCGAGTGGCGCCGGTCCCGCGGGAGGCTGGACGCAGAGGGACGCAGGGACACAGGAGAATCCCCCACCACCCCGAGGGATGCAGGGACACAGGAGAATCCCCCACCACCCCCAGGACCGCAGCCTCCCCCCGGCGGGTGGGCACAGGGGGAAGATCACCCACCCGAGCATCACCGCTCCCGGACAAGTCCCGGGGATTTGTCCGCCTGCTTTCCCAAATTGGTTACGGGGCCGCGCTTTCCTGGGCAGCTCCTTGGTCTAAAGAGTGGGGATTGAGCTCATCCTGTGATACCTTTTGCACTGCTTTAGAGGCATCCATGGCCCCTATTACTGTCGGGAGCGATGCGTGGGACACCCTGCAGGACCGTGAGGGAGATTTCAGCACCTCCATCTGTGTTTCCAGAGCTAACACGAGTGCCCACAGCCTCCCGGAGCTGAACATCGTGCAGCCAGCAGCGCCCAGCACTGACCCCTTTGTGTCATCCCAGGACCAAGCTAAGGGGAAAGGCACACACAGCACAGACAGACCAGAGCGGGACAGAAGCTGGGACAAAACCAGCCGGGGATTCACCCCCGGGACCAGGGCTGGAGCTCCCTGTGGGCAAATCTGCACAGGTAGCAGCAGGGCAGCTGAAAGGTTAAGGGACCGATTGTAGCTGGTCGGGGCAGGGGGACTTTTAATGTCAGAAGACCGAAGCAAAGAGGTAAATCTCTGCAAAACTCCAACCTCTGTAGCAAAGCGGTGTGTTTAAACCCTCTCCTGCAAATCCATGTCATTAAACAGAATAACTTGGACTCGGCAAATCCAAATGACTCTCACTTTCAAGGTCCTGCATTCAGAAGCCCACAATGGAGAACAATGAGGTAGAGAAAAAGCCGAGGATCTTGACGCCGCATTCAGAAGGCCATCTGGTCCGGCCGGCACAGCCAGCGCTGGGAACGGGCAGCGTCGTGGGTTGAGATTTAATCTGAGCCACTTATTGAGTGACCTCAGGCGAATCGTTTGACCTCCTTTTGCCTCAGTCAACCCAACTGTAAAATTGGGTTTAAAGCAAGAACCTCTCTGAAAACCATATGCTGTGCCTAGGAGGAGCGGGAGCGGATTCCCTTCCCAGCAACAGGGCTGCGACAGCGGGTAAAGCCAACGCTGGAGCGGAAGAGCCAGGATCCAGCATCCCTCGGTGCCGGGGCGCTCGCGGACCGCTCGCAGGTTCGGCCCCCCTGGGCTCGCACCCCGCTGCCCTGGGGAAGCTGCTTCGGTCCCCGTGCGGGGACACACGTGGGACAGGCAGCTGGGAGGGCTGCCTTTGCTCATCTTGCGACTGCTCCCAAAGAGCCCAGACGTTCAAAAAGAGGGTCCCCAAGTCCCAAACTCACAGCGGTCAGCTGCGAACCGGGATCAGCCCAAAATACACAGCCTGGACTCAATTAGTTCTGTCTCTCTGCGGTTTATGCCCTTTTCTTTAGTTATGCTTTTGCTGTTTTCGGTAACTGTAAGTTACAGGCATGACCAGAGCTTCGAGGCAAACGCAGCAATGCTTTCCTTTAGCTTGCAGACGCTCGCTGTTACCCACTAGATCAGGAGCATTGATTGCTACGGTCAAACGCCCCTGGAAGTCGATTCCTACTCACAGCCTTGCCAATGAACAGCGGCACGAACACAGCCGCCTCTCACCTGAGCACCAGCCTTTCCCCGGCCCTGCGTTCGCCTCTTGGCAGGCACAGATGAAACACGTCCCCAGCTAACGCGGGTCCCCAGTAAATGCAAAACAGCAGCGTGCCCCCCGTGTGCTCGCAGGGGTGTGCAAACTTGAGGGCAAACCCACGCCAGGGTCAGAGAAACTGAGGCACAGCTGGTGTGGGGGTGTTAACGCTCACCCTGCGGTGACCGGCTCAGCTGGGACCCGTGTAGGGTGCGGGAAGGAAAGCCATACACAGCCACCCCGCTGCAAAAACTGCCATACAGCTAGTGGCATCACAACTCCCTGCGCTGAGACGAGGCGAAAAAGATAAAGACCTGCTCTAGGTGACAGCACCAAAGAGATCCCAGGGTGACGACTGCAAGCAAAAGACTACAGGAGCAGAGAAATGCTTTCCTGAATAAAACATGGGTGGCCCCACGAGAGGCCACAGCCAGAGGCTGAGCCCTGTGCGGGTGCCGGCGGAGCATCGCCCCGTGCTGCAACCACAGGCAGCGAACTGGGGAGCAGCCCCGTGCTGCAGAGATGTCAGAACTTCCTCAGCTGTGCTCCAAGAGTTAATTGAGACAAATAACTCAACAGTGCTACCATTAATGAAATTCTTCTGATATATTTCCCCTGAGCTTTCTGTAAATGACTAAGTGACATTACTGCCTGCAGTGCAAACCCCTTATATGAGAGATAACACTGCCAGAGCTAAGGTTGGCGCATCCACGCTGGAAGCCTTGCGGAGAAGTGCAAGATGATATTTAAATAACTATCACACTGCTAAGAAATGAGCAGCCAAAAGAAATATGGTCTTATAATGTGCTCGAGTCTCGGGATGAATTCTGGCTGTTACATGCAGACACTGAAATGCAGTGGGTGGTAAGTGACAAACTCTTTTAATCCCCCAAATCTACTAAAATTTCCAGCCAAATCTCTCCTTTCCCCCCAGTGGCTCCTATATTTGTACATTTGTTTTGCAGCACATGTAGGGCCAAATGCTGCAACAGTACAGACGTGAGAGGCAGCATCACGTGAGCCAGCATGTCCTGCAGGCAGCCAAAGGAGCTGATGGAGGGAAATAACCCACTCACCCGTCATTTCCCTCCCCTGCAAATCACTCTCAGTCTTTTTGCTTCACTCCTTTTTTTCTTTCCTTTCTTTTTTTTTTTT